>JARHVA010001006.1:3060000-3660000 GCA_037957365.1 Torreya grandis | reverse complement strand
AATTTTAACCAATTCATAATGGGCTTGAAGATGGCAAAAAGGGAAGTATGGTCCTTGAACGTGTGGGAAAGAGCATCTAACACTACATTATTTTTACCCTTCTTGTAGATGATCTCATAATCATAGCCTATGAGTTTACTGACCCATTTTTGTTGTGTTAGGGATGAGAACTATTGTTCCAGGAAGTATTTCAAAATTGAGTGATTGATTTTAATGAAAAAATGATTCTCAAGTATGGCCACCATTTTTGTATTGCATGCATACTTTCCATAGTTTCTTTTTCATATGTAGACAAAGCCAAATTTTATCTAGAAAGGATTTTATAGTGAAAGTAATGGGATAAATTTCTTGGAGAAGAAAAACATGAGGCCATTTCCACATGCATCACTTTCAATGGTTAAATTTTTGTTGAAGTTTAGCATGGACAAAACTAGTGTGCTACACATAGCTTGTTTGAGTGCCACAAATGCTTGGTTAGATATGGCATCCCATGTGAATGCATCCTTATTCAATAAGGAAATCAAAGGAGCCATAATCTTTCCATAATATTTGATGAACTTGTGGTATTATCCTATAAGGATGATAAATCCATGAGGGCTCTTTAGGGTCATTAGATGAGGTTAATGTTGCATGGAACTAATTTTATCTAGATCCATGTGGACCCTGTTGGCTAAAATAATGTGTCCCAGATATTCAAATTCTTTTTGACCAAAGGAAAAATTGGATTACTTGGCACATAATTGATTATCTACTAAAATTTGTAATTCCATATCAAGATTCTAGAGACACTTGACCCATGTGTGACTATAGATTAAAATATCATCAAAGAAAACCAAAGTAAATTGATAGAGGAAAGTCCAAAAGATTTTATTAATAAGGGAATGAAATGTTGAAGGGGAATTTGTAAGTCCAAATGGCATGACTAAGAATTTATAGTGACCATCATGAGTGCAAAGAGATGTCTCTATAATGTTATTAGCATGTACACAAATCTAATGATATCCAAAATAAAGGTCCAATTTGGAGAAATTTTTTACCCTATGGAGCTCATCAATGACTAAAATTGGAAACTTATCTTTGATAGTGAGGTGGTTAAGGGCACATAAGTTGATGTAGAGGTACCATGACCCATCTTTTTTGTGGATAAGAAGCATTGTAGAGGATTATAAGCTGGTGCTTGGGTGAATAACTCCAAACTTGAGGTGTTCCTATAATGGATATTAAATCTTAGTTTTTTTATAGATGAGGATAGTGGTATGGTTGGATGTTGGGTGGGATGATTCTTAAAAGGAGTAGGATGTAATCATATTCAAGACATGAAGGGGAAAACCCACTGGTTCTATAAAAATGGTTACATGTTTGTCAAGGATGGATTACAAATAAGTAGGGTAGTTAGTAGAAGTAGGGAGTTGGAATTGGATGAAGTGAAACTAGGCAATGACTCCATGTGAACCTTTCTTCAGAATATTTTCCATGTGATGGGAATTTATGATGTTATCAGATCTAGGAAATAACCCTTTTAAAGTGTGCTTCTAGACACTATCAATTAATTACATCTAAATCTCAGAGAAGTCCCATAGAATAGGTCCCAATGTGTGGAACCACTACACCCCTAGGACCATATCATATCCCCTTAAAGGTAGGGTAAACATATTTGGGTAAAAAGTGTAATAACCTATCACAATATGTATGTTATGACACTTATTTTTATAGGGAAATGTTATCCCATTAGCAATCATGACTTTAAAGCTAGAACAAAGTTGTATAAAGAAATATGCATGCTTAGTAATACAGGGATTGATGAAATTGTGCATGTTTCTAGAGTCAATGAAAATTGTGAGAGGAATATTTTTAAAGAACCCATTGACCTTCATGGTTTGATTGGTGGTCACACCTATGAGTGTATGGAGAGAGATCTCAAGTTGGGTTTCTTGAGAAATGGAGTCATCAGAGGGGTTTTGTTTTGCTTGAACATCCTATAATTCTTAGATATTAAGCTCATTATCTTTCTCTGGCAGTGATTCCACATCTAACAATTAAATTTTTTATGTGATGCACCAGTGAACTATAACCCATTTATCATCACAATTATAACATAATCCTTTCTCCTTATGATCCCATAACTCTATCTCAGTAAGGTACTTTATTAGTGTGTTTGTGGTTGGCCATTGGTTTGTTGTGTTCTTGATGGGTAGAAAAGTGAGAAGTCGATGATACACTAAGAGTTTATTTTTTGCTAACTAGGCCAGACCCAAGGCAACCATCAATTTAGTAGGATGGGACATTTTCACTTTTGATTGGATTGGATCTTTGAGGCCACTAATAAAATAACTCTTGAAGAAATCATTTGATAACCATTTAGTGTGATTATGTTATAAATTTAGCTTTTACATTAGTGTGAGTTTGATTATTTATCGAGAGGTAAATAGTAATTGGTAAATTAGTTCTTTATGTAGTCATAATATTGTTACAACAATATTATGAACATAGGTTATTTTTTATATTATTTTTTTACAGGTAGGTTATTAGAGTTATTTGGTTATTGGTTTGAGATATTTTGTAGGGATCTAGAATCCCTTATTATATAAATACTATTCCTATATATTTTTATGTGTGTTCATATTGATTTAATATATTGAATGCATAATATTATCAGTGTTAAAATTTATTTTTGTGTATTCAACCTCTTTGTGTATTGATTCCTATTTGGCTCTCCTCTAATTCCCAATAGTGGTATCAAAGCAAGAGATCTCTATAATGGATCTATGAGTTATTGTGCAGGGAAGAGCCATCTGAGTTTTTGTCTAACCCAGTTAATGGAGAAGAATGTTGTGAGAAGAATTAGTAATGAAAAAAATAGATCAAGAATTTGCTTTTATGATCAAATAAATTACCATAATTTTAAATATATTTGAAAAGAGATTCAAATTTTTTGAATTAATTCATCTTTGTATTTACAAATATCTTCACACATAGTTTTGATATTCTATGGCATCCTTGTACTTCTACACCTACCATCACTAATTCATGTTGTGACTATCACGTTAGACTACACTCCATGCTATCTCTAAGTAGATTCTAGTTTACATCTAGGATGAGTATTGACTGTGATCTTATCTCTATCAGCTATTGTCATGTGACTCTATTCATATCTCATTCAATTCTAATTTTCATAACATTATGTAGTTTTGTACCATATCATTTGGCATTGAGATCCAAATCAATGACTTGCATTAAACAACTTTCTTTATACACCATAAATATCACATCTACATTCCAATCTACATCATCATACACCTTAACCACAGTTACAATGGCCTCTTATTTCTCTTGGATCATTGTTTCTACTCAATTATACATACATGGTGAAGCCATGCAAAGCCCATAGTATTAAGTTGAGTTCTTTATAAGATATATCAAGTTCAATTTATATAGCTTGTAGATTGATCTTGTAATTTGTGTAATTTTATTTTTCCTTATAGATATTCTACCATATAGTCAAGTACACTAATAAATGTTGTCATAATAGTATTCATTTCATTAAAGAAAGTTTGTTTATCATATGCTTTTATTTTAGAGTTGTTAAAGTCTATAGTTTTAGTTTTTATTTGTGTTTATTAAATGGATGTCATTTGGTTTAATGTATAGGTATTTGGATTAGTCTTGAGTCATTTGAGTCAAGTCGTTGTTTTAAGATTATGTGTTAGTTTTGTCTATGTTAAAGTTTTGTCTAGTCAAGTTATAGTTATTTATGTTCATAAAAGTTAAAATGCATAATTTAAATAAGTTGAGTCTAAGTTTTTTTTAAATGTATAGTTTTATTTTTATACCTACTTATGTGTGGGATTTAAGATGATTAGCAAATTTTTTAGTAAAGTGTCAATTAATTCAAAGTATAAAAAGTCTAAATTTGTCAAAAGTGTCAAGTTTATAATTAGAGTCATTTTTTAGGTCAAATATAAATGGATGCATTTTTCAGGTGTACCCAAAATTTGGTAAGCATGCTAGTATTGTGGGTGGAACCCATTTTAATCAAAATGACATGCATATAATCTTCATCAAGAAATTCATTAAGTGAGCAGCTTCATATACTAAAGGATAGAGGATATACAGAGGATGGAGGTCTTTTAGTGATCTCTCATCAATTGCCAATGATGGGGTTGCATCAATGTTTTGGTGACTTATGTGTATGTATCTTTCATTTTCACTATGTGTTTTAAATATAATAATATAAGTATAATGTCTATTCATATAATGTAATTTATGTTCAAATTTCAAACTTGATTCCCTGATGTGAAGACATTGTGAAAAGACAAAAGAACCAATGTAAGTTAGTTTATGGATCTTGAAAGGGTTTGTGATAAAGATCCAAAAAACCATAGGATGTGAACAAGGTTTTGGAAATAGTTAGGAGAGTAGCTACTATAGATATATCATGATTGGATTACTTCTTTATGGATATGACCCTTAATAACACATCCTTTATGACCACATAATTTAAATTTAGGATGCACTCCTATGCATAATAATGGTCATGTGCAGTAAGATTGCATCAGTAATATGCAAACCTAATAGTATGTGGTGGCATAAAATTCTATTTTTTCTATTCATGTCAAGGTTTGTGGTAAACCTATAAAACCATGGGAGGAGTGAGGTTCTATTTATATCATAGTCATGAGCCACATAGTTCGGCATGCTACAATGGGTGAGCATACTACAGATAGGAGTGTGAATTTTTTTGAACCATGTAAAAACTATGGGGGCAATGTTAAGAATATCTTTTACATTAGTGTGAGTTTGAATATTTATCAAGAGGCAAATAGTAATTGATAAATTAGTTTGTTATGTAGTCATAATATTGTTACAATAATATTATGAACATAGGCTATTTGTTATATTATTATTTTATAGGTAGGTTATTAGAGTTATTTGGTTATTGGTTTGAGAGATTTTGTAGGGATATAGAGTCCCTTATTATAGGAATATTATTCATATATATTTGTATGTATGTTTTTATTGATTTAATATAGTGAATGCATAATATTATCAGTGTTAAAATTTATCTATGTGTGTTCGACCTCTCTATGTATTTATTATTGTTTAGATATCCTACAATTCCCAATAGATTAGATGATTTCTAAAATTTAATATGATAATCATGAACATTTCTTATTTGGTGGATTTTGATGAGAGCTCCTATAAATTCCTTGAATGCCAAAGGACCAAACTTGCCTAATAGTAATGATGAAAAGGTTTTCCAATCATTTTCATCATTAGACTTGAGATACCAATGGTACTATTTAATTTATTGTTATTCAAAGTGAAAATAATAAATTGGGAATTTGTTGATATAATAATTATTATGAAGGTTAAATAATTTTTCAACTCAATATATCCATCTAGTAGGATCTATACCATTAAACTGTGGAAAGTCTAACTTAAGACCACATGATTTATGGTGAGAAGAGAAAATATTTTATAAAGAAGACTCCTTCTACAACTTGTTAAGGAGAAGGATATTCTACTGATTTGGTCCATGCATCCTATCATTTAACTCAATGACCTAGGCTTTCAATGTAGTGATTTATTCTCCATGATTTTTATGCTTGTACCCAGTGACTACCATAACCAGTGTTTTTTTATACAAGGAATAGAAAAATAATTTTTAATACATAGTTAGTAAGGCACTTTTTTAATTTGGTCTAAATTAGTATGGGTAAAGGTATGTTTACATTTTATTTTCACTATCTTTCTATGATTGATGAGGGCAAGAACAACTTTGGAATTGAAATGGAAAAATTGGAAATTTTTTCCAAAAGGGACAAAGGAAAAAAAAGGGAAAGGAAAAATTTGAAAAAAATATATATATTGGAAGTAAAATAAATAATTTGGGGTGAATTAGTTTTTTTAAAACATTTAATCAATTCCACTTAAGCATAAATGAACCATTCATACAAACAATGAACATATAACAAAGCATATGCAACCATGCAAGATCATGAAACACATTAAATATGTGAGAAATAATAAAGGGGGAGAAAAACCATTGATATATTAAAATTTAATATATTAATATATTAAAAAAAACAAAACTTTAGTTAATCACTAACTCCACATGGAGAACCAACCCTAACTAGTCAATCACCCACTCAAGTAGGCTTTAACAAGCACCAATCTGGAAGGAGGAACAAACCACTTAGATGAATCAACACCAAATCAGACACCTATTAATTTTTAGCCAATTAATATAATATTTTTTCCCAAAAAATATATTATGATAATCCTATTTATCTCTTCTCACTCTTCTATCCCTCTTAAACTACCTTATAGGCTTCTTTGCTCAACTAGGTCTCTACAAGATAGATTAGTTAATATGACCTTGATATTTATTTATGATACCAATGTTATATATCAATAATAGTTTATATACACCCATAATATGTTATAAAATACTTCCTTCATCTATTCAATGTGTTATATCCTTCACTTGCAGTCTCTTTTACTCTAACTAGTCAATTATGCCTATTAGGCCTTATTCTTATACAATCCTTTAGCTCATACACCTCTTGGTTTTAAATACACACTTTAAATATTATATTAAACTTATAATAGGTATAATAACACATTTTATACATGGATAAATCATTACAATAGGTCATCCTCAACTTAGTAGACCAAAACCTCTTTTAGGCTTTAAGGAGACCTAATTCAATTAGGCCTTCATTAGTACACATTACACTTTGATATCCTTGGGAACACTTTAAAACTATAAAAATTGAATTAAAACCTCATATAACACTAAAATATATCCTCAATAATCTCATATCAGGTCCATGACACTTTCTAGCTCCAACCACCACTTGAAGCACACCATTAATATTATTCACATTAGGCCTTTATACACACAGAAAGGTCTATCTTTAACAACTAAAGATAACATGGTATTTATCCACAAAAAATGAAAATAAATAATACATAAAATACATTAAAAACTTCATAAATTAAGTTATACATCATTACACAAGGCAAAAGGATTTAAAAACACTCCTATAACTTGCTCACTAAGAACTACTAGTTTTAGTCAAAGGCTAGTCATGATGACTTAAACCTCTAATACCTATATAGACATATTTAATGACTTATGATTCATGTATATGATCAAATTATATAATTATAAAATTATTATATATAAATATAATATGTTCAAAAGGAAATATTGGTCTTGTAGACCAATCTTATAACCTTATAGCTCACTATCTCATTTGAACCAGATAGGTCAAATTATGAGCAAATTTTTTAGTAAATCACTAACCTTAAAAAGTTATACCAAAATTAAAATGTCTTAAAATTACTGAAAAACATATTCATGTACATTCTTTCATCACTCTATCATTTTAACACATTCCTAATCTTCTTCTCACTACTATTTGAGTTTTCCATTGTTTCTGCCATTAGGCTTGTTAGTGACTGGTTAACTTGGATAACTAATTTACCAAACTTTATGGATAGATTATATACATAAACCTTCATTTACATGAAACATGAGTCTCAATATTGATCATCCATTCATTTTCATTCTTTGACTTGGTCAAATTTGATTACTATTGAAAATCTCCAAGAAATGTGTACTTTCATATAGGGTCTACTCACACACTTGATAACTCAATCACACCTAGAGGTGCCTGAGATTGTTTAATATAACCTAAAATATATTTTATATTCATATGATACCATTCTAGGCTATTTTTAAAAAGATCTTTTACAATAGGTCCTTGTTAGGGTTTTAGAGAGGTTTAACACATGTTTTGGTGTTAATGATTATTCATACAAGATTGCCCCTTAAATATAAAACCAATGCCTATATTTATTATCTAGGACCATTCCCCATCTCTCCTTAACATATTACATTTACATATAGAGGTTACACATGCCAATAAACACTTAAAAGTTCTTCTTGGGTTTGTATGCCTTCATTTTATGTACTTGAGAGACCTCAAAACCACTTTCCATGTATTTTCTTGTAGACCATGACCTAAAATTGTATTAACACACTTTAAAAAACATAAATAACCTCTAAAAATGGTTAAATAAGCATAAAAACTCTAAAATATTATCATTACCCCTCATTAGGCCATATTCTCTCTATCTTTACTCACTTATACCTTAACCTGCAAGCCACATTAGGCTATAAAATTGACCTTCATTATTATTTCCATGTACTCTCCACTACTCCCATATACTCAATAAAATTCATAAATGATTAAAAAATATCATAGATCCTTCATATGTCTTATTAACAGATCATGATACCTCATTAGGCTAGGCATGATCTAAGAGTGGTCTAGGTGCAAACTTGATTTGAAGGTCTTACCCATATAGGCTTACCCTGAGACTCTCATGAGTTATTTTATGCCTCATATACATGCTCAAAAAACCTCATAAATTTTCTCATTCCTATGTGTAGTCATCTCACCATACCATCATGTTCCTTCATACACAAGACTAGGCATCATATGCACATACCTTCTCAAGACACTACAAGGCTCAAACATCTAATAAATTTGATACTAAATACCTTCCATTCTAACCTTCACATCACTCATTTAGTCATAATAAAATATATTATTCATATCTTACATTCTTAGGATCACTGCAATATTAATCAACATTCTCTCTCATAGCTACACTCTTCAATGACCTCATGAAGACCTTGTCAAGAACCTTTTATATCAATGACAACATCAATGCCAAAACTCAATAATAGTAACAATGTTCAATAATCTCCCCCTTTATCATTTATGGAAAAACACACTATAAAATGATCATTCTTATCTCCCCATTTTGGCATTTCTCCCCCTTTGACATAAATGACAAAGTGATTTCTACAACTCCTTGGATCACACTCCTTACAACCAAAATACTCAACAAAAAATAAGTTTAGTTTATGAGACATAATAAAAACATGATTCCCCTATCATGATGCATACCTTCTTGAAAAACTCACCTATTCTTGGAGCTAATGAACCTAATTTTCTCCACCTATGTAATTGGAATCTTTAATGATTGTTAGGGGCATTAAATACACCTAATTCATGTCTTAGGTGTTCAAATGCTATGTTTGAAAGTGGTTTGGTCAAAATGTCTACAATCTAATCCTATGTATAAATATATTCACATTTTACACTTTTTTATATACCTTCTCTCTTAGAAAATGATACCTAATGGGAATGTGTTGAGTCCTTGAGTGCATGATAGGATTATTTGATATGCTTATAACACTTGTATTTTCACAATAGATAGGGATAATACCATCATAATCCACCTTACAGTATTTTAAGGTTTCTCTCATCCATAGGACCTGATTGCAACATGAAGCTATTGCAATGTACTTAGCCTCACAATTAGATAATGCTACTAATGGTTGATTATTTCTTATCCATGAAACTAGGCACCACCTAAGAAGGATCCTCCACTAGTGCTTTTTCTATCATCTAGAATTCCTACCCAATATACATCTATATAGGTTATTAAAATGAACTCCTTAATCCTTAGATACCACAATCCATAGTCTATATCTCTATTGAGATACATGATTATCCTTTTGACTACTCGAAGATGATTTTCTTTTGTATCTTCTTGAAACCTTCCCATAAGACCTACTGATTGCATGATATTAGATCTAGAGGCATTGGTGTATATAAAACATCCAATAATTAAACTATACAATGTCTAATTAACCTTTGGAGACTCATATTCCTTGCTTAACTTGTACTTTGTGATCATAGGTGTACTAAATACCTTAAAATATTGCATCTTAAACTTCTTCAACATCTCCCTTATGTAATTATCTTATGAAATGAATATACCTTTTTTAGATTGAGTGATTTATAACCCAAGAAATAATGATAGTTCTCCCAACATGGACATCTCAAACTCTTTCTTCATCACCTTTGTAAAGTCCTTAGTCATGTTGTCATTGTTTCCACCAAAGATGATGTCATCCACATAGATAATTACTATCAATTGATGGTCATGTTCTAACTTTATGTATATATTACTATTTATAACTCCTCCTTTGAATCCTTTATCGAATAGATACATGTCCAACTTGGTATACCAAGCTCTAGGATCTTTATTTATAACATAAATAGCCTAATTCAATGTTAACACATTGTCCTTGTCACCTGATAGTGATAACCCCTCAAGTTTATTTATGTACACCTCCTCTTCCAAATACCCATTCAAAAATGTATATTTTACATCCATTTGGTATATTGTAAACCCTTTGAAATTTGCATATGCTAGAAATATTCTGATGGCCTCCATTCTTAATACTGGTGTAAAGGTATACTCAAAGTCTACCCCTTTAAATTATGCATAACCCTTACATAATAATATATCATTTTTCTTAGTGACATCTCTATCTTCATTCAAATTTTTTTGAACAACCATTTTTTGCCAATGTCATTCTTATCTTTAGGTCTAGGAACTAGTTCCCAAGTCTCATTTTTCTCTATTTGGTATAACTCCTCATTCATGGCACCTATCCAAAATTTTTCTTTTCTTTTTGTTATAATATTTTTAGGTTTAATATTAGAAAATATAGAAACATTATCTTGATTTATATTACTTACCATTCTTCTCCTTATTTCATACCTACATTCTTGTTTCCAATGATTTGAGATTTAGTATGATCTCTTTGAATTTATCTTGAGGGGCCTTTTGAGTCCTATCTCTCCTCAACTTATTCTTCTTCCTCATCAACCTCTATATTTTCCTCTTCATTACTGAAGTCCATATTCTCTAAAGTATCCTTTAAATAGAGTGTGATTTCCTTGTATCATCAATATTCACATTGGTACTTTCCACTATCTTATGTAACCTCTTGTTATAACATCTATAGGCTAAGCTCATTGATGAGTATCCTAATAATATACCTTCATCAGATCTAGAATCAAAATTTCCTAGGTCTTCATCATCTATTTTGATGAAACATTTGCTCTCAAAAAATCTAAAGTGCTCCACATTGGCAGGTCTTCCCTTCCATAGTTCATAAGGAGTCTAATTGCCATTAGTATTTATCTATCCTCTATTCAAAATGTATACTACAATGCTTACTAACTCTATCTAATATCCATCAGATAATATAGACTCATTTAACATAGTTCTATCCATCTCTTGAATGGTCATATTCTTTCTTTCCATTGCCCCATTCTGCTAAGGTGTTCTAATTATTGAGAATTGTTTCCTTATTCCATGTACCTCATAGAAGTCATCAAAATAATTGGACCAAAAATCTCCTCCTCTATCAGATCTTAGGAACTTGATCTTCCCATTCTTGTCATTCTTAATAAGATCCTTGAATGCCTTGAACTTGTCAAGAAATTATGACTTTTCTTTCAAGAATGCAACCCAATTCATTCTTATTTAGTCATTTATGAGTAAAATAAAGTAACTCCCTCTTTAAATGCCTTGAATTCTTGTAGGCCCATAGTGATCAGTGTGTATTAACTCCAAGGTTCTTGTAGTAGAGTACTCCTTGTACTTGAGCCTTTTTCTAGTTTGCTTACCATGTTGACATGCCTTGTAAAATATGTTTGTATGTTTGGTGATATTAGGCATGTTCTTCATAAACTTCTTAGTTATTATCTTTACCATATTATCAAATTTTAGGTGACCTAACCTTATGTACCATATCCAAATTTCATCCATATTACTCATAAACCATCTCTCCTTCTTGATCTCTTTCAAGACATATAGATTATTCTCAATCCTCTTATAAATGGAAATTAGCCTTCCTAATTTGGCTCTCCTTATCTCACACTCTCTTTCATAAAAGTTTATTTTATGTCTTTGATTGCATATTTGACTTACACTAAATAGATTATGTTGAAAACATTCTACATAGAACACATTTTTTGTCTTGGTCTTTCCATTGTCCAAACTCAAGAAACCTTTACCAACTATATTAGTAGTTGTGTTGTCTCCAAACCTCACTATTCCTACATCCTTCTTCAATGAGATGAAATTATTTTTTTCTCCTTTCATGTGTCTTGAGCAATCAATATATATATATATATATATATATATATATATATATATATATATATATACCATTTCATGCCTTCATCTTGAATATGAAAGGCAGTCTGAGCTAACATAGATTCATTTTTAATCTTATGTTCCTCCTTAAAAAATAGTCCATCTTGACTCTTGAGCTCAATATGATTAGTCCTAACTTGATTTGGCTTCCATACTAATGTTTGACACTTCTAATGTACTATAGGAGCTTCATATCTCTTGTTTAATCTTCATGGCCTTCTAAATCTATTAGAATAGAGTCTTGTAATGTGTCCCATATTATGATAGATGTAGCAAACAAAATTTTTATACTTACCTCTTGACTAATCACTTATTTTACCATGGTATGATGATAGCTTATCTTTTATTACATTGGGCTACCTGATTAGTCTTTTTATGTTGGTATTCTTGACTTGTTATAACTTCTCATTCTCTCTCTCAAGATTGATCATCTTATCTATGAGATTCTCATGTTCAACCTTTAAGGAGTCTAGTTTTATCTTTAACTAGTGATACTCAACTTCCTTTGATCTAAACCTTATATTGACACCTTCTAACTAATTTTTGAGATCCTTGATAGTCTTATTTTGATACTTAAAATCATCAAGGGCACTTATGAGCTCAATTTTAAGGTATAATTAATATTCTCCTTATTCAATATCATAATATACTTATTCATCATACATTTTGTCTTATTCCTTTTCATCACTAGACATATTATGATTCTTAAGATCACCTTCAAACTATTAGACTTGATTCAAAGGACAAGGATCTAATACCAATTTTTGAAATAAAAATAAATGAGAGTGGGGGTGAATCAATTTTTTTAAAACATTCATTCAATTCCACTTAAGCATACATGAACCATTTATATAGACATGAACATCTAACAAATCATATGCAACCATATAAGATCATGAAACACATTACATATGTGTAAAACCATTAATGGATATAAAAAAAACTAATATATAAAAATTTAATATAGTCCTATATGAAAAATTCAAACTTTAGTGAAACATAAACTCCACATAGAACACCAACCCCAACTAGTCAAGCACCCACTCAACTAGGCTTTATCAAGCACCAACCTGTAAGGAGGCACCAAACCCCTAGATGAATCAGAATGAACTAAAACACATGAAACTTTTGATAAAATTATAAAAAAAAATTTCTCACACAATATATGATTATCACCTTATTTATTTCTTCTCACTTTTCTATCCCTCTCAAACTGCCTTCTAGGCTTCTTCGCTCAACTAGGTCTCTTTAAGATAAATTAGGCCATATGAACTTGATATTTATATATAATACCCATGTTATATCTTCATAATAGTTTATATACACCCATAATATGGTATAAGAGACCTAATTAATCTCTTTAATGTGTTATATCCTTTACTTTTACTCTCTTTTACTCTAGTTGGTCAATTAGGCATATTAGGCCTTGTTCTTATACAATCCTTCAACTCATACACCTCTTAATCAAAAATACATAATTTAAATATTATATTAAAATAAAAATATGTCTCATAACACATCTCATACTTTAATAAATCATTACAATAGGTATTACTCAACTTAGAACACCAAAACCTCTTTTAGGCCTTAAGGAGACCTAATTCAATTAGGCCTTCATTAGTACACGTTACCCTTTGATCTCCTTGGAGAACTTAAAAACTATAAAAATTGTATAAAAAATTAATATTACAATAAAATAAATCCCCATTAATCTCATATTATGTACATGACACTTTATATCTCCAACCACCTCTTGAAGCACACCATTAGTACTGCTCACATTAGGCCTTCATACAATATAACAGTTGGTCTTAAATAATTGAAGATAAAATCTTATTTAGACACAAAAAATGAAAATAAATCACATAAAAATAACCTAAATTACCTCAAAAAATTAATCAAGTGAATTATAATTCATTACACATGGCAAAAGGATGTAAAAACACTCCTGCAACTTGTTCATTTAGAACTACTAGTTTTCCTCACAGACAAGTCATGGTGACTTAGACCTCCAACAAATATATAGACATATTAAATGAATTGTGATACATGTAAATGATATTATTATATAATTATAACATTATTATATATAAATATAATATGGTCAAATGGCAATATTAGTCTTGCAGACCAATCTCATAACCTTATATCTCACTATCTCATCTGAACCAGACAAGACAATTTGTGAGCAACTTTTTAACTATAATCACTAACCTCAAAAAAATATACCAAATATTAACATGTATTATAATTAATTAATAAAATATTCATGTACTCAGTTTCATTACTCTATCATTGTAACACATTCATAATCTTCTTCTCACTGTTACCTAGGTTTTTCATTATTTCCACCATTAGGCCTATTAACGATTAGATAATTTAGATGACCAATTTAACACACTTAAGGGATAGATTATATCTATAAACCTTAATGGACATGAAACATGAGTCTCACGATTCATCCTCCATTAATTTTCATTATTTTAGTTGATCAACTTTGATTTTTATAGCTAATCTCTAAGAAATGAGCACTTTCCTATAGGGTCTACTCACACACCTCACAACTCAATCACACTTGGAGGTGATTGAGAGTGTTGAATAAAAACTCACATTTATTTTATATTCATTTGAGACCATTATAGGATATTTTTAATAATATATTTCACATTGGGTCCTTGTTAGGGTTTTAGAGAGGTTTAACATATGTTTTGGTGTTAATAATTATTCATAAAGGATTGACCCTTAAATCCAAAGCCAATACCTCTAGTTCTTAACTAGGACCTTTTTATGCATTTATGTGTATAAAAAATTATATGAGTGTTTAAATAACACTTATCATTTTATAATTTATATAATTTAATGCATGAGTTGTAGGCTATGATAATCATATTATCCGTTGGTGAAATAGAGGCAAAACAAGTGGATTGTTTCACAATACTTATAAAGTTTGGTGGTTGGGAGCCACCTTGGACAACTAAATATATTTGGAAAGAATGAATTAATATATTATTATGTTAGTGAATTATGATAAAAATCTAATCTAAAGGCTAATCTAGATTAATATTTATAATGGAAATTAAGCTAGAGTGATTTGGTTAAAAAAAGAAGTAAAAGGGTAGGGTAAGGAAGAGAAGAAAGATGTTTCTAAACTTTATCTTAGACATCATTAAAAATTTTAAATGTCCTCCAAGCATGCACTTAAAACAAATTTATGATACGAAACAACTTAATCTAAAATCTTACCAAACATCAGGTGAACATCTAAGGAATGTGAAATATGTTGCAAATAAGAACCAATATTACTTCAAAGATTTAATCCTATAAGTATATATCTAATTCAAATTTTAAAATGTAGATAAAATTAAAAAAACAAACTAAGGAACCTTTAATGAACCCATAATTTCATTAATTTAACAATTCTAGATTTAATGGTACACACCAAGAATTCACAAGAACTATTCAAATCTAAAATTTAGAACAAATAATTTAGAGATAAACCATATATAAAATTACACAAACAAAATGAGACAATATTTTTAGAATTCCCTACTTGCATTAGTTAATCAAAATTTTACACAAGTTTTAGCTCAAAAACTCCCCCTATTTACAATATACAATACTCCTTTTATAGAATAACATGAAGTATGTCAATTAGTCATATCTATTTACAAGTGTAAAGATAATGATGTTTTTTTATAAAAGTTCTAGAATAAACTACACTTTTCAAAATTAATTGACCTATAGGGAAATTGCTTACAAGATGCACATGTCTTTATAAAATAATATTCTATTTTCAAAATTTTACAAAGTTTCTACAAAACAAAATATTCCTAACTAACTATAAGGACCTTGTGTTGATGTAGTCCCTTGTATTTTTTGTAGGATCTTTAATATGTAATGTTGTTCACTTATGATCTGTAGGTCCATATCTTAACTCATGAAGAGATCCTTATCTTGGATCTATAGGTCCTTGAGGTCTTTCTTGGCCTTCTCCATAGCTTATTTAATTCCCCTTACATCTCCCATATTTTCTTCTAATAACAAGAGTAGACCCATGATTCTCTTATTATCATCCTTTGTTTTGCCTTTCCCTTGGCTTCTCACTTCTTGCATAAATTGAGTAGATAAATCACAAAGAACTAAGTGAAGTGAGCTCTATGATCAAACTATCCAAGATGAAAATCATATTGTCCTCTTGCTATTTTAAGTCCCCATCAATGTCCTTCATTTGATTGGACTAATTACTTAAGGCACTGATCTTGTCCACTAATATTGCCATAGCCATGTTTAGGTGTGTTAGGCTGATTGTATTGAATTTTGGGACTTGATTTTTAGTCAAGGATTTAATCAAGTCTTTCACTTGATAACTTATAGCCTACCATTAGCCAACTTGGCCTGTATACCTATTTCTTTATCTTCTCATAGTATTTTGTTTAGCTTTGACTACTTTCAAGGAATTTAAAAAGTCAACCATGGTGTCTTCAAACTTCTTGAACCGATACTTATGGACTGACAAGATGAATTTTTCCTTCAAATTCTTATTTTTCTATAGGATGCCTTTGATTATTGTGTGCAGGTGGTCTATCAGAGATTGAGCTAATTCAAGCACATTCTCCTCAAATATGGGGTGTTCACTTGGTTTATTCCCCATATTAGAGTCAAGATAATGAATGGTTACACGTCTTTGAAGGTGAGCTCTTCTTATCTTACCATTATTTATTTTCAATTACCCTTTCTATACTAGTAGTCTCTAGATTGAATTAAACTCCCACTGATGATTGAGTTACTTTTGGAGGCTTTGGGGTTTTCACTTATGTGCCTAAAGTTCTAGGAGCAGTCATCTTTCTTTCCTTCTCTTGTTATAATGCCGCAATCTAGGGCTTGAGTTCATCATGGATAATGATGTTGACTGATTTAGTAATGGCCCATGAATGGTACGAAGTAGGAACTTTATACAAATTTCCATATATGAAATACTATAGAATGGAAGGGCCATAAATTGGGTCATCTTCACTAAAAATATTGACCTCAATTATGGGATGGGTGAAGATCACCTTGGGTATCTTAATATTAATTGAAACTAAATTCATCTTAGCCTTTCTCTTCAGAGTAATAATTATGATTAAACCCAAAATTATTTCCTTCCCTTTTTATTTATCCTTAGCTTGGGGTTAAGGTTATTCCATTTGTGCTTCCTCAATCTAAGTCTCTTTTTCATCTAATTGATATGTTTAATATAACATTATTAGAGTATCCTTCATTATTTCCTCAACATCTACTGCTATTATATAAATTTTCTTAGTTAAGGGTCCTAGTTCTTTAGTCTATGTTGAAGATGATGTCACCTCATTTGGCCTTCTTTCTTTAGGTCTTTGTTCAACTTATGTTTTGAGATCTTGTTTTTATATCTATGGTTGTGTTAAAGGCCTAGAAGATGGACCTAGGAATAAATGGTATTACCTAGACCCCATATACCATATGTCATCACTTGGTTTCTATTCTCTTAACAATCTAGCCTTTGGCTTAATGTTATGTTTCTTCAATATTGTTAATACATTAGTGAATGAAGAATCTCTAGTGTACATGTGGTCATAAGGACCAGGTTGGTGATCATAGGTTATACTAATTCCTTTTGACTTTAAATATTTCATATCTTTATCATTGGGGTCCTACTATCTCAATTCAACATGTTGGAATCTGAAAGAGCTCTTGTACCTAGAAGTAACTTCCATATTATTCTATTGTTGAAACATAGTGTGACCAATGGTTAAGGGGAAGATATGGAGTAAGACATTCCTCTTAGTTCTATAGAAACCATCTACACCATTACATATCTAGAATTCAACTTATAACTCAACTAACTTGTTTGGTACATGGACTAGTAGCCTAAGTGGGGTGCACTGAGTCACTTCAATCCTGATTATAGTGCAATATGGATATAACCAAATGTGTATAATTAATTAAACATATTTATTGATTAGAGGGTTGACACTCATCATGGGGATCCCTATGATAGCCTCAACCAAGTCTGGATAGACACAATCACATATGAATTATATATGGTCCATGTACTTGAATATATGAAATTTCAAGTAGTATTGGGAGATTGTTTATTTTCAATTAGGTGACCATTATTTAATGTTAATAACTTTGATGATAACTAGTAGGGTGTCTAGTAGATATGACATCATATAAAATTGACCATTAGTCTTATTTTTAATTCTAGAGAACTACTTGCTCAAAAAAATGATGATGAATTCACCAAGGGGAGGGGTTTTCTCTCTTTTAACCATAACATAAACCAAAGGTACCTATATTTTATCCACATAAATGGTGGTCAGATTATCAAATAGCCTATTCATTAAGGTCATAATCATCCTGATCTTGAGCCTAAATTCACTGATTAGGATGTTGCTACTGAGGTCAAAACTACTTGGTTCTTAGAATATAGCTAGGGAGTTAGGGTGGTCTTTAAATCACTCTAATTGGCCCACTCATTGATTGTATTCATGTCTACTTGGGGTTTTGACAATTTATAGTAGTTCTCAAATACTATAGGGGAAATATCTACAACCTTCTTAAAGATATGTTCATGGACTGACATGCCTTAATCAATTTTATAATCTTTGAAAATAGGAGTAATGGCATCAATACAATGTAGTACATCTAGTTTTGATGCAATATAATGTAGACTTGTCATATGAATGGAGACCAGGTCATACTACCTCCTTTTGACTAATGAATTACTTTCATTATCCCTCATGATGGTTGGCATCTCCTCAATAGTCCAAAAAAGGTTGGACCAATGGTTATCTCAAGTGTTTAAAGCTACTTTGTTGAATATTGTGTCTTTGAAGATTCTCCCCTCTACTTCTGAGGTCAAATATAGCTCTGTATCTTCCTTATCTTGTTTTTAGGATACTATGACTATGAGTTCTTTCAAATTTTCCCACTAGTGGTCTACAATTCACCTTTAGATCAATTTGCACTTATTCAGATGACAATTTAGCTCTATCAAGCTCAACTATGGTCAATTTGGGATCAAATTGGGGATTTTGTAGATGTTATGGATTTTTTATAGGTCTTTTTTGAGCTTCAATGGTGGGTAATACTTACACTTAAGGGAGTTTTGTGTGTTATATTTCTTTTGTATCCTCAAATTTATACCTTTGCCTTTTTGATCCCACCAAATCTTTATTTTTGTGGCTTTTTATCTATGTGGCATCATCATGGCATCTATGTGGCATTTATGTTCAAAAACTAGCTGTTACACTTCAAAAATATGCTTTTACCTTGAACCATTAGATCCAGTGGGTATGAATCAATGCAAACCATAGATCTTTGGATCTAGATAACTATCTTAAAATTGACATCTATGTCAACATCATTTTACATTCATGTTAACATCTTTGATATCCACATGACCATCAATTTTAAGCTCATTATCAAGATTCTATGTTGAAATTAAATTTGATGTCTACATGACCATAATTTGATGTCTATGTGAGCATATTTGATGTCTTTACAACCATCAATTTTAATCTTATCTTTGGTATTATCTACTAAGATACCACTTGTAATTTTTTTATTTGCTTTGTAATATATCATTTCTATTGGAGAATTATTTTTTTATCATGTGGCAGTCTCGATCTTACTCAGAGCTCTGCTAAAAAATTCTTGATTCAATATGTTCCATTGGATTATCTTTATCTAGGCAAATACGAGTTGTCGATCATGATCTAAGTATTTGAATGCCATTGGTTCCTACAATCATTAAAAAAATAAGTAAGCTCAGGGTTAAATAAAACTTAGATCAAATCCTTAGACTATTTTTTTATTTCTTATTAATAAATATGAATAAAATTTAGCCTAAGGTTTTTAAGCTAGGTTAGGAACATCATAAAAAGGACCTTGTATTTCATAAAATGCATAACATAAGTCTTTAGCCTAATCTTAAATCTAAATAATAGAGGACCCTTCAAATAATATAATTCATAACAAAGAATTTTATCCTAAAATTTTTATTTTATTAATAAATACAATCAAAATCTTAGGATAAAGGCTTAAGCTAGGCCTATGTAATAAAAAGGGACCCTCTTATTCTCACTTCAATTTCACATCATTTGATCTTTGACATCCACTTAAACATGGGTTGTTGATCATGATTCATGGGATTGAGTGAGTTTATATTTATGGGTTACGTCTTTGACTTATCTTGTCCACCTCACTCCATCTAATCAACCTCATCCAAACAAACACATAGTTTAAGTTAGGACTTGGAAACATAAAGAACTTAGGATAAAGTCTTAGGATTAAGGTCTTGTCTATGTTGATAAACATGAATGGGGCCTTAGGACTAAGACATTGGTTTATATTAATAACATATAAAAAAGACCCTACGGACAAAAGGTTAGACCATGTTAAAATAAAAGGGAACAAAGGGGATCATGACATAAAGGGGACCAAGCTTATAATTTTTAGGATAAGGTTTGGTCATGTTAAAAAATAGACTAAGCCTTAGTATAAAAATTAAATTTAAGTTCTTAAATTTTTTAAAGTGTTCCCACGAATTTTTATTCCTGCCAATTTTAAATTTGGTCCAAAGAACCTTTACTAAGGTTTCTTGAAGGAGGGCTTAAGGAAGCTTTTAATATGGATTTAAATTGAATTAATATAGACCAAAGGATATTAATATCCTAAGTTCATATTAAATTATAAATATTCAATCATGTCCCATTTAATGAGGGCTCCATTAAACCTATAACTTGAAACATGAAGAGCAGACACTAGCAACATTAGGCTAGATTAAACTAGAGCCATGAATAAATAAACCAACCAAGTCAAGGTGCGGATGATATTCAAATACAAATAATGTGGAAAACATGTTAATTATTCTCTGATCAAGTGAATTTCAATTTTAAAATATAAATTTGCATAATTTTAACATAAGGGTCACTATTTTTAGGAATGGGGGTATGTTTCCCTCAACAAATGGTAACTTTCAGGGGAAACATAACAATATGTTAGAATTTAGAGACTCTAGCTCAGACAAACAATTAAATTACCTATTCCACTTGATCAACACCCTTATCAAGATCAATTTATGGTTAGAAAAAGCCTTTCACCTATATAATTAGGATCAAACATCAAAACTTGGCCATGTTGTGCATGTGCTTTGATTCCACGTACTATTTGCCATGGGATTTAGGGAACAAATTCTAAGTTTCATGTCTTTAACCATTAACATTGACTTAAAACATGTTTGGATATCCATTAAGAATCATACTTTAGATTAGGGAAGGCTTGGGCATTGCTTTATTACTAGCCAGGCATCCATATCCCTGACAGAGATACCTTTGGCTTTGCTCAAGGCCTTGCTCCACTACCAACTAGATGAATATAGCCCCAATGGAGATTACCAGAATCACCTTTACTTGGAAAGATTTTGATTTTTCAATAAGTGTTTTTTTTTTGTTTTTTTTTTACAATTTTGGCTTTTTAACAAAGTTTGGAAACCAAGTTATCTAGGTTTAAAGATTTGGTTAAATGTTTGATCCTCAAATCATGACTTATTATTGCAACCTTCATCCTAGGTAAGGATGTTTGTTAAGTGAAAAAATGAATATGTTCCAACAAATTAATCTTTCATCCCATATGTGCAATTCTTCTTAATACCAAGTTTAGATCAAAATAATGTTTAAGATCTTATGGATAGTTAACTTATCCATTAGTCTTTACTAGTTTGTTTAAGCTATAACATAATCTTACATTTCAAATCCATGATCAACAAATGCTGAGGAATTATACTTGCATTCCTAAATTATGGAGTTCCTAATTAATCAAATGAACTTTAAGCTAAGGTATGTCCCAAAGGACTTATCAAAAGAAAGGAATAAAGCAGAGAAAGCAAACACATAGAACACAGAGCAAAGAAAATAGAAAGCAAAGGAAAAGTAACCAAGTACATACAAACCTATGTAAAAATAAGGGATATGAAGGAAAGAACATAAATAAACTAATATATCCTACCTACATTAATTTTAAGTAGTCTTACAATTTACTCCATGAAGACCTCAGGGGGAGCAGCAAAAAAGTAATGCTTAAGATATTGCCCATTGATAAGAAATGTGAATTCATCTCCTTGTAGGTCTTTTAGCTTGAAGGTGTTATCTCCAAGTATCTCATCAATATGATAGGGTCTTATCCACAAAGGTGTGAACTTCCCATGTTTACCCTTAGGTTCAGATGCTTTATTGCAAAGAACTAAGTCTCCTTACCTAAACACCTTTATCTTGTAACATTTTTCAAACCACCTCTTTAATATGGTTTGGTACTTTCTAAAATTATCAAAATCCTCTTCTCATGCATCCTCCATCTAAATAATGTCTATAAATCTTGAGTTTTTTAGTTCTTGGTCCTCTTTAATGTATTCATGTATGAACTTGTACATTGGTAAGTAGAGGGTGATGGGGAAGATGGGCTCTTGGCCAATACTAGAAAGAATGGTGATACTTTGAAAGCCTATTTGATATTTATCCTATCTACCCAAAGGGAATTTTTGATAAGCTTGTGCCATGTTCTAGGCTTCTCTGCTATAGACTTATTTATTACCTTCATATAGTTCTTATTAGTTAGCTCAGATAATCCATTACCTTGAAGATAATGGTTAGATGGGAACTTGAGAATGATGTTATTATCATATACCCATTTTGTTATCTCTCTATATATATATAATTATATCCATTGTCACATATTAGAGATACAGGTGTCTCAAACCTAGTGCATATGTTTTCTTCTAAAAAGTGATCACTTCTTTAGTCTTACACTATTTAGTGTCCAATACCTTAGTCCATATGGTGCAGTAATTAGTAGTAGTTAGAACATATTTATGACCTTATAATGAATTAGGGTTGATTATCTCCATAAAATCTAGTCCCCATTGAGAAAAAGGTTTATCTACCATAATTGGCTATAGTTGCATGGCTGCCTTAGGCTCTTTTGTGATGAAGACTCGACATGAATGAAACTACCTTACATGCTTGTAAGCATTCTTGAAGATCATGGGCCAGTAGTAACTAGCTCTAAGGAATTTGAGTTGTTTTTCTAAATAGATGTCAACTTCCCATCTTCTCATGAAAATTTCTCATAATTTTAGTTGCTTCTTATTTGGATACAAGCCTCAAGTAAATGCCCTCAATGTTTTTTCTTTACAAAACCCCACTTTTAATTAGGAAATGGGCTACCTTGAGTCTTAGATATCTTATTTTCTCCTTGGTCAACCCTATAGGACAAGTGTCATTGATAAATAGATGTACAATAGGATCATATCAATAATTTGACTAAAATATTTGTTATTCAACCTACATGACACTTAACTTGGGGTTAGTATTGGTAATCATTTGAATCAAACCTTGGCACCTTACCAATTTTGAAGTCTTCATTTCAATGTCATATGCCTATAACATAGACATCCACTTACCTCTTCTTTCTCTTAGCTCATTATGACTCAACATGAGATTTATGGTAGGTTTGGGTAGGATTGCATGCACCTTATTCCTAAGAATGTAGTACCTAAATTTATTCAATACCTTAACTAATGCACATACTTGTTTATCAATTAAAAAATAATTTAAATCAACATATTTAAAGTTTGTGCTCATGAAAGCAATTCTATGGTCACATCCATCATTTTTTTGAGTTGAAACTACAACAATAGTATGATCAAAACTAAAAGGAATAAAGGTAAAAGTCTTTGGAGAAGTCTAGGATTATTAAGACTAGAGCTTGTCCAATTACCTCCTTGATGTCCTTAAAATCCTTCTTGATTTCCTTATTCCAAGTGATTTTGGCATCTTTCTTTAGCATATCATTTAATGGTTTGATAATTTTTGTAAAGCCAAAAATAAATTTTCTTCCAAAATTAATTTTGCCAAAGAATTATTTTAATTATTTTATATTGTTAGGAGTCTCTATTTTTGATATAAAATCTACTCTATTTGGATCTATAGAGATTCACTTCTTAGTTATAACATGTCCTAACATTTTTCCCTTAGTAACATAGAAAATACTTTTATTTGGGTTGAGAGAAATCCCATACCTTTTACACCTTTCAAATACGTATTCTAGATGTATGATGTGTTCCTCCCTATTATTTAAAATATAATCAAATCATCCATGTATATAATAATGAATTTACCTACCTAACCTTGGAAATCATGATCTATGGCCCTTTGAAACTTTGTCCCTACTTTGATTAGCCCAAATGGAATTCTTTTGTAAGAAAACATGCCCCACTTGGTAGTAAAAGTAGTTTTCATCCTATCTTCTTGATTTAATAACACTTGGTTATAACCTAAAAATCCATCAAGAAAGGACATCAAAATAGAACAAGAAATGCTTTTTATAACTTGGTCTAGAGAAGGTAAAGGATAATTGTCTTTTTTAGATGATTTATTTAGATTCCCAGAATCAATGCACAATCTTATTTTTCCATTCATTTTCCTAACTAGCACCAAATTGGAATCCTATAGTTTATCATCAAGTTAATGTTGATACATGTTATCCCAATATTAACTAGCTGAGATTGATCTTGACATCCAAGATCAATTTCCTTGTAAGCCTTCCCACTCACCTTGGGTATTCTAGTGTTTTTAGCTAGTTTGTCTTGATCGAATAACCTTTCCAAGGTAATCATGCCTTTTAGCATTTTGTTGTTACTTAGTTGAATAACTTTGTTATCAAATTTGCCATCCTCTTTAAGAGTATTTTCATTGGCCTCATTGATGACATGTGCCTCAGACACTCCTGAGTTAGTCATGAAATATAGGATCTATTGGTCATCATTAAAAATTTGTATATGGTTTATGTTATCTAGGATCAAAGGGAATGTAACTAGCTCAATGCTAAAGTTTTGAGAGTCGTGGTCTGGCATAATATTAGTTGCAGCTAAAGCAAGCTCATCAAAAACCTTATTTTCCTCCCTAGGGATGGAAACAATGTTGAAACCATCAAAATATTCTAGTAAATCCTAGACTCTAAACTTATATCTCTTAAGATATGATAATTTACACTAGTATTTACTCCTCACCTAATTAACCACAAGTTTTGAGTCACCATGAACTAAGATTTATTTAACCTTACGCTTAATGGAAAACTGCAATCCTAGAATCAAAGCTTCATAATCTATAAGATTATTTGTTCAAGGAAACTAAAGTCTATAAGTATCTTTTAGTTATTTCCCAATAAGATTGGTTAGAACAATTCTTACTCTAGATCTAGACTAACACCCAACACCATCAAAATATAATCTCCACATTCCAGGAAAAGTATGAGAAGTCTTAAAACTATGTACCTTAGAAGTCTCAAGAGTATACACTCCTAATTCAAAATTCATCATATTGTTCTCATCAAAGTCCAGCATGTTAACCCTTTCATTCACAACATTATACTTGGTGATCATGTGCTTCATCTGAGGCTCTCTTTCCACTTTGATATGATTTGGGAATCCTTTCTATGGCAGCCACAAATGTGAACAATGGACATATATCCATTTAAGGACTTTGTCTATTCTCTACTTAATAATATCCCATAAGCATCAGGAATGTCCACCACCTAGATGTTAATACATTATTGGACCCTTGGCTCAAAGGTAAGCTGCATATGAACATTTGACAATTCCTTAATTACTTTGACTCTAGATTTATCTAATTGAGTATGAACTCTATCAAATCTAATAGGATTCAAGGCAATTTATCGATAAATACCTACTAGCATAATATTTGTGGATGCACCATAATCTAATAAACAATTATGTAAATTCTTACTAACATCCTGACAGTAAGTAGGAAAGGTGGGGACTATGTATTTTTAATATACATATGAATATTGGCATTGTTAGCTTTGGGTGGTTTACCAAGATTTTTAGACAAGGACTCCAAAAATAGGTCACTTTAATTAGTGATCTATGTTAACTCATGCAATGTAATGTTAACCTTAATTTTCTTCATGTCTTCAATAATATTTTACCCAATCCTATTGGAAGAATTAAATGAATCAATATAATGTTTAGAAGTAACTCCCTTTGGAGGCTTTGGGTTATTATCTAAGGTAGTATCTAAAGGAGTTCTGAAGTTGTTTATAGGTGTTGAAGTAGTTAGGGGCTGATTTTTCTCCCTATTACTTAGAGGTTATGCCTTATTTAGGAACTACTAAAAAGCCTGGACTTCTTCAAGAATATCTTCAAGTTCATTGTCTTCTTGGAAAGGGAAGTTAACTGTCTCTACCATGAAGGCTTGGTTAGTAGATTTATATCTTGGTGTAACTGTGCCATTATATTTATTAGGAACCACTTTGAATGTATCCAAATCTTCTTAAAATTCTTCAAAATCTTTATATAATTCAATGTAATCTATCTCACCATGTCTATAAGTGTAATGTACTCTACAATAATTAGGTAAAATAACATTAATAAGATTTATATCCATTGTTTTCTTATCAATAGATGAATCATTGTTCTTATTGTTCTTGAAAATATCATTATATAATATATTAATGGGCCTATTAAACCTTTGGAAATAAAATTTACTACCCAAGATCTCTCTAGTATTACCAACTTAATTTTGTAGCTAAAGAAAATTAGTGTTTAACTTTTGGACCATCTTTAATATAGAGTCATTTTCATTTTTGGGTACCTAAAAATTATGAACCTAATTATTATTAGTACTAGTGGTTGATACCAAGTCCTTTTGATCACTAGGGTTAAATCAATTTGCAATAGTGTTCAATAATCCCAAGTTTTGGGTAGGATGATCATAATTTAAGGGTAATTGGTTCAAAGTTAGGATTTGGTTCAAAGCAAGTGTGTTCTTATTATTATTGGGGAAGACATTCAAGGTAGGAAAATATGGTTTGACATTGGGAATAGAGTAATCCATTTGACCTTAGGGTTGCATCTAGTCATTAATAATCACATCCTTGGCATAAGTTAAAGCTAATGTGTTCATGGGTCCAACAACTCTTTTTATGAATACAGAAGTCATAGGATCTAAGGCATCCTTATAGATTTCCAAGTCTAAATCCTCATCTGGTCTATAAAGAGATATAGTCCTACTAAACATATTTTGGAACCTAGCATTGAAATCTCTTATGGGTTCATTTGCATCCCTTTTTACTATGGTGAATTTTTGGTATAGGACACAAGGATTGATAATTTTACAAAATTGGTCGATGAAGACATTATTGAAATCAACCCAACTTGTAATGTAATTTTTAGGGAGATTTATAAACCATTCATATACAACATCTTTAAAAGTGAAAGGAAATAGTCTAAATGATACATCTTCATGAGTGACATTTAACAATATGAAAGTAGATTTGAATGACTTAATATGCTCCTTAGCTATTATAATTCTATTAGGATTAAATATTAGAAAATATTTATTAGGGTTATGGGGAAGGTCATGTACCACACCTAACACATTCACAAAAGAGCCACCCAACCAAGCCATACCTTGATTTGGATTGAATACGTGAGCACCCTAAATTGGTGAAGTTGGCAAAGAATTTAAAAAGCCTGCACTTACCTTTGTCCTACCTATATTTTATATTGACTTATAATTCAAGCATAGGTTACCTAGTCTTTGAACATGACCTTGTTCAAATTATTGGTAATTCTAGCTTGAGAACTTTGAATCCTGTTTGAAATATTATGTATCAATCTTATCTTTGTAGAGAACAATGATTAGAAATGCACATTAAGAAAATTTTGCAAAGATTCATATAAAGGATGACAAAGAATGGTAATATTTCATCAATTTAACTTAAATATGTATCCAAATACATAATTAAGATTGAAATTTACAAATTTTAAGATCAAATAAACTCAATTGAGCAAAGGATCTAAGAATCTCTTATCAAAATAGCTATTACTAACCTCAAACCTATTAGGTTCACAATTATAAAGATATCTTTACCACAATTCAACATATGTCTTTAAAGAATGTCAATATTTATCTAAATAAGCACAAATACTGGTTTGAAACCATCAATATCACCAATATTTACATGATTATGCTAAAATAAACACAAATATATAAATAGTAAAGTGATATTTAAATAGAATTCAAAAAAACTAGTAAAGATACTATAAATCTACAAAGAATATGGTTAGATCCATCCTTCTAGTGCCAATAAAGCTTTGTCTATTGATTCCTTTATGTGTATCATAGGTGCTTTGAGTGTTTAATGAACACTTCTCATTTTAGAATTCAGATAATTTAATGCATGAGTTACAGGTTGTTATAATCCTATTATCCATTAGTGAAATAGAGGCAAATCAAGTGGACTATTTCACAATATTTATAAAGTTTAGTGATTAGGAGCCACCTTGGAAAACTAACTATAATTGCAAAAAAGGAATTAATCTATGTTTTCATTAGTGAATTATGATCAAACTCTAATCTAAATGCTAATATATATGAATATTTACAATAAAAATTAAGCTAAAGTGATCTGGGTAAAAAATAAGTAAAAGGGTAGGGTAAAGAAGAGAAGAAAGATATTAATGATCTTTATCTCAAACATCATGACAAAGTTAAAATGTCCTCAAAGCATGCACTTATAGCCAATGTATGATATAAAATACCTTAAGCTCAAATCTTACCAAACATCAGGTGAGCATCAATGGAATGTGAGAAATGATGCAAATAATAACCATGCTTACTTTAAAGATTTACTCCTATAACTAGATAACTAATGGACATATATAAATTCAAAGCAAATAAAATGAAGAAAACTAATGAACCTTCAATTAACCTAGCATTGGCACAAGTTAACAATTCTACATTCAAATATACACACTAAGAATTTATAAGAACTATTCAAATCTGAAATTCAGAATAGACAATTAAGAGAGAAACCATATAGTAAATGACACAAAAAAAAATGAAACAATATTCTCATAATTCTCTACTTGCATTAGTTTCTCAAAATTTTACACAAGTTTTAGCTCAAAAAATCCCCCCTCTTTACAATAGACAATACTCCTTTTATAGATTACTAATAAGTATGTCAGTCAGTCATATCTATTTACAAGTGTACAAGTATAAGGACAACTATCTTTTTTACAAAAGTTCTAGAATACACTAGACTTTTCCAAATGAACTGACCTATAGGCAATGTGCTTACAAACTACACATGCCTTCACAAAATAATATTCTATTTTCAAAATTTTACAAATTTTCTACAAAATAGAATATTCCTAACTTTGAGGACCTTGTGTTTATGTAGTCCCTTGTATTTCCTATAGGATCCTTAATCTGTAATGTTGTATGCTGATGAGTTTTAGGTCCACAACTAGCCTCATAAAGAGCTCCATCTCTTGGATCTATAGGTCCTTGAGTTATTTCTCACCCTTCTCCATAACTTTTTTGATGCCCCTTGCATCTCCCTTATTTTTAAAACAAGAGTAGGCCTATGATTCTCTTATTTCTATCCCCTATTTTTCCTTGCCCTTGGATTCTTGCTTCTTACATAAATTGAGTAGTTTTGAGCTTGAACTCCTCATATTTAATAAGTCCTAAAGAACTAAGTGAGGTGGGATCTTTGATAAAACTATCCAAGATGTACACAATCTTATCCTCTTATTTTTTGATGTCCCCAAAAATGTGGATTATTCTTCAAACTTATTGAACTAGTCCTCATGGATTGACAAGATGGATTATTCCTTCAAATTCTTATTGTATTATAGGATGCCTTTGATTATTGTTTGTAGCTAGTCTATCTGATCTTGAGCTAATTAAAGCACATTCTCCTAAAATATGGGATGTTCACTTAGTTTTTACCCCCTATTGGATTCAAGCCAATGAATGGTTCCACTTTTTAGAAGGCGAACTCTTCTCCTCTGACCATAGATTTATTTTCAATTACCTTTTCTAGATTAGTAGTCTCTAGATTAAAATTTACTCCCATTGATGATTGAGTTACCTTTGGAGGCTCTGGGGATTCCACTTGTGTGCCTGAACTTCTAGGAGCAACCATATATCTTTCCTTCTCTTGTTGTTGCAATACCACAATCTAGGGATTAAGTTCATCATGGATAGTGACGTTGATTGATTTAGTAATGGCCCATGAATGGTATAGAGTAGGAACTTTTTTTAACTTTCCATATATGAAATACTCTAGAATGGAAGGGCCATAAATTGGGTTAACTTCACTAAAAATATAGACCTCACTTATGTGATGGGTGAAGTTCACCTTGGGTATCTTGCTCTTTGTTGAAACTAAAGTCAACTCAACCTTTATCTTTGGAGTACTAATTGGGACCAAACCCAAAGCCAATTCCTTCCCTTTCTCTTTCTCCTCAACTTGGGGTTGAAGTTATTCCATCTGTGATTTCTTAGCCTAAGCCTCTTATTCATCTAATTTATAGGATTTATACATGAATTTTAGAGCATCTTCAACTATTTCCTTAGGATCTAGTGTTATTATATCAATTTCCTCAATTGAGGGTCTTGGTTCTTTAAGTTGTGTTAAAGATGACACCACCTTATCTAGCCTTCTTTATTTATGTCTCTATTTAACTTGTGTTCTAGGATATTGTGTTTTGTCTATGGTTATGATGAAGGCCTAAAAGATGGACTTGGTAATAAATGGTATTTCTTGGACCCCATCTGCCATATGTCATCACTTGGTTTCTATTTTCTTAACAATCTAGCCTTTGGATTAATGTTATGTTTCTTCAATCTTGCCAATACTTTAGTGAATGAAGATTCTATAGTGTAGATGTGGTCATAAGGACCAAGCTAGTGCTCATAGGTCATATTGATTCCTTTTAACTTCAAATGTTTGATAAATTTATCATTGAGGTCCTACTATCTCAATTCATCATGTTGGAATTTGAAAGAGATCTTATGCCTGGACCATTGTTGAAACATATTCTAACCAATAGTTAAGGGGAAGGAGTGGAGTAAGCCTTTCATATTGGTTATATAAAAACCATTTATACCATTGCATATCTAGAATGAAAATTCTTGCTCAGCTAACTTGTTTGATACATGAACTGGTAGCCTAAGTGGGGTGCACTAGGTCTCTTCAATCCTAATTATAATGTAAATTGGATATAACCAAATGTATCCAATGAATTCAACATATTTATTTATTATAATGCTGACCCTTATCATGGGGTTCCATTTGAATGCTTCAACCAAGGTTGGATAGACACAATCACATATAAATTGCATATGGTCCTTGTACTTAAATATATGCAATTTTTAGTAGTATTGAGAGACTTTTTGTTTCAAATTAGGTGACTAATCTTTATTTGTTTCAAATTAGGTGACTAGTATTGAGAGACTATTTGTGGTCATAAGGACTAGGCTAGTGCTCATAGGTCATATTGATTCCTTTTAACTTCAAATGTTTGATAACTTTATCATTGAGGTCCTACTATCTCAATTCATCATGTTGGAATTTGAAAGAGATCTTATGCCTAGACCATTGTTGAAACATATTCTAACCAATAGTTAAGGGGAAGGTGTGGAGTAAGCCTTTCATATTGGTTATATAAAAACCATTTATACCATTGCATATCTAGAATGCAAATTCTTGCTCAGCTAACTTGTTTGATACATGAACTGGTAGCCTAAGTGGGGTGCACTAGGTCTCTTCAATCCTAATTATAATGTAAATTGGATATAACCAAATGTATCCAATGAATTCAAATATTTATTTATTATAATACTGACCCTTATCATGGGGTTCCATGTGAATGCTTCAACCAAGGTTGGATAGACACAATCACATATAAATTGCATATGGTCCTTGTACTTAAATATATGCAATTTTTAGTAGTATTGAGAGACTATTTGTTTCAAATTAGGTGACTAATCTTTATTGATGGGAACTTTGGTTATAACTAGCAAGACATCTAGTAGTTATGACATCATATAAAATTGAACCTTAGTCTTCTGTTTAATTCTAGAGAACTACCTACTCAAACAAGAGTTGATGACTTCACCAAGGGGAGGGGTTTTCTCTCTTTCAACCATAAAATAAACCAAAGGCACCTAGATTTTATCCACATAAGTGGGGTCAGTTTCCCACATAACCTATTCATCAAGGTCATAATCATCCTAATATCGAGCCTAAATTGGTTGATTGGGATGTTGCCACTGAGGTCAGAAACTACTTGGTTCCTAGAATATAGCAGGGAGTTAGGGTGATCTTCAAATCACTCTTTTTGGTCCACTCATTTATTATAGTCATTTCTACTTGTGTCTTTGAAAAATTTTAGTATTTCTCAAATGCTATAAGGGAAATATATATAACCTTCCTAAAGATACATTCATGGAATATAATGCCTTGATCAATTTTACACTCTTTGAAAATAGGAGTAATGATATCAATATAATGTAGTACCTCTAGTTTAGATATAACATAATGTAGACTTGTCATCTGAATGGATATAGGTCATAGTACCTCCTTTTGATTGATTTTTTCCTTTCATCCTCCCTCATGATGCTTGATAGCTTCTCAATAGTCCAAAAAAATTTGGACCAGTCATTATCTCCCATGTTTAAAGCTACTACATCAAATTTCATGTCTTTGAATATTATCCACTCTACATCTGAGGTCAAATATAGATTTGTATCTTCCTTGTGTTATTTTTGGACCACCATGACTGTGAGTTCTTTCAAAATTCCCACTAGTGGTCTATAGTCTACCTCCAGATCAATTTGCACTTGCTCAAATGATATTTTAGCTCTGTCAGGTTGGACTATGGTCAATTTGAGATTGAATGAGGGATTTTATAGATGCTAAGGATTTTTTTAAGTCTTTTCTAAGCTTTACTGGTGAGGGATACTTGCACTTAAGTGATTTTTGTGCCTTAGATTTCTTTCAGATCCTCATATTTATACATTTATCTTTATAATCCCACCAAATATTTATTTGTGTCACTTTCTATCTATGTGGCATCATCCTAGCACTTATGTTCAAAAATTGACTATTTTCGTTCAAAAAAATTCTTTTACCTTATACAATCAGATCTAGTGGGTAAAAATCAACACAAACCATAGATCTTTAGATCTAGACAACTATCTTAAAATAGACATCCACATGGCCATCATTTGACATCCACATAACTTTTAATTTTAATCTCATTGTCAAGATTATTTGAGCTTAACTTTGACATCCATGTGAACATATTTGACATTTATGTGACCATCAATTTTAAGCTCATCTTCAAGATTATCTACTAAGTTATCACTTGTCATTTTTTTCTCTTTACACTCTATTAGTTTTGCTAGAGAATGCCTTTTTTCCACATGGTGGTTCTAGGCTTGCTCAAAGCTCTGCTACGAAAATCTTGATTTTATACACTCTGTTGGATTATCTTCATATGGGAAAATGTGAGTTGTCAATCATGATCCAATTTTTGAATGCCATTGGTTCTTGTAGTCATAAATAGATTGAGCTAGCTCAGGACTATATAGAACTTACATCAAAGACTTAGACTAATGTTTCATTTTGTATTAATAAATATAAATAGACTTTAGCCTAAGGTTTTTAAGCTAGGTTAGGAACATCATAAAAGTTACCTTGTAGTTCATAAAATGCATAACATAAGTCTTTAGCCTAAGCTCAAATAGAGGACCCTTAGAATAATATAATTCATAGCATAAAACTTTATCCTAATGTTTTTAATATATTAATAAATATAATCAAAACCTTAGGATAAAGGCTTAATCTAGGTCTATGTAATAAAAAGGGACCCTCTTATTTTCTGAATTCAATTTCACATCATTTGATCTTCAACATCCACTTAAACATGGGTTGTTGATCATGATCCATAAGATCATGTGAGTTTGGATCCATGGGTTAGGTCTTCAACTTATCAAGTTGACCTCATTCCATCCAATCAACCTCATCTGAACAAACATGGGCCATTGATCTTGTAAACAAGCACATAATTTAAGTTAGGACTTGGAGATATAAAAAACTTAAGACAAAGTCTTGGGACTAATGTCTTGTCTGTGTTGATAAACATGAATGAGGCCTTAGTATTAAGACATTAGTCTAAGTTAATAACATATAAAAAGGACCCTACGTACAGAAGTTTTAACTATTTTAAAATAAAAGGGAATGAAGGGGCTCTGGACATAAAGGAGACCAAGCTTATAATTGTTAGGCTAAGGTTTAGTCATGTTGAAAAACATGACTAAGCCTTAGTATAAAAATTAACTTTAAGTCATTATTTTTAAAGTGTTCTCACCAATTTTTATTCCCACCAAATTTTATTCCCACCAAATTTTGAATTTGGTATAAAGAACATGTGCTAGGGTTTCTTAAAGGAGAGCTTTAAGAAGCTTTAAATATGGATTTAACTTGAATTTCTGTAGACCAAAGGCTATTAAAATCCTTATTTGGGATTAAACTATAAAAATCCAGTCATGGCCCATTCAAAGAGGGCTCCAATAAACTTATAGCTTGAAATATGAGGTGTTGATGCTAGTAAAATTAGGCTAGACTAAATTAGAGCCATGAATAAATAAATCAACCAAGTTAAGGTGTGGATGATCTTCAAATATAGATAATGTTTAAAACATGTTAATGTTTCTTTGATCAAGTGAATTTCAATTTTAAAGTATAAATTTGAATAATTTTAACACAATTGTCCCTATTTTTAGGAATGGGGGTATGTTGCCCTTAACAAGACCCTTCCTTATCTCTCCTTAATAGCTCAAGTTTCCATGAAAAGGTTACACATTCCAATTAACACCTAAAATTCCTTTTCAAGTTTGTATGCCTTCATTTTGTGTACTCAAAAGACCTCAAAACCACTTTTCATGCCTTTTATTACAAGTCATGACCTCAAACTGCATGAACACACTTGAAAAAACATAACTCTCCTTTTGAAAATTCTTACATAAGCTTAAACACTTTGAAATATGATCATGACACTTCATGAGGCCTCTCTCTCTCTCTCTCTCTCTCTCTCTCTCTCTCTCTCTCTCTCTCTCTCTCTCTCTCTCTCTCTCTCTCTCTCTCTCTCTCTCTCTCTCTCTCTCTCTCTCCTTGATCACTTAGACCTTAACCTACAAACCACATTAGGCCTCAAAATTAACCTTCACACTTTTATCTATACACTCTCCACCACTCCCACATACTCAATCAACTTCATACATGCTTAAACACTATCATACATACTTCATGTGTCTTATCAATAGATCATGATACCTTATTTGGACAAGAAGGGTCTAAGAGTGGTCTAGATGTATATTTTGTCTAAAGGTATTACCCTAAGACTCTCATCATCGATCCAATGCCTCATATACATGCTCACACAACCTCATACATTTTCTCATGCCTGTGTGAAGTCATTTGACTAGGACATCATGCTCCTTCATACACAAGACTTGGAATCCTGTGCACATACCTTCTCAAGACACTACAAGGCTCAAACACTTGTCAAATTTAACAATGACCTTCCATGCTAACATTCACATCACTCATGTAGTCATAAGAGCATATACCTAGCATATCTTACTCTTAGAATCACTATAATACTGATCAATATTTGCTCTCATAGATATACTCTTCAATGACCTCATGAAGACCTTCTCAAGAACCTTTGAAATTAATTATAACATCAATTACAAACCTCAAAAATAGTAAAAATGCTCAATATAATTAAGAAGATAAAAAATGAAGTTATGGCAAAACCCCAAAAAATCAAAAAATGAGATTTGTGGCTAATAGAAATGGAATTAGGAGATGAGACCTCAAGGAAGAAAAGGTACAAAATGAAATTTTACGTGTCCTAGTAAATCTTGAGGATAAATAGAGATATAAATGGAGAGATATGGAAAAAAGGTCTATCATCAGGTTTGAAGTTACCATTTTGCACAACTATAGTTCTATTGATAATCTAAAACTAGTTTTTCTTGGTTACTTTTGTTAAAATTTTGTTAGTAGGTTTATAGTTACCACTATACCCAACTATAGTTTCTAATACTAATAATCTACAAAATTGATATGTTGGAGATGGGCCCCATGTTTTTTTGGCTACCTAAAGGTTTTAAGAAATCTCTCTAGCCACCAATGCTATCTGAATGAGTACAACACTCCAAAAAAATTTGGACATGGATTTACTCCTAAATGATAGCTCTTGGTTTACCTCATGGGTGAGAACTACTCAATCAAGATAGGGTTCTTACCCTTTCTATTGATATGTCCTCTCAATGGGCTATCTACTTTGGGGTTCCTGTGGTACTCATAATGAGTTTTAGGGCTATATGCTTAAGTACTTCCTAAAGTTGTGCATAGGGGTATTTTACCCTTATCCAAACCTATAAATGAATATGTGAAAATAAATACTATGAAAAATAGTTTCTTAAATTGCACATCTCTTGAAATCCACTACAACAAATAAAAAAAATATCCAAAATATAATTGTAAGTGGAGGAAAGTGCTTTGATACCAGATGTGAAGAACCTTCTGCATAGATTTAAAAACTACAAAAAATAATGGAATAATAAAATTAACTTATAATATTTCAAATATGTTATATTGATCATAGGCCACTTTGAGTGGGCAACCTCCTTTAAACAAGTTCAATACAATAATATTCATCAATACTTTCATTAGGCCTCAATACTTACATATATAATAATTCTATTTTATAAATTAATACTTCCCATGCATGTGGGATAATTCAAAAATGTACTTAATAATAATTTTATTCTAGGAAATAATATTTCCCATGCATGTGGGATAATTCAAATATGCTAGAGGGATGACTTACAAATCATATTCATCCGTAGTGACTAATACACTAATAATGCAAAGAGAAGGGTAGGACACAAGTTCCTAATAGACTTATGTATCATCCAAAGCATTCATAAATACTTCATCATGTGGATAATATATGTGGCCATAATCAATATTCACTTTCCCCTTATCTCTATATAGGTGTTGCATAACTAAGTTCTTAGGATCACACTAACTATAAGGTGCCCATTTCAAATCATAGTGCCCTTTGATTTTACCTATAGGATGGAAATGTTTCCACCTAATATATTAGATCCTTCTAATGATAATAAGAGGTGGATGAACAAATCCTTTATTTTCACCTCTCAATAGAACATCTATGAAATCTACCAATTGGGTTACAATCTCTTGTTCTACAACCTTATTTGGGACTATTCGAAGTAGATACATAGGGAAAGCCCTAGTACCATCTATCATGATGATAGTGCAATCAGTGTTTAACAAGTAGTCATGAATCCTCCCAATGGTTATCCTAATTTAATTAGATAATTTGGGCATGTATTTTCCATAAATGGCTTGATATACCATTGGGTATAAGGCTTTATTTAGTATGGTCATGTTCTTGCTGAACCTATGTATATGGAGCACATTGAACTCATCAAAAATCTAGTTCTTTGGATATTCAGTTGATGGCTCCCAGGGATCCCCAAAATTTTAGTTGATGGTATTATATATGGAATCCACTATATAGGACATGATATAGAAGTTTCCATCTAGTTCATTTTCTAAATTAAGGATTTGACTAATCAAATTGGCACTAAGAATCTCTCATATAGTAATGATTTTGGTGGAAATGAGGATGGTGCTCAATAGGGGAATCCAAAACTCATTAACATATGTGATACTATGGAAACTATAAATTTGGTTTAATAAGGCAATGGTAATCATCATTACTAAAGACAACAATAGGGATAGTAGAAATAGGGCCTTTAACCATGAAAGTATTTGGGTTGTGCACCCAAACTTGCATCTTATTGGCCACACTATTTGCATACATCCATGAATTCATTAGGGCTTGATTATATTCCATATTATGGGGACCCTATAGTATTTATAAAATGCATGGCCACTAGTGTATTCTATTGGTGTGTTATGCAGGTGGAAATGTAGAAATTTACCCAAAATTTGGCCATTTATAAATAAATCAAATAACATGTTAATGCAGGGCATCACCTTAGGCTTAACCATAACATCATTCAGGCCTAATAATTTAATCTCCAATAGGTTATTTTTTTTATCTCTATGTGAATGTTGATATTTCATCCCATGGACCATAAGTTTCTATTACATCAACCTCCTCCCATATATAAGAGTAGTTCTTAAAGTCATAGTTGAGAGAAACTTCATTGAACCTTGTATCTATATAATGCATAGGCCTTGTAATGGAGAGTATAGATGGAGGAGGTGGAAGAAATAATAGGGAAGACATCATTATACACTTAAGGGAATATATTTATATAAAAAATATAGTATCACTTGGTCATAATAAAGCTTAAATTTGCATTTTCAATTGTAAGCTTGATGGCAATGTAATTATGATCAACTTTATAAATATCATATATTGGCTTTGGATTCAATATCTCTATCAAATTTAATGGATTTATTTAGCCAATTCATGTAGCTAAATGGCATCAATGTCCTTATCTCCTTTCTTCACCTTTTTCATATTTGAATTTTGGCTTATGAATTGCCACTTTCTATGATTTCCATTTTCAGGGGGCTTTTTCTTCTTTGTACTTAGTACTTTGTTAGATTTCTTTGAAACTTTTCACTTTTCTGCTTCTTCTAAAAATATCACTCTATGGTCACCTAACCTTCATGTCATTTTGGGTACATGCAATAAAATTTTGCTATTACATATATTCTTGGGCTATTTATTTATTGTTCTTTGATCTTTTTGATATCGGGTTAGCAGGACCATGACACTTGGAAGAATCTTATTACTCCACTTACCTGGGGTATCATACCATCTATGATTACTATGTAAGATCTAGCTAACCAATATTATGACATGTTCCATCACCTTTATGATCCACTTACCTTGAGATACATGGTCAATGATATATGTTGATGTTCCTTCCAGGCATTATGACATGGTAGTTTGTTGATAACTAAATTTCCTAGAAAATTTATACATTAAAAACTTGATTAGTAAGTCACTGAGTGAGTGGAATCATAAAACATGTCAAAATACTAATGATCTACTTGCTCATGAGTCTTTAAATTTTATAAGTATTAGAATGGTTTTAGGTTAGCAGGTTGTTGCATGTCATAGACTTTATAAAATCAAAGTATAATACATGTGTCATCTATTTCCAAGTCTCCAAGTGAGTGGGTGTATACTATATGGAAAAATATCATTACTTGGTATATTTACTAGCACAAAAATAGAAAAAAATCAAAGTATTAGATATTTTTACAAAAGATAAAATGTAAAATAATGAACACTTTGGTAAACAAATAAGTTGGTTAACTCAAAAAAAACACAAAACTTTATATATTTTTGGATAAACATGTATATTTCAAGAAATGTTATAATTCATAAAGTTTGATAAAATTGAGTAAAATGAACAAAAGGTAGAAGATATAACTCAAAAATAAGCCTAAGTATGACTTTGGTTCATAATATAAAAGTGCTAACATGCAAGCCTAGTCTTCAAGAATCAATTTAGGTGCATAAAATTGACAAAAAACATATTCTAAGGTGGAATAGGCCCTAAAAATATATATTTATTGGCCAATTGGGTCCTTATTAAAAAAATTTAAATGGGGATGTATTAGGGCACAACAGTGCCCACTACTTTGATTGAAATTATGCCTATTTAAGGTAAATATTTGTCTTATACTTCAAAAAATGTTATAAATGCACACAACGTTCACTGATTTATGATTTATATTAAATTATTGTCTCTTCCTCAACAAACTATATATTTGGATCTAATTTTAACTTTATATAACTAATCACATCATTCATGAAGATCAGATATGGGCCAAGACAGTTTTGACAAGCTAAATGACTATCAAGCTTGATTATTTCAATGTTGGTAAGGTTTCTAACTTTCTTATTCTAGGTGTGATATTTTTATATGATTGTTATTCCCATATATACATGTCATTTTTCACCTCTTAAGGTTCCTTGTATTTTACCCTATGCTCTTTAGTTGACCACATGGCCTACCTAGCTTCTTTTCTTGCTCTATTGGCTCTAGGTTCATACAGTCTCATCCCTAGTGTCTTAAGTGAGCAAGATCATGGTACATGGAATTATCTTAGTCACCTAGGGCCTCAAGTATATCCAATGGTATACCTTTCCCTCCAATTCCCTAATATTAGCTATGTGGCATCATCTCACCATCCTGGAGGCCTAGATCCATTGGCACATGTCTTTGACCTCTATGTCCCTAGGTTATCAGAATGATGCCATATGGCATCATCCTAATGTATTAAAGGCTCAAAATTATTTAACTATTGATTTCCTCTCATGTCTCCAAGTATTTAGGATCATGTAATGTGGCATGATATTAGGACCCTAAGACTTACAACTTTTCAATAAAATGGATAAGTGTTTGAAGTCCCTTGGGTACTTAGGTGAATAGGATTGTGCCAAATGGTATGATCTCATTAATATATAAGACTCAGGGATAAAAACCTATAGGAAAGTAAATTCAACAAATGAACTAAGGAAAATTAATTTATTATAAATTTAGCACCAAAAAAATAATTAAGGCAAGAGAAACATAGTGAAACATCACAATTATTAGCCTTTGCCACTTGCTATCCTATCATCACCCCTGAGATTCAAATTATTTGTCTTCTTATGTCCTCTTTATGGCCATGAATATTCTTATTAGTTTCCCAAGATATTTATTTTTTAGGATAATGGTTTGATGGATATGAGCTCCCAAGGTAATGGCATAATGCTCCCAATTTTTTGGGCTTTCAATAAGGTGCCACATGTCATCTTCTTGGGGCCTCGAGACCATGGGTCTTTTACTTATTGGTTTGATGCCCCTGAAATTCTAAGGTTTTGGGTTGATGAGATAATACCACATTTCATGATATTGGGGCCTAGAAGCTTTAAAATTACTCATCCATTTTTTTAAATATATTGACTCTAAAGCCACATGACATCAATAGTTTGACATATGGAAGAACTTGGGGCTTTTGGGAAGTCTTTAAAAGCTTGCAGGTAAATAAGAAATTGATTAAGTTATATTTTTGAGAAATCCAAGTCTTTACTAAGTGAAACTTCATTTAAGAAGTGATGAATCAATATTAAAATCAAAACCATTCATTTTCATGTACAAATATTTATGTCCATACATTTAAATATAAATTCTATAGCAAAATGATAAAATTATTTAAAAATAAAGGGGAAATAGACTTTATTTGTGAGTAAATAACATCATGATTATTAAATATCTAGCTAAGGAGTGTATAATGATATATACAAGATGTTATCTAAATGAATTCCACCAAATATTCAGTCCATCTTTAATATGAAATAACATAATCATGGGTTACATTGTTAAAAAAATCCATGTAAATGTCTCAAAATATAGATAAACTTACATAAAGCCTAGGTCCAACATTCAAATGCATGAATACTGAAGCATTTAATGATATACTAAGACTTTGTAAGCTTTAAATTTATACTTTGATGTTCATAGATGAGATCTTAGATTGAACTTTAAGAAATTCAAATACATTAAAAATAAACATGAATAGTCTTTTTTAAACTTATCATATAGGAACTACCAATCAAGCACTGGCTCAAGTAGATATACCCAAAACATTCCAAAGAGGTCCTCTAGACTAGGTAAGACAATATTTAGCTCAAAATAAAGAGATCACTTATTTTTAATCTAAAAATGGGGTGTGTTGTGTAAGCACATAATAATACTATATATGTAAGTCATCAATGAGGCTTATTGAGAGACCCTTTATTTTATCTACTCCTATTGTAAGGTTTTGTGTTAAATTAATCCAAATAAAAAGTAGATAAATTAAGAATTTATACTTTAAAATACAATAAATTAATCATAACATCATGGTCAACATATAACAATGCACATGACCAAAAATTTATAAAACTTGATAGATAGTTTAACATAGATTTAGTGGTTGAGAATATATTTTACACTACTATCAGAATCAATTTGGTGGCATGTTAAATCCAAATAATATATATTCAAATAAATTAATTAAAAAAAAAAAAAACTAATTTGATAGTTGTATTCAACATAGATCAACTAAAACAATCTACACGATTCACATCTAGTCTTAGTAAATCATAACCATAATTAAGCATGTTAATTTTTATTGATCTTTGATTCTATTTAAATTTTAATGTTTATTATTTCATTTAATTTTATTTCATTATTTTTATCCATAAATAATATCTGAAAACTATTTAATATTCTATTACTCATGATCCCTCTTGTGCCCAAGTTTAGCATGTTGTGCATAGGCTAATTACCCATGGGAACCATTTTATTAAAATAGTGTGGTTAGATATTTATGTGTGTATAATTTACCATAATATTAGATATATTTCAATATGCTATGTTTTGTGCCATGATAATTATCATTCATATTAATAATTGCATATTACTATGCTTAGTCCTTTTGTTGGCATGGTCCTCACCATGTGTTTATTGGGGCATAATAATTGTGTGTATGTTTCATTGTAATATATATCCCTCCAATGGGCACATTGCTACACTAGGGAATGTTATTTATCCTAATATTGATTTATAATTATGGGAACCATACCCTTGAGTGTCTCCTTGATATAATTATTATTTATATCTTATCCATACTGAGTTTTCATTACAAGGTATAAATTTGTTTCCAATCACATTGCTATATTAGGGCATATTATCTCTCTCCTCATTCTCTCATCCTCACATGAGGATGTATCTTATTATTTATATTTACATGAATGTATTTATTATGGTTATAAATGTATTTTTAGTAAAAATTCAAATGCTCTAATAACTTTGAATAAATTACATAAATGACACATGGGGCACATAAATATTTATTTTGAAATGAGTGATTACAAGAACAATTTTATTATACCTCACTTTAAAATGGGGTATACATATCTACATATTTTAATTTTTTTTTTCAATGAGAAGTTAATTATTAAACAAAAATATTGAGAAAAAATATTTTTTTCAAGAATGGCCAAATGATAAGTATCTATTTCCCTAATCAAGAAGTAGAGTTGAGTTACTAAAAAAATTATAACAATTTTTAAGTACCTAGTAAAGCATGAAAATATTTTATTTCTAGTTCTAGTTACCAAGAGATAACAACATGATTCACATACCATCAGATGTATTAATTTTTATGTTCATATTTTCAATTTTCATTTCTATTTACTATACTCAAATTGATTTTTTTAATACATTAAATATTTATTATAAATTGGACACTACTTATAGGTGTAATATATTTGTGAACCTAAAAGCATGTGTGGAGCCTACCCCAAGAACCAAATCATTTCATCCATCCTTCCTTAGGTAAGTGTAGATATGTGTTTCAATTTATTATTTTAATTTGACCCACACGTGAATTCATATTACATACTCATATTAAATTATGGAAATTATGTATAAAACTAATTTTTGTATAATACCCTTTTCCATTAGGTAATTTACATGTTTTATCACACTTAATCCATTTACACATTTTTGAATACTTTTGGTACATTATCCCCTTGTGTTGAACCTCATATCATCATTCCATAAATTAGGTTCTTATCACAATTGGAGTTATGTTTAATTTTAACCAATATTAATATAGACATTTAATTTAAATTTATGCAAACCTATAGATCAACTAGTCATTTACCTTCATATGACCCTAATGCTCCCAAAATGTCCAAAACATTATTTTAGGTGTTTCTTAAGTCCTAGTCAGCTCATACAATTTCATCCTTAACTAAAATTCTCTTAAATTTTTATATAGCTTAGGGTTGGCCCATGTGTAGATGTTTTATTCAGTAGCCTATATCTATTAAAGTACCCTTCATAATTTGATTGTCTATTATTCTCATCTAAGCCTCTTATAATATAAATTTTTAATGCCTATTTTTATCAAGTTTTATAAAGATGTAATCACATCAAAGGAGTGTGCATATTAATTTAATTATACCCTCATCCAAATAGTACCAAAGTCTTATGCCAAAAAAGGGTTTAGTAAAGAGAATATAGTTGCATTGACTATCTATGATCTCACTCACATGCATGAATAACTATATTGTCTTTGATTCTAGTGTGCATGATATGTATCTACAAATTTTCAAGAGGTTTCCATATAAAATTAAGACACACACTCTTCTGGTTGTATCATTTTTAAATAATAGGTCAAGATCAAAAGAAAATAAAAAATGAAAGGTTTTGTCTATCAATTTTGAGAAGTGGAGATATAGGCATATAAAAAATCATACCATAAAACTACCCTAAATAAATTAGTTTTTGAAAGTAAACATAGGACACATTCTACACATAATTTTTTTGATGCTAAACTACCCCCTATTATTAGAATGGGGCCCCTCCTTTCTTAATTTTCTAACATGCCTAAGATGCCAAGCTTGCTAAAATAATTGACTATGTAGATAATTGATTTAATAATTCCTAGAAATTTTTGGTAAATTATTCATTTTTCAATACTTATTAACACTTAAAATATTTAATGTATTATAGGTTTTCTTCAAGTTTCATTCAAATAATGGATTATTAACTATGAATGCTTCAAAAAATGTGTAGACAAACCTTCACTAAGGAGGTTGTAACTAGTTTTCTAATTGGCACATGAGCCAAAAGATTCACCAAATCATGATAGACTAACCTTATATTCTATTTAAATCATTTACTTATGTTTTTTTTATTTAAACATTAATTTGATGGTGATGGGCATTAGACATTTTCAAATTCTAACTTAAATTCTCACTTAGCCTTGTAGGATGTCAAAGTTAAGATATCAGTCTATTATGGATGATGGGATATTAAATTTAAGATTATGACCTAAAGAGGATAGGTGTCCACCTCATCAGCCTCCATGACACCTTAATGATTTATCACCCCACACATGACACTTGGAACAAATATATGAAACTTGCAAGCCATGTGGCATCATCCTAAAAGTGCATAAGGGAGTTAGCCATTAGAATTAAAACCATAGATTATGTGTCAAGATCCTGGTCCCCACAAGTAAGCCCATTTAATCTGAGTCACCACATATTCCACTATAATCCTAAGGCCTATGGTATGTTGTTACATGTCTCAAGTATAACCATCCAAACTTGATAAGTCTTCTAAAGTACCACATGTTCTCTTTAGATTAATCCTAGAATGATGCATGTCGATTCCACATCATACCTAATCCAAAGCTTATGAGATCTCTAAGAAAGACATGTGAATGAATCTAATCCATTCGATCAAGGATGAATTTTTTGTAGTTGTCCAAGGCCCCTTATGAAATTGAAAATTGGTAGAATAATGAAGAGAAACTCATGATAATGTTGTGTGTCTCCTTTGGACCTATGTGATGATGAGACTTATCATGCCCACACTATTTCTATATAAATATCCACTAGAACACCTATGAAGGCCTAATGAAGTGATGTGTGTCCCCACTTCATATAATAATGAAGAGAATCTCATGAGAATGATGGATGTTCCATTTGGACCCACATAGTGATGACACTTGTCATGCTCGCACTAATTTTATGTAAATATCCACTAGAATACCTTTGAAGGCCCACTAAAGTAGTGCATGTCCCCACTAGACCCACAAGATGATTTCATGTGTCATTCCCATATATTTGTGACCCAAGATCAATATAATTGCCTCTAAAGTGATGAATGTCTAACTTGAACCTATGTGATGATGCCACCTATCATTCCCATGAGGCTACATCCTAAAATTAACTAGATCATTTCCAAGAGTAATGTGTGTCTCCACTTGAGCCACATGATTAACATAAAGTTTTAAATAGTTGTCCAAAATCCTTTCGAATGAAACACCTTTCAAAACAAATCCATGATGGCCTGTGAGAAATCCACCTAGTAAAAAATAAACTTTGATTGCCTATAAAAGTGACACATGGCACTCATACAGCCAACCAAAATTAAAGGACCCCAACTAAGATTTATCCATGAATAGATGGATGCCATGTGGCATAATGTGAATGACTCATCACACTAAGTGACATCTTGAGAGCCTAAGAGAAATAAAAAGATGCCACATGTCTAAATTTGAGCCAATTAAACAACTTGGTCACATTCAAGCCTTGTGAGTGCCTAGATGGATATGAGGTGGTATGCCACATGTCAAATGGTGGAAACATTTAGTTTTAAATCTAAAATTTATGGAAAATCAAGAGTAGATCATTACTAAATTTGAATTTTAAATCAATTAAACTTTAAAAGTAATAGTTTGAAAATATGCAAAGGTGATGAACTCACCATTAATATGGCATGAACCATAATCACTATCAAAACTTGTATTAATAAAATAAATATTCAAAAGACTAGCCAACTCAACTATTTTTACCTACATTTACATTTGAATCCCTAAGCATGTACTCTCTCTACTATTGACATTCTCAATTCAACCAAGCTTGAGCTATTCATAGATTTCACCTAGGCCACCATTATCAAATCTCAAAAGTTGTAGATAGATACAAAATAACATTATTTTATATCTAAGACATTGAAAATATGGCATAGGTTGGAACCTCCATTCTAAGTAAGGGCATTACATTTGGTAATGATGATTTTCTATTTCAATATGGTAATTCAGCCATGTTCAAGGATATAGAATTCATCCCCAAGGCCATAAACCTAGGGGTCATGAATTATAAAAGAATATATTACAATGTTGAGGGAGATAAGGATATTTATGAATCCAAAAAAATTCCCAAAATTATTCAATTCGCTTCAGATACCCTTGTAATCCAAGGTATCAATCTTCACAAGGCCATAACAAAACTAGAGGTCATGTCATGCACAAACCTAGTCTATGGCATCTTTGGAGGTTGAGATGTAAATATGGATTACTCAAATGAATTAATCAAGGTTTTCCCATTAATTTCATTATAGGGTCAAGTTTTTAAAAATATTATAAACTACCCCTACCATAATTGGATTACAACTAGAGCATTATTGACAACTAGTATGAGGCACATAATCCAAAGATAATCTTAGCTTCATGGGTAACAAACCTAATTAGATTGGTCTTCATGGACAAAAAAGGAAATATTCCTATTTATAAATTCAAAAAGGGAGTCAAGATTGGCCTCACCTTGCTAAATAAAATATTTGACAATAGACACATTGTGTATGTAGATATAAAAACTATCCCATTATTGTAAATAATTTTAGAAGATTAGTAGATCCCCTCACTTAGGGATATCATTATAAATAACCTATTCTCTATTATTCATGATACTTTCCAAAATGGGGATCCATTCTACATGATGAGATATTTATTATATGCTTTATGTGTAACTACATAACTAGGACCAAATACATGGTCTCCAAATTGAGATGAAGTTGTGCCTTAGACATATTTTACAATACACATTCACCACTTAAATCACCACATAAATATAATTTTATAATATTTATACCCCATGTCTATAAGTCAATCATTGAATTTGAAATTCCAAGGGTCTCTCCCAAAGTTAGAAAAACATTAAGAGAAATGGGTAGCTTTTGGATTTACCCTAATTGTACAGTCATTTAGATGGAAGGGGTGATGGTAGTTCCCCTTAGGTTGCCCAAGTATTTGCCTATGAATTTATCTAAGGAGGAGATGGATTATCAACTCTTGCATGGATTTGATGGTGTCTTCAAGATGAATAAAAATTATATCCCCCCATAAGGCTCCTTATAGGTTAGGGAGAACCAAGATAATGAGATGGAAAGATGTCATAGTGGATATGAGGCATAGGGAATCTTACCTATTGCATAAGAATGAATTTAAGATGTGGGATATAAGCCAATTAATTTCTAAACACCTCTTTAAGTTAAAAATATATGTGACTATAGAATATAAACACTATGAGGAGGTGCATAAATGGGTTTACAAGGATGCAATAAATGATGAGGTAGTCTTAAGGAATGAAACAAAGAATAATATTGAGATATAAATGAGGCTAAATGGAGAGAAAAATGAGGACATATTAAATCATCAACTCCCACTAACACATGGGAGAATGTTTAATAAAAACTATGAGGAAAATGAATAAGAGGAAGAAGAGGATAAGATTCATCTCATTAGGAGTAGACCTTGTATGCCTCCACTACAAACTACTCTAAGTGGATAGGATATGCCTCCAAGATATGATATAGGAGAAGATAGTGGTAATCCTAGCCCCTTTCAAGGGCCTACACTTATCTCCACATATTATAAATAAGCTACCATAGATAGCTTGGATCAATCTAGACCTGATGTTGTTGAGATTGAAGGATCCCCACAAGGAATTGAGTTTTCAATGGAGGAACTAAAGGCACTATATGGGATAAATATTGAAAATGTTTGCACAAGGAGGAAATATCCTAGGGCTACCATGAGAGTAGTGCCTCCTCCATTAATTTACAAAACTCTTCCTATAAGTAATACACCTTTGCCTTATTTTTCATTTATTATCACATTTACAACTTCCCCCACTTCTACTACTAATCCAACTCTCATGTTCACATCCCCTACCACTACTTATTTTGGAGGCACCATTTCCCACTTCATCTCTCATTCCACTATCAAAATTTCACCTCCACCAAGCTCCTAGAGCACTAGTGCTAGCTAGGTTATGGGTTATGTTCCTTCCTAGGAAGCCACCTCTAGTGCATCACTCACCTTTAGCTCCCATGCATCAACCTAACCATTGAGACCCATCTCAAATATGTCCACCTTCCATAAGTCACTTAACCTCACCAAAACTACCAAAATTATTGGGACTTCAATATTGCCTTCATTCATCCTTAACATGGGTCATGCTAAATCTTTATTTAATCCACTTGGGAAATTAGACCCAACCAATTTTTTCATCCCTACTAAAGCTTTGGCTTCTTCATTCTCTATCCAACACTCCCATTATAGTATCCTCCAACAAAACCACCATCTATAGCTACTCTAAATTGGGTGAGAGACATGATGCAGATAATAATGAAAGGAAGGCCTCAAGTAAGCCAAGCTACATCCCAAATTGGCATGAGGTTTGATGTTGATATTGGTATAATGAAAATGGTGGTTAGAAGATAAGTGGAACATCCATAATAAAAATATATAATGATTCATGAAAGTGGAGATCCCCTCTTCACCTTGACCAAAAAAAAAGAAGGTGGGCCTTAAAGAGGTACAAGAATATGCAAATGATCCTATATCTTTAGTGCAATCATAGGCATAGTCTACTATTGCCTTGATGAAAGGGATGCAATAGGAACTAAAAACATTGAAAGAGAAATAACTACCAACTATGCTAGAGGGCATTTTAATTTAAATAAATAACACTATCATTAATTTCTTCAGCTTGTATAAAGTGATGAAAAATAGGTAGTAAGATGATATCAAGTAAGCCAAAAAGGTCAATAAAATTGACCAAAATCTTTCCCACTATGACACCAAGTTAGAAAACATGGATAGAGTGGCAAGAATCAATAATTTTATTGACATCAAGGTTCTACTTCTTGAAGACATCATTCCTGCATAGACCATCCTCATGAATAGGAGGAAGATTTTGAAGACATGGTTAGATCAGCTCAAGGATGTAAATACATTCTTTGAAAAAATTAAATTAAATATTTATTTTATATTAAAATATGTCATGATCACTAGGGTGACCCAGCTCGATGGCACCCTCATAGATGAGATAAAATTTAGAGCATAAATGAAAGTTTTTGTTGCTCAATTCCAGAAAGATGTGTCTAGTGCAAATACTACTATAGAGGTAATAAAATTTATTAAATTTTCCAATAAAAGGTTGTAGAAGGTAGATGCAATTGAGGAAGTACTAAGGCTAATACTCATAGATCATGGCAAGATCATCTAAGAGGTACCAAACTTATTTAGGCCCATGATATTACAATTCTCTTAGATAGACCAAGAATACTAGGCATGTGTAGAGGTTTATACTAAATAAGAAGCTTACAAGAAGAAAATACAACAACAATAATGTCAAGCATTATAATACCCACATCTAGGCCCTTAGGATATATATTTTTTAATTTGTAAAATAAAATGTAGAATATTCTATTGTTATGGGGCATTTTAATCCACTTGGTTGTATATTGGGTGACTTTGTGGGCCTGCTTGAACATGTATTTGTAACTTTCAAGACTATAAATAGGGATGTTTCCATCACTTTTAAATAATAAAATAGTTGTAAAAAATTAATACAAGGAGCCAAATAATTTGAGAGTTTGTCTATAGTACTCTTTTGTGTGTTTTTTAATTTCTAAATTCTCATACTTAAGATGTCTGGTAGTTTCTTCTCTACAATTTAATTTGGCAATTAAATTTAATATATACATTTTTTAGTTTGAGCTTAACACTAGGTTGATAAATTTGATAGTATGTTTGATCTATTTTATTCTCATTGGCATCTAAATGTGTCGTGTAATTTATTATGATTAATAAAATTTATGAAAAGTATGTTGTTAGATATATGAATTTTCCTTCTTCTGATGCTTTAACTCATTTATTTAGCTTTGAGATTTATGATAGACTTGGTAAGTACTATATTTTATATGTTTTGCCTTAGATGTTAGTATAATTGATATATTTAGTCATTTTAATCACATCCTCTCTACCCTACCCTACTCACTCTTAGATCCACCCATGAATCACTCTAGGATATATCATGCTATAAATACCCATTGTTTGTTTGTATTTTGGGTAGTAATTGACAATTATTAAGATAATTCACAAACATTAACAAGAAAATTGCCATTGCATAAACATATGTTATCCCTACAGCAGGGTCTGCTTGTAGACTTTCAAAGTGGTGACCATATCTCTACTATTTATGTTATTCCTAGCAATAGTTATATAAACAACTCAATCCCCAAGTCATTCCAGGACTTAAAATTGAGTTTCTTACTTTCCCATTGTTCCCTAGTGGCACAGGGAGCATAATACATGCATCAACAAGATTATGTATCTTTTTTATTATGTATTTTTATAGAATTATTGGGCTAACAATTTGTCTTATTTTCAAAAAAAATTAGATCACAATTCATGATTTTATTTTCCTTGATGTTTGAATCAACTTTCATGACTATGACATCCTCTAAAACTACATAGGTAAGTATATACGCAATTTATTACAATACCATTTTTCATTTTTTGTTATCTTTATTTTATACACTTGGTCAACTTGTATATATTTCATTATTTTTATCACATTTCAACCCACACTTTAATATATCTAGATCATCTTGATAGTATCATATTCATATATTATAAGATTTTATATCTCATTCATCCACTTTTTGATTAAATTTATCTCATCTCAAGAAATTTATTTTAATAGGTTTAGATTCAGATACCCTAAAAAACCCATCATTTTTTTCTCCTTCCAATTTGTCCATACCTCCCATGTATTTGATTTTTTTATTGCATTCTTCCATGGTCACCCATTACACATATATTCCTAGAGATATATATTTATAAAAATAAATATCTAGTAATTTTCCAAGTGTCAATGAGGTGTTGAAAAATTACAATGGAATCTATTCCATTTAAGTTCTAAGTGAAAAATTAATCAATTCTATTTTTATATTTTACATAGAGATTTCATATTGAGAGAAAATTGTTTCCACGTCATCTTCAAATCTTGTGCCATCATCATCTCATAAAAAATAGGGTTTTAAATAATGTTTGTATAGTTTCATTTTAATTTTTTTGGAGAGAAGGTGTATCCCTTCTCCAAGTTACACTTCATTCACATGCCCAAGAAAAATATATTGACTTTGATTTGAATCATGTAGTATATGTAACTCCAAATCCTCAAGTGGTAACCTAAGTTAGATAACTTTGGACACAATTTTATTTTTTATAATTTTGAGTTCAAGGTAAAATAGAGAATGAAAGATAATTTAACACATTGTTTTATCAATTTTGCATAGCAATCACAAAACCCTACTCAAAAAAATTTAGTACACTTTCTCATAAAAATAATAAACTTAAAATAGAGTACAAGAAAAATTTAGTGCCTAGGTAAAGATTCAACAAAGACATGTAGTATATATTTTTTGGACTATCAAATATAAGCTATAAAAATTTATCTTTGTGTAAATTTTGACATAGTATAGTCAGACATTGAGATTTCACACAAATCAGCACAGTCACTTATAGATCCCAAATTCAGTTCCTTGAATTCAAGTAAAACATAAGTGTGTCATATTATAACTTATTTTTTGTTTCATCATTCCCTCTTGCTTCAATTATTTTCTTGTTTAGTTTATTCCTATTTTTTAGTGTATTAGAGTTTTTTTTATTACTATTTAGATAATTATATTATAGATCTCATTTATGCCCTAGTTTTTATTATTTGTCAATATAGTAACTAACCTTAAACCTTAAAAAATCAAAATATTTTGAATAAACCCTCCATTATTTTAATTCTTACACCTTCTATTGTTTTCCCTTGGTTACATTATTAGATCTCATTTTCAAATATACAACCTACTAGTTTTACCAAAATGTGACCCTAGAATATAATGACATTATTAAAATGGTAAAATTATTTTCACAAGATAATTTTGGAAACACAATGACTGAGAGGGGGGTGAATAATTATCTTTAAAAAATTCTTTCAATTACTCCTTATCATACACAAACCATCACATCAACATATAGATTAAGCAATGCATAAGCAATCAACCATATGAACATGAAACAATATTACACAAGACAACACATCATATATATGGTAAAAACTCAAGGGGAATAAAACCCAATAATACCTAAAAATGGAATACAATCCTATAATTAAAAATATCATAATTTATTAAAGTACCAACTCCACATGGATAACTAACCCCAACTAGCTAAGTACTAACCCAACTAGGATGTAATAAACACCAATTTGTAAGGAGGCACCAATCCCCTAGATAGCTCAGAACTAAATCAACCACATAAAAAAATTTATCACCTTCATGGCACCTTGTTTTTCATATAATATATGACTATCACCTTCTTTAGATCTTCTCTCTCTTCTACCCCTCTTAAGCTATCTTCTAGGCTTCTTTGCTCAATTAGCCCTCTTCTTGACTTGATTAGATCATATGTCCTTAAATTTCATACACATAACCTCTATAAAATATTCATCACAATTTAAATACACTATTAATATGGTCTACAAGGCCTCCTTTTGCTTACCAATGTGTTATTTCATTCATTTTCACTCTAAAAATCTCTAACTAGCCAATTAGGCCTAAAAGGCCTTATTCTTATATTAGGATCATAATAACACACCTCTTATTAAGCCAAAAACCTTTAATAAATTAGATAGACCTTAAAAAAACATATTAGGACATGTTAAAAATAATAATCAATCTTTAAAATAGTTGGCCACACCTTCATTATCCCTTATCCTCCTTTAGGCCTTATGGAGACCTAATAGGCCTTTTTAGCAATGCATTACCTTATGTTCTTCTTGAAATAATTTACCTTAATTTAATTTAAAAAAAAAATTCATAAATTTATAAAATATACCTAAATAAACATATTATAAGTTATATAACACTTTTTATCACCAACCCCTTAGTGAACACTCCTTGTAGCACTGCTCACAATTAGGCCTGTGAACCTACAAAAATTCTGCCAAACAAAACTAAAACATGTACATAATTTAGTCACATAATCATAAAAATAGATAAAATTAAATGAAACTTCATGACCTTAAAAACATCATCATCTTATTTATACTTCAAAACTCAGGGTGAAAGGAATCAAACACTTCTCTGTAAATAACCCGCTCAGAACAATCAGAACACTCCAAAAACTAGTCATGAACAACTTGACCTTAAACACCTAAAATAAAACTTTACATGACCACTTAAAATTTTAAAATATAATTTAAAATCTATATAACACTCTAAAATTTTTTTTAAAAAAAATCACAATTTCTAATGTCAAATATTGGTCTTGTATACTAATCTTTTGACCTCACTACACAGAGTCAAACTAGAACCAGACAAACCATTTTGGCTTCAACATTTCAACTAATTTAAATGACTAAAAAAAATTATAAAAATCATGGATATGACATAAAATTCCTATAAAAAAACAACATACACTCCAATACATCTTTCTTTCATGAAATCATACCAAAAATCAACTTCTCAAATTGCTTGGGTTTTGTATTATTATTCTTCATTAGGCCTGTTACTGACTGGCCAACTTGGATCACAAATTTGGAACACTTAAGCACTATAAAAAATATAAAAAACACCAAATACATAAAATATGAGCCTCAAGGTTCAAACTTCATCAATTTTCAAACCTTGTCTAATAAAACTTTTTATAGCTATAGTAACTTCTTCAATAACAAGCATGTATCTTCACATTTTATCTCTCCTCTCTCTAACCACCACCACTTGGAGGTATCTAGGAGAATTAAATACAAGATAAAAACACTTACATGATCATTACAAACCATCCTAATCAGTTTTTAATCATATCTTCAACATCAGGTCATAATTAGGGTTCTAAGAGGGTTTAAGCACACTTTCACTTTTAGCGATTGTTCATAAAGCATAACCCCTTAATCCAAAAACTAACTAATAAAATTTTGAGATATGAACCTTACCCATATACCATGAAAAAATTAGGTTCCCATGAAAATATTTTATAAGATAAATATCATAAGAAAATCCTTCTTGGGTTGAGCATCATTTATTATGTGCACTCAAGAGACCTCAAAGCACTTTTTCTTACCTTAAACTTTAAAATTTGACTTGAAAATTCATTAATACACCTAGGACAACCTGTCACACATCTAAAAAATATCACCTATGCATAATTTCCTTGGAAACTAAACCTCATGCCTCATTTTTCCATGCTCTCAGCACCTTGATTTCTACACCTAAGTCTTCACACCTCATTAGCCTTTGAACTAACCTTCAAACCTATTTTCAAGCTCTAAATACTTCACTTGCATGCTCACACAACATATAACATGTTAAAATAATGTCAATAGTCCTTATACAACCTTATCTCACCATGAAATTAGGTTTATGCCTTTACACAAGGTATCTTCATGCCATAACTAAGCTTCACAAGACACATTGTCCTCAAAGACACTTGATATCAATCTTTTATAACCTTTTCAAGATTGAGAACATCCATATCACCATGTCACCATGTCTCTTCATGAAAAAGACTACACATATTATGCACATACCTTATGAATATATTATTAGGCTCAAACACTTGATAACTTTGACAATAAGGACCTTTTATGTTGACCTTCACATTAATCATGCATACATAAGAACATATACCAATCATATCTTACACTATCAAAATCATTACAACACTAATCAATATTCTCTCTCATATCTACACTCTTCAATGACCTCATGAAGACCTATGACCTCATGACTATGCCAAATGGCCTTCAACACTCACTAGATTACCACTGAGACATTAATAACACAAACAATGGTAGTCACATGAGATAAACCTTCATAAGCACCTTTGACATCAATCTTCACAAGAGCACCTTTGGGACAACAAATACAATCAATGACAACAATAGTGACATCAACCTTCTTAAGAACCTTTAACATTAAAACAACATCAATTCCAAACCTTAATAATAGGAACAATGATCAATAATATCACCATTTGTCATTAATGGAAAAAGACAATTAAAACTATTCATTCTCATCTCCCTAATTCTAGTCTTTTCTTCCCCTTTGACATTAATGACAAAGTGACACCTGTAGAAACTATAATTACACCTTTTATAACTACAACTCAACAAAAAAGAACTTTTCTCAATTAGAGTTCTTCCTCATTTTGAACAATCTCCCATTTTTAGATCATTCTCAACTTTTGGAAACACACTCTCTCCCTAATGGAAACCAATCTTAGAAACATCAAACCTTATAGATGTCAACCTCCCCCTTAGACCAAGTATATACCAATCAATGCAACATATTCAACAAATAAATATCACACAACATAACCATGATCCCCCTATGCTCATGCTCAATCTTCTAAATAAATATGAAACTTAAGAATACTCACCTTGTCCTTGGCATGATTAAAACTAACACTCTTAACAAAAACTAAAGAATTTGAGATTTCCCCTTTGTCTTCATAGCGTAAGCCCATCTTATGAGTCATTAGGACTCACAAACCAATCTTAACTTGATTCAATCACCTTGATGCTAATACCAAAAATCAACATATATCTCATTTACTAATCACAAAAAATACCAAAACCTACCTCTCATATACCAAAATATTACTTTTTGACCTCAAAAACTTGATGTTAACCTTAGAACTTTCACCATCATGCCAACTAAACTTCCATTTCTATCAACAAGTCATCAACCTGTCTTTATAACCATAATGGTCTTACAGACCAATCCATATCCCATATATATCTAGACATAATCATATGCTCAAACTTACATTACATACCATGGCACCTCAGATGCTACAAACACAAGAATGGATAAAATACATCTTTATCTTCATATTACATCTATAAAAATAAGCTTTCACCACCCTTCTAGCCTTGTCAACATTCTCAACCTACCTACATACCTATCATAACCTCACAAACCTTATTAGCATTGATCACCTATCTTGGAGATGATGAATCACCTGATTAGCTCCCCCTTAGACCTAACTTGAACTAATTCATGAGTATTTTCATGAAGCCTAATGGAGTCACCCCTTTCCATAGGGATATAGAACACCATGAACGTATGAGATTCCCTAATCTCCATGTTTTTCATAAGACTCAATATCCTTTAGGATCCTCTTAAGCTTTAATAGCCTCTTTGACTTGACCTTTGACTTGGCTTATTCATCATCCTTCTAAGCTAACAAACAATACTCTTGACATTATTTTATATCTAACTTATGCTCTATAGTAGCAAATAGTCCACCTTGGTTTATGAGTTTATCATGACTCATCTTGACTACCTTTGGATTGCATACCTTGATTTTATTTTTCTCCTTCACTTTAGGAGCTTCAAACTTCTTATTTTCACTAGAATTATCCTTGGCTTAAGATAAATCATTTGACTCATCCACCTTTCCATCATTCTTCTTCTTAGTTAACTCTTCATCATTACTTCTTTGAACATCCTTATGAAAACCAATACCTTTCTTTTCTTCTATCATATAGCTTGACCAACCAATATATATAAACTTGATGTCTTTATTCTGAATATGTAATGCAGTTTGAGCTAGCATAGAATCTTCTCCTTTAGACTTATGTTATTCCTCCACCTTCTTCATAGGGTTTGAATTCTTGATCCATTTCTTAGTGACATGACTACATACCTTCTTGTCTTGACTATTCTTCATATTCTTCATCTTGCATTCCCTCAAAATATGGCCTCTTTAATCACATGTATATAACCAAATTTTTTGTCTCCACAAGGAATTAATTATAGAATGATATCTATAGTCTCTTACTCTATGACCAAACTAATTACATAAAAAATAGTAACCATTGAATTAACTTACATACCTTGAATATTTGATAGGATTTATCTTCATTCTTCCAGTACCATCACCTCTTGATAGATCATTAACCTTTGAGGTCTGATTATCCTTGATCTCCTTTTGGTATTATTTAAAACTAAAACCATCCTTATCATGTGAAGACTTTTGAATATTTAAAATATCTTCTATAATATTTAAACTCTTCTCAAACTTCTGATAGGTCTTCAATTTGATTTATACCTAATCCAATTTTATCTTCAAAGAATCTACTTATTTTATAAGCTTGGAATATTCTTCTATAAGACCTTTCCATTTTAAATGAAATTCATTGTTAGTTTATATGGCCATTAAAATTAATTAATTTATCTCATGATAAATATAATCATCTTCACTATCAAAATCACTTACACCACTAAAGAGATGAGCCTTATTAGATGATAAACATCCTTGAACATGACAACTAGCCATAAATGTGCTTTTAGGATCACCTTCAAGCTGTTAAACCTACTTCAAAGGACCTTGATCTGATGCCAAATATTGGAAACAAAATGATTGAGATGGGGGTGAATCAGTCTCTTAAAAACTTTCTTTTATTTCTTCCTTAGAATACATGAATGATCACATCAACATCTAGATCAAACAATCCATAAGTAATCAACCATACAAGTATGAAATAATATTACACAAGATAACACATCATATATGTGGGAAAACCTCAATGAGAATAAAACCCACTAATCCTTGAAAATTGACTAAATTACTATAAGTAAAAATATCAAAATTTAGTGAAGCACCAACTCCACATGGAACACCAACCCCAACTAGCTAAGCACCAACCCAACTAGGCTTTAGAAAGCACCAACTTGCAAGGAGGCACAAATCGCCTAGATGAATCAGCACCAACTCAACCACCTAAAACCTTTGATCACCTTAATAACACATTTTTTTTATCATAAATCAAATTATTATCACCTTATTCATCTCGTATGTCTCTTTTACCCATCTCAAACTATTTTCTAGGCTTCTTTGCTCAACTATCCCTCTTATTGACTTGATTAGGTTATATGAACTTGATTTTTATACAAAAAACCTATATAAAATCTTCATCATATTTTATATACACTCTTCATATGGTCTAAAATACCTCATTCTACTTACCGATGTGCTATTTCAATCTCTTGCACTCTCAAAATCTTTAACTAACCAATTAGACCTAAATGCCCTTATATTTATACTAGACTCATACTAACACACCTCTTGGTCAAACAAAAACCTTTCATAACTTATATAACCCTTAAAAAATATATTATGACATTATACAAATAATAATTAATCTTTAAAATAATCATCCACACCTTCATTAGCCTTATCCTTCCTTAGGCCTTATGGAGACCTAATAGGCTTTCTTAGCAACACGTTACATTATGTTATTCTTTAAATAATTTTCATTCATTGAGGAACAATATAATTTCATATATTTATAAAATATACCACACTAAACATATTATAATATCCATAGCACATTTTATCACCAACCCCTTCATGAACACTCCTTGTAACATTATTCACAATTAGGCATGTGAACCTATAAAATGTCTGCCGAACAAAACTGAAGCATGTACAAAATTTAGTCACATAAACATGAAAATAAATCAAATTAACATAAAATAAATTACATTAAAATAATAATAATGTGATTTATACTTCAAAAATCATGGCAAAAGGACTCGAACACATTTCTACAAATAGCCCACTCAGAACTACCATAACACTCCAAAAAATAGTCATGAACAACTTTATCTTTAACACTTGAAATAACACTAAAAATTACCAATTAAAATTTAAAAATATAATTTTACATCTCTATACCTCTCTCAAATAAAAAAATTTCAAGGTATAATGTCAATATTGGTCTTGTAGACCAATCTTTTGACCTCACTACATATAGTCAAACCAGAACTAGACAAGACATTTTGGATTCAACAGTTTAACCATTGTAACTGAATATAAAACCTTATATAATTAATTTATAGGACATATAATTCCTAAAAAACAACACCATTCACTCTAATGCATCCTTCTTTCATGAAATCATACCAAAAACTAACTTCTCAAATTGCCTAGGTTTTGCACTTTTCTTTTTCATTAGGCTTATTAGTGACTGACCAACTTGGATCAAAAAATTGGAACACTTAAGAAATAAAACCAATACATAAACCACCAAGAACATAAAATATGAGACTCAATCTTTAACCTTCATCAATTTTAAAACTTTGTCCAATATAACTCTTTACAGCTATAATTTCTTCAAAAAGAAGCCTATATATTCACATTTTCTCTCTCCTCTCTCTAACCACCACTCAGAGGTACCTAGGAGAGTTAAATATAATTTATAAACACATACCTAAGAATTAAAAACCATAATAATCTATATTGAATCATATATTCAACATCAGGTCATTATTAGGGTTCTAATAGGGTTTAAACACACTTCCATTGTTAATGATTATTCATAAAGCATAACCCCTCAATCCAAATAATAATGTATATAATTTTGATCTAGTACCCTTAACCATATACCATGAATATCTTATGTTCCCATGAAAAAGTTTGACAAGCTAAATAACACAAGAAAATCCTTCTCAAGTTGAGCATCCTTCATTTTATACACTCGAGAGACCTCAAAGCACTTTTTATTGCCTTAAACTTCAAAATTTGACCTAAAAATTCATAAATACTCTTGGTAAAACCTATAACACATAAAAAAATCTCACCTATGCATACTTTCCTTAAAAACTAGACCTCATGCCTCATTAGGCCATACTTTTAACACCTTATTTTCTACATTGAGTCTTTACACCTCATTAGGCCTTGAACTGACATTTAAACCTATATTCAAGATATCAATAATCAACTCACATGATCACACAACATATAACATGTTTAAATAATATCAAACATCATTATACAACCTTATCTCACCATGCAACCAAACTTAGGCCTTTACACAAGGTCTCTTCATGCCATAACTAAGCTTCACAAGACACCTTGTCCTCAAATACACTTGATATAAATATCATATAACCTTTAAAATATAGAGAACATCCATATCACCATGCCTCTTCATGCACAAGATTAGGCATCCTATGCACATACCTTCTCAAGACACTACTAGGCTTAATCACTTAACAAATTTGACAACAAGGACCTTCTATGCTGACCTTCACATCACTCATACAGCCATAAAAACATATACCAATCATATCTTACAATCTTAGAATCACCATAACACTAATAAATATTCTCTCTCATATCTACACTCTTAAATGACCTCATGAAGACCTATTACCTCATGACCATGACAACTAACCTTCAACAATTTAGCTTGTTATAACACAAAACTCACTAGAGCACCACTGAGACATCAATGACAAAAATAATTCTAGACACATGACATCAAACATCATAAGTACCTTTGACATCAATCTTCACAATATCATCTCTAAGAAAACAAAGATAATCAATGACAATAAATATGATATCAACCTTATCAATAACCTTTGACATCAATGATAACATCAATGCCAAACCTTAATAATAGGAGTAATGATCAATAGATAGATCTAGAATATAACAATCTAAATAGTAAATTATATCTCTTATAGTGTAAAATAATAGTAAATAGGCATAGTTTCAATTTATTTGATAATTAGTGGAAAATATAAAGATAAAAAAGAGATGGAATCATTACACATTGATAGAATTCTAAATTTCTAGAAGTGCAATAGTGATCTAAGATTAATGATAAATCTCACTTTATAAGTATATAAGGTTAACTATATATAAGCAATTTTAGTTCATATTATCTAACTAAAGTTCCTAGTGTAGATTAAATGATACCATTAGGCTTGTTAATTTTAATGAATATATTCCTAACCACCAAATTTGTAGTATGTTATCTTTTAGGATCTACAATTTATTTGGAACCCTGAGCCATCAATTTTTATACATGTTTGTACATTCACTTTGTTGTTTATCCTATAAAAATATGTATATTTTGTCCTCCTTAGATTCCTTGACCTAATTCATGACCAAAAAACTTTGAGAGAAAGGGAAGAAATATGTGGGTTAGGATACATAGAGAGGAGTTAAAACTACATATACCACCATATATAATTATATCCAATTAAATTTTGTGTAGTGTGAATGGAAGTGTGAGAGTAAATATAAATTCTCTCTAAGTTTAATGAAACTACTTAGCATTTTCATAAAAATAAGTTATAAACTTTTGAAATAAGACCTTCAAAAAAGTTACCAATAGGAAGTGTGCCTATAATTTATTGATAATGGATTTATTTGTGTTTGTTATTTAAATGTTTCTAGAATATTTTTACATATAGGCACCCTTATTTTTAATTAAGGACTTCTTAGTACTCAAGTTTACCAAGAAAACATGCCACATTGACAATAACTAGTCCATACATTGAATAAAAGGAATGAGGAAAAAGGGGCATAAAGGGATGAATATAAAACCATTTAATATACATATGAAACATTTTGTGACACAAATTAATATATATTTATTGTGAAAAAATATGGGACTAAGATTAGAGAAAGAGAAATGACCTAGAAACATGAAGGAAAAAACATAAACAAATGAAAAATATAAAATGAGATAAAAAATAAGAATATAAAGAGGAATAAAACATGAAAAATGGTAAATAATATCCTAACATTAACTAATGATCCATACAAAAAAATTAAAATTGAAATAATTAAAATAATAAGTCTTGTACAAAAATTTGGTATCAAAATAATTCCCCTACTTCAATGTGTGAATGTGAGTGATTGCATGCATCTATAGAAATAAATAAATATATAATTAAATAACATACATTTAATTAACTAGGGAGATAATGATGAATATTTTTACATGCATCCATCCACACCTTTATTTTGATATGTACTATAGTCTAAACATACCTAAAAATAATGGCCAATTGTAATAAGCAGTTAATGTTGAATCAATGTGAAAATGTAGCTATGTGAGTAATTTAAAATGAAATGGAAGTATAGGAATGAATAAAATTGGTGTTACCAATGTCATATCTTCTTATAATAAACAAAACAAAAATAAATTTTGCTAAGATATTTTTTGGAGTTCTTGCAACCCAATACAATTCTTGATCAAGTATGTAGAAAAATGGACCTTTTTTATGCACTTAGTTTGCTTAATATTATTTTAAAATACTTACTTCTTAATAATTTTTCCTCGTTACTTACCCTTAATCATTTTTTTAATGAAATAAATTAATGAAAATATTTTAATAAATGACTCTTTTTTGAGGTTATGGATTATAAAACTTGCTCCTCTGATCACTCATCTCACAATATAGAAAACAACATGTTTTATAATGATATATAGAATAAGATTTGAAATTATATATAATAAACTATTTTTAACTATCATAAAATATCTTCATAAGTATTAATAGCAAGATAAACAAGTAACATGTCCAAATTCTATCAGCATTCATGAAGCATATACCACATTCATAGTAATGAGCAAGAGAGACAATGCAAGATCAATCACATAACACATGACATACATGGGAAACCCTCTTGGGTTATAAAACCCACTAGAACCTATAATTAGAATATTATCCTATAATAATAAGATCTAATTTATAACATATACAAATTATCAAGGAACTACAATCTATTTAGTGAGACTTCAGTCCCACAAGGGGTTTCCACAATTGATAACAACCAAATGTTTTAGCAAATTTCACCTTGTAAAGAGGCTAAAAAAACATTAGATGTTGAGCTACCACAACAACACCTATGAACACATCCACATATGCATTGATGTCTTCAACACCTAATAATGGACCTCTAATTAACACACTTCACCTTCACTCACACTCAAACAGCAAGTGCACTATTATCCCAATAGAATTATGACCAACAAGTCATACAAATAATCTTCAATATATTTTTCTATTTAAATCATCCTCAGGGAACTCTACCCCTCTTTCACTCCATAAAAACACACACACAAGCCTCTTTCCAATCTCTCCTTAATCTCACATACAAAGTCTACAACCCACCATATTTGGTTTCACTATTTATAGATCAATCTTGATAATCACTACCTTGGTCAACCATTAGGCAAGCCTTAGAACTTAAAGCATCTCTCAAATAAAGACACAACTCAATACAATCTTCATAGGTTTTCCATATCATTTATGGGTCACCCTTAAGTAACTACACCTTTTAATAAGGCCCTTATAGCTCTTATAGGTCTTATAGAGACATTATTTACCCATTTAGCACACCCTTGAGCAAAAAAATAACACATGACCACTTTCAAATACATGGGTCCACTCCTTATGTCCCTTAATACATCCTCAAATGATCATAGACATCTTAGCTCACTTTTGTGTATGCTCAAACAACTCAAACACAGACCTTATACACATGAACACCATTATCGAACATATAGTCAACTTCTTAAGCATTGTTCATACTCAAGATAGATTTATCACACCTTCAAAATCCACATAGAGCATCCTCATGGAGTATAAAACACTCCACAATAGCCAATTTATCATGTGACATCAAAATAGCATCAACACAAGCTCAAATATCCTTCTCAGGTCACTTGCAGAATAAGCACAAACACACAGCCAACTTTTAGGCTCAATATCTTTGACTGTACACACTTTCAAATCTTCAAGTTAGGTTTATTAGATGCATCATGGAGTCTTATTCATATTTTATTTTCATAGCACCAAAAAATTTGACTTATATCAAAATATATGGACAAAATATAGAGATCTGGTTTTTTCTATGTTAAATTCAAATATTTGAATGATAGTAGTCATAGTTAAACTTTGACCACTTTGTAATCATCTCATGTCTTTGTTGCTCAAATTTAATGCACACCATCGATATTGTTAGAACTTTAATTCATACTCTACCAAAGTTAAACATTAAACATATATCACATTGACCTCATCTCATGCAATCTTGAAATGTTGACTCAACATGCTCCATCGATCTCTACAAATCAACTAGGTCTTTAATGATCAATGTTCACTATTTGATCAATCTATACGAATGCTCACTCATAGTTGAATCATTATCCTATACCTTTTCTCAATCATTAAACATCATGCACCTATCTTCATCTTACTATCTCTTGACATATTAGATCAACATGCACCATTGATCTTGCTCGAGCTTTAACTCTTTTTAAAATGAACAAGTATGGGGACCCTTTCAATAATCCTAAGTAGCCATTTTTATTCCTTAATAAATTCTTCTATGATTTGATGTAGGATCTCAAATTTAGATCAGATGATCTTTTCACAAAGGATAATCTAACCATATGACACACTACTCTTAGAAGCCTCATGCGTGCAAGATATAATGTCACTAATATGCCTTCTAAAAACCTTTTGTCATAGACAACTATGTCAAAACCTGCTTGAGAGGCCAACTTCAAACTGCCTAGGAGCCTAACTTTGCATATGCATATCTTTTGATGTGCTACATCACATGATATAAAAATTAGCGAAAATAAACTAGACACAAAAATTAACAAACCCATATGATAATTTTATCCTATCACCTCCATGCATTTGAATTATGACCTCATCAACATACTTACTCAGCTCTTTCTAGACATAATGCAAATTCGGCTAAATATGGGAAAATAATGAATTCTGATTGAGAATCCAACTTTTCACCCTCATATCTTTAACTATGATTTGATGCATGAATTTTAATATGGTACATAATAACTAGGGACTAATGTGATCATAACCATATTACCATCTCCCCTTGACTCATTTCCACATGGTAATGGTGACATCATCAAACTACCTACTTAGATTTTTTGCCACTGGACCCAAAGTGTCTAGATGAAAACTATGATAAACCAGATGAATTTGAATTATGCACATAATCAATCAAATCATTCTTGACTTCATAGAGGACTGCTTGCACATTCTCAAATCACCATAATCAACCTTGATCCTTTCTATCCATGTCAATACTGAAGATCAACTAACCATACACAAAGCACACTAGAACAAACACATTGCACACTTTGTCATTATTGCATAAATTATAAATTCACTTCATCCACTCACCATAGAAATTTTATGACATAACCATGAAATAATCATTACAAATCTCCAATAATCTCGCCCTTTATCATTGATGTAAACACCCATAAATATAACAATATATATCTCACCTTCTCTCTCTTAAAAGCACCCCCATAACATGAAATTTTTACCCAATAGTAACTTTCTCCCCCTTTGACACAATGACAAATTGGGAAAAAACTAATCTTGAGGACCTAAAAATACTATCAAAAATGAAATGATCATCTTATAAAGATGATACAAACTCCCCTTACCTTGATCCTACTTCAGCTTGTCTTGGCAACATTATCTTGCTCCATGCCAACGCTCTCTTCAATCAAACACTAAAACCAATGAATAAATAACACATAAAACTATATAAATCTTGATGAAAAAAATCAAGAAACATCTGAGAGGGACTCCCCCTAATAACTCTAATCAAATGCATCTTCTGAGCATCTTTAGATCTCCACACACCATGAAGAATCACCACATATACTAACTAGCTTCATATCCCAGGCTAACACAAAGACCATCAATAGAACTTCATGTCACTCAAAAAATATGAAAAATTATCTCAACCAACTTGATAACTCACCTTGAAACACACATACATTGATTTTTTGGAGAAACTAAGCAAAAAATCACTCTTCTTCAAACTAGGCCCGTCTAGCCTCCTTGTAGCCCTACCTGGAACTTGCAGAGCCCACAAATTTTAATAGACACATCTTTAGGACCTAGACCTCCATATCTAGAGAATTATCATATGCCCCCTTAATCACACCAATTTTCAACACAAGCACATCCTTAGACCTCTAAACATACTTCCCTCACAAACCAACTATCTAATTAGACCTCTAACTTGATAAAAACTTAAATAACTTGAGAACCACAAACCTTAAAAACTATGTGAAGCTTGATTTAACCACCCATTTTTCCCATTCACATATTAAGAAGCTTCAGACCTTAACTCATAAGGAAGACCACTTTTCTAGTAGAACCTAAAACCTTAGAGTCTTAAACCAAACAAAGACAACACAACACCTTCCAATCAATGTCCACCTATGAAACTTTTTGTACAGTTGGAGATAACTATTACACACATCTAGACCAAAATTTGAGCCTTCACATCTTTGGGAACATAAACTTTATATAACCCATGTTAGGCCTACTTTCCCATAAGATCAAAACTAAGAAAACTGAGAGTACTCAAAAATCTTCAATTGGCATAAACATACCTTCAGACTACAAAAAAACCTAAAGCACATCACAAAGAATTATATAGACATTTTTAACCACCAAACTCTTCTTGACATTCCATTAATCTCATTAAAACACCTATAAGCACCCATTTTTTCTCTATACTAAAACTCCTTCACAAGCCTATAAAACAAGTTCATGAACTTATTGCTCATCCTTAACTAAAGACCTTATCTGATTAACATTATCATCTTGCACACATAAACATGATTCTCCACTAAAAGGAGTCTCTTAAGAAGCATAGATAGAGACACCTTCTATACTTCAATGTTCTAAAATAAAAATAACTCCTCATATTCCATCTCCTCCTTTCTTATCTGATATTTGTAGTTCTTCTTCTTTGGCTTAGGAGAAATAAACTCCTCATCCACTACATAATTTTAATTTTCTTCTATGATTTAATTAACAATACATGGAGACAACCCAAATTCATTACATACCTTTTCATCTAAATAATCTTCTTTATAGCTTGGAACCTCTTCATTAGGAATATAAAATTGATGTTGTTTACAAGATACATGCTCAACAACATGAGGATGTTCATTAGATTCATACATACATCATGACTGGTCTTCTCCTTGAGCTTGATTTCTTCATTCTCAACATGAGCAGACAATGAGACCTCTTAGTAATCTTCAAATTCTAAATCATTTTCCACCATAGAAAATAGATTACTTAGACTTGTAGTCTCATCATGAGTCACACTTGTCACCTTTTGCTTCCATGTGTTAACTTGCCTTCTTCTTTGAACTCTAGGAGCTTGATTAAATCTATTATGTCTTATAGGCCATTGCTTGTAGAACCTATCAATGTGACCTTTCTGTTCACAATTTTAGCACACCATACCTTTTACAAGAAATATATCTTTCCTTACCTTATTTGGATAAATATTTTTAATGTGTCCTATGTCATGACAAACAAAATAACCTCCCATTTTTAAAGAGGACTCACCTTGTCTAATCTTATGTGGACAATGGTTTGAAAAGTGTCCCACATTAAGACAATTAAAGAGCTTGATTTTATTCATACCTTTTGATTGATGACCCATATCATAGTCCTATAAAAATTCATTTTAATAGGTCTCTTTCACTCTCTATCCTTATGACCAAATTAATTACATGTATAACAATAACCATTGAATCTTGCATACCTCATGGCATTTGGTTGTATGATCTAATTTATCTTTATTCTATTAGCACCTTTAATCCTTATCTGATGATTTATCTTCAAAGTAATATTATCCTAGTTCACATTACTCTTCATCTTGTCTTGAGTAACATTAATTTTATTCTTATTCATATCCAAGACTAGTTATATCACTATAAATATTTTTACCACTCAAAATGTTGTCTAGGTCACATGGTCTTCTTTCAAATCTCAAAAAAATCTTCACTTTACTAGCTATCATTTATAACCTAGATTTCAAAGATTCAGTTTTAGAAACATACCTTGAACATTCATCTTCTTTAGCTTTTAGGCTTGTAGATAGAATTTCCAATTGATATCTGAGATGTTTGATCATATCTTCATGCTCCTTGGTGTATTCATTCAATCTAACCCCAAATACATTGAGCTGATCCTCATAGTCCTTGATATTATATTTCATATTATTATTGATCTTCTTCTAAATATCTAGTTCTTTAAGAGAATTCATCAAAATAATATCACAATCCACCTCATCTTCATCATCATTTGAATCAATCCAAGTAGACTCCTTCTGATGTGAGTAATTTCCTTCCTCAACCATGAATAGGACTTCATATTTAGCAAGACCATCATCTTCACGATCATATTCTGAGTCATTATCTTCACTCTCATTTGATGAGATACAATATTATTTGGTATAACGACTATTCTTGTTTTTAAAGAACTTTCTTTTGTTAAACTTTTTGAATCCTTTCTTCTTATAAGTCTTCTTATCTTCATCTTGTCCTTCACCATGTTATTCATCATCATTATTCTCGTGATTATGAGGGCACTTCTAATCAAAATATCCTATCTATCCAAAGTTGAAACATTTGAGGAGTAGTTTACCCTTATACTTCCTTAAGCTAATGTTCAATTTCCTAATAATCAAAGAAATTATTTCATCATCATCAATATCAGATATGTCATACTCTTTATATTTCTTACCTTGGAATTTATTCTTAGACTTCATCTCTATCTTGAATTTTGCTTCCTTCTTTGGTGGTATATCATCATTCTTTCTCATCTCATAGGTAGTAAGGGTGTCATGCAATTGATCCATCTTCAATTGAGTAAGATCATGACTCTCTTCTATAGTAGATACTTTTAAATCAAACTTGGGGGAAAGAGACCTTGATACCTTCTGAGCAACAATAGTCTCTTCAATATTCTCTTCGAGACCTATAATGATGTTCATAATCTCATAAACTCTCTGAAAAAAGGATGTGACAATATCTTCTTCATTCATCTTGAGACTCTCAAATTGACTTCTATGAGTCTATAACTTAGCAAGCTTAACCTTTGAATCTCCTTCAAAAATAGTCTTCACTTTATCCCATATTTCCTTGGAAAAAGTATAATGAATTACTTTGGTGAAATCAATTTCTATAAGACCACAAGTGATGACATTCATTGCTTTAGAGTTGTTCTTAAATATCTTCTTGTTTGTAACACTAGATGGAGGAATAGCAGGAACAACATAACCATCGAAAACTGATTGCCATACATCAAACCCTAGGGACATAATGTAGGTCTTCATCCTATAAATTTAAAATGCATAATTGGATCTATTGAACATTGGTGCTTTCTTAGTAGAGATACCACCTTGCACATTTTGAATAGCCATTGTACCTTAGATCACCTTTAAGTTTTCAAGCCTTTACCAAAGGACCTCACTCTGATATCAATTTTTATAGATACAATCACTAAGAGGTTAGGTGAATTAGTGAGCCCAAATAATCCAAATTAAATTATGATATTTATAAATACTTAATTAGCTACCACAAGCATTCATGAACCATATACAACATTCATAGTAATGATCAAGAGAGACAATGCAAGATCAATCACATAACACATGACATACATGGTAAACCCTCTTAGGGAATAAAACCCATTATAATATATAATTAGACTACTATCCTATAATAAAAAGATCCAATTTATACCATATACAAATTATCAAGGAATTATAATACCTCTTTAGTGATACTTCAATCCTACAAGGTGTTGCCACACCTATCTAGCTGAGCTGCAACAATAACTAGACCTTTTAACAAGTTTCACCTTGTAAGGAGGCTATAACTACCTTAGATTCTAAGCTAACAAAATAATACCTATGAACACATCCACTTATGCACTTATGTATTCAAATAACAAGTATACTATTAACCTAATATAATTATGATTAATAAGTCATAAAAAATAGTCCTTAATATATTAACACACTTCACCTTATCTCACACTCAAATAACAAGTATACTATTAACCTAATATAATTATGATTAATAAGTCATAAAAAAATATTCCTTAATATATTTATCTCTTCATCTCATCCTTAGGGTACTCTACCCCTCCTTATCTTCACAAAACACACACACAAGCCTCTCTCCAATCTCTCCTTAATCTCTCATATAAAGTCTAGAACCCATCATCTTTGGTTCCACTATTTATAGAATAATCTTGATAATCACTACCTTGGTTGGTCATTAGGCATGCCTTAGCATTTAAGGTATACTTCACATGAATACATAGCTCAATAAAATATTCATAGGTTGGCCATAATATCTATGGGTCACCCTTAAGGAACTACACCTTTTAATAAGGCCCTTATAGTCCTTATAGGTCTCATGTGAACCTGTTCACTCCTTTAGCACTCCCTTCAATAAAATAAGAACACAATACCAATTTAAAATTCATGGCTCCACTCCTTATGTCCCCTTATACATCCTCAAATGATCATATTCAACTTATCTCACCTTTTCATATGCTCAAACAACCTAAACATTGACTTGATGCACACAATCAACATGAACAAACACATAATCAACTTCTTAAGCATTGTTCATACTCAAGATAGATTGATCACACCTCTAAAATCCACACAGAGCATCCTCGTGGAGTATACAACATGTTCCAATATACTCCAAATTCATCACAAGACATTAGAACAATATCAACACAAGATCAAATATCCTTCTTAGTTCACCTTCAAAAAAATCATGAACACATAGTCAAATTCTAGGCTCAATATCTTTAATTATACTCAATTCCAAATCTTTAATTTAGATTCATCATATGTTCCATGGAGTCCTCTTCATCTTTTCTTTTTATAGCACCAACAAATTCAATTTATATCAAAATATATGGAAAAAAACATAGAGCTATAGTTTTTCCTATGTTAAATTCAAATATTTGAATTTAAATGGCCATAGTTAACCTTAGAACACAATGATCCAATCTCATGAACTCTCATCTTAGGTTGAATATGCACCATTTATCTTATTAAATATTTAACATATAGCTTGCTAATGCTGGATGTTAAACCTCTATCACTTTGACATCATCTTGTGCAAACTCAAAATGTTGATTTAATGCACTCTATCAATCTCTATGGATCAACCAGGTCTTCAATGATCAATGCTCACCATTTGATTAATCTATATGGATGCCCATTCATCATTAAATCATTATCTTGTACCTTTTATTAGTTTTTAAACATCATGCACCTATACTCATCTCACTTCCTCCTAATTTCTTAGAGAAATGTGCATCATTGATCTTTTTTGAGCTTTAACTAATTCAAAATTGACTATGGGGACCCTTTATATATGCCTGAGCAACCATTTTTGCACCTTAATAACCTATTCTAAACTTACTCGCATGATCTCAAACTTGGATTAGATGATCTCCTTCCATAGGTGAATCCAACCATGTAACACACTATTCCTACAACTCTCGTACATGAAAGATAAAATGCCATAAAAAATCCTACTAAAAATATTCTATCATAGAGCCAACTATGTCCAAACCTATCTTAGAGGCCAAATTTGAGCATGCATAACTTTTATTGCAATTTAGTGCATGATCTCAAATTTAGTGCAAATCATCTATGCTCAAAATAGAACAAACCCATATGATCAGTTTTTCTTGACACCTTCACATGTGAAATATATAACATTATCAAAATTCTCACTCAAATTTTTCTACCATAATACAAAATTGACTATGGGAAAACATAATCAAACTGCCTCAGATCTCAACTTTGCATATGCATATCTTTTGATATGATATATTATGTGATCTGAAAATTAGTGAAAATAGACTAGGCATAAAAATGAATACCCCCATATGATCATTTTGTCCTATCACTTCCATGCATGTCAATATTGACCTCATCAACATGATTACTTAGCTCTTTCTATCCATAATATAAATTTGGCTAAGTATGGGAAAATAATGAATTCTGATTGAGAAGCCAAATTTGCACCCTCATATCTTTAACCACACTTAAATGCATGACTTGAGATTTGGTGCATAAAAACTATGGACTAATGTGATCAAAACCATATGACCATCTCCCCTTGACCCATTCCCATGTGTTAATGGTGATGTCATCAAACTACCTACTCAATTTTTTTGCCATTAGACCCAATGTGTCTCAAAGAAAATTATGATCAACTAGATGAATTCCAATTCTGTACATAATCACTTAAAGCATTATTTACTTCATATATGACACATTTCACATGATCAAATCACCATACTTAACCTTAATCATTTTTATTCATGTCAATTCTGAAGATCAACCACCCATACATAAATTACACTAGAACAAGCACATTACACAATTTGTCATTATTACATAGACTATCAAGGCACTTCATCCACTCACCAGAGAACTTATATGACATCACCATGATATCATCATGATAACTCTCCAACATATCAATGTATAGGTCATGTGTGAGAACCAAATAATGTCAAGATGTGTGTGATATAATCTCATATTTTGATGTATATAATAGTGTATAAATAACTATACATATTAAATGTATGAATAAATATCATGAAAAAATAGATGCAGGTATGATTCTCCCAATAAAAAATGTAAATATAAATATTATCAATTAATCTTTAAAAAATAAGTGTGGGTATAATGCCCCCGTAGTTTGTAACATGGAGATAATTTCTGATGTTGTCATAGTTAGAGTTATATTTCATGTCTTAAAATGACATAAGTGCATGATGTTCATTAGATTCTTCAAGGGTTTACATTCTAGTGTAGCTAGGTGGTAGGCTTAAGAACCAAGTTCACTTATAATGATGAATAGACCTATCTAGTTTGGTTGAAAATTAATTTACGTTCCATAGCCACATTTTTATTATTTTTATTTTATTTTATTTTAATATCAAATAATTATTATGGAATTATCTCAATTTAATATTCCTAGTGTAAATTTTATTTAAAAGGTTTTGATAAACTTGTAAGTGTTCAAGAGCATGTATCATGAATCATCAATAATCTATAATTGATGTAATAAATTTTATCTATATTTATAATAATTATTATATATTTAATATATGCTAATAGAGAAGTTATCTCAAGATCAAGGGGAACAATGGATTTTACAGCATATACTAGAGAATGAGGACTTCCCTAGTTACTATTTGAACACTTTTAAAATAAGCTCACGAGGTGAAGATAATTTGACTATGTGCATCTTCACCTTCCTTTTCTATGGTTTTACTTAAGATGTTGAATATATATAAGAATTATCTTAGCCATTTACCCAAGGGTAATAAGGAGTAGAGAATTTATGTCAAATCTTATAATTTTAACAAAACTTATTTTATATCTCAATTTTTAATGATGAACCATTATTTTTAATGATTGCAGATGGGATGTCATGTCTAAAAATGATATATGCCCTTTTAAACCTATAGATATCATCATCTATGGTATATTATAAAGGAATGTCCATAACCCATTTGGTGAAATATTCAATAGCTATGATAATAAAAACATGAACCTTTGATGATGGTGGATTTATTTTTCCAACTAGATAAAAATCCTTAAGGGAAAATGACCAAGGTGATACAATGGGCTATAATTATTTAGATGTTTCATGCATTAAAATATTATGTGATTGCTATTTTTTAGAAATATTTTCATATTATTGGCATTCTTAGTCCATAGAAGGATAATAATAACCCATCCATATTAACTTATGTGTCATTGTTTTTCCATTTAAATAATCACCACATTCTCTATCATGAACCTTTTGCAAGATAATTTTAACTTCTTCACACCCAAGGCATATAAATAACTAATAGTTGGTAGACCTATTAAAATGAGTGCCACCAATGATATTATATCAAATAACATCTCTTAATAATTATGTATTTTATTATTTTTTTAAATGTGTAGGAATGGTCTCATATGATAATAATTTGTAAAAATTGGTAAACCATTTTTGAATATCAATATCACCATCAATATAAATAACATCTATATTTTCATATATAGGTAGTGAAATATATTGTTATTGTAATATCTTAATATTAAGTAAATCATTATCATCCCATATTTCAATAAGAATAACTAAATCAACACTAGCCACATCATCAAAATGGTGATAATTTCTTCTAGGTGTGTTTCTAATATCAAAGTCTTCAAAGTAGTAGATTAATGTATAGACCAAGTCTCATTATGTCATTAATTTCTCTTTTCTATTTTAGTAAGCACCTATGAATTGATTAATGATAAATTTAGAATCACTATAAAATTTTATGGATTTTTATTTGAAACATGAGTGACATGTAAACCTAAAATCAAAGTCTCATAATCTAAATTTTTTTGGTACATTGAAAGATCAAGAGATATGCTAGTGCCATAGTCTAATACTAGGGTGTTACTAATATGATACTGGACCAAACATCTGAATCACATTTGGACATACACACACACACACACACACACACACACACACACACACACACACACACACACACACACACACACACACACACACACACATTCATGTTTTATGTATTATTTTCATTGGTATACATATACAACTCATCTAAAACAATAATATTTATGGAAGTGTGATCTACTAAAGGAGATGTAGTGAGATGATAAGCAATAATTTTCATTTTTTATAATTTATATTCTATAAAATTAAGATAAAGTTACATGATTATCATGACCCACTTCAATATGAATCTAGATAGGTAATTCATTTCTATATTTTATCTCAAAGGATCAATATTTACAATAATACAAGTCTCAATATTTAGAGTATTATGTATAAATTTTTATGTAGTGAATTTGATAGCTACACATAATTTTTACATGGATTTATATTTTCACTCATAATAAAATAATGTTCATATAATTGAAAAATAACTCTATCTCAATGTGCATCATCATATTATGCTAACAAATTACCCAATGCATGTTTAGTGGAAAATACATATAGTGATAAAGGCCTATCAAGTATATGTGTCATCATGATTGGTGGGTTGGCTAGATATTATTTAATTTAATCAAAATCCATTTGAAAATGTTTTCCCCTTTATAATTTTGTGCACTTTCATACAAATATATATAATGGTTGGGTTTTATCAGCTAACTAATCTATGAATCATCTAATGGCCTACATTTTACCTTGAAAATTTTGTAGTTGTTTTAATGTTGTAGGTGGAGGCATATCAACAATATATTTCAATTTATTAGGTTTATACCAAATATCATGTTTGGAGATAATAAGATCCAATAAATTTTTATATGTTACACCAAAGAGACATTTATTAAGATATAACTAGCTATTGTATTTCCTTAATCATTCATATATTTTTCACAAGTCTTTAGCATGGTCTTTAACATGGTCTTTAAAAAAAAAATCCTATCATATTATCATGTAGCACTTAAAATTTTAATTCATTTAATCATGAAATATATGTGCCATATCCATTTTATAAGTATCACTATTGTTTTTAAGTCAAAAAGACATGTAAACATAGGAAAATTTGCCCCACAAGGTGGTAAAAGAAGTCTTATATTGGTCAAAAGGATTAATACTAATTTTATTATAGCTATAAAATGCATCCATGAAGAAGATAATTTAATAACCAGCACTATGATATAAAATCATATAAATATTTTGCATAGGAAATTCATCCTTGGTATAAACCTTGTTTAAGTCTCTAAGGTCATTGTAGAGTCATATGTGCCCATCAAGTTTTATAATGGGGATGATGTTAGAAATTCAAGGTGAATAATAATTGGTCAGATAAACCTCATATTTAATAATCATTGGATCTAATATTTAACCAATAAATAAAATTTAAGATGCACCTCTTTATTATTTTTATTAACTAGTTTATCATCTATATGGACTATTATATTATGGACTATAGTGGATGGATTGATGTTGAGCATATCAGAGCAAGCCCAATAAAATAATATGTAAAAGTATATCAAAATTTGTATATGGTATTTATCTTCTTATAGTTTTATAATGTTCTAAGTATTAAAATTTTAGGAACTTATTTATTACTATAGTTTAAATCATTGTTATGTTTTTACGTAATGTAGATTAGTCCTCAATGTATGGTGTAGTAAGTAAGGAATCATGACCATCTAATGGAATATTGTATTCTATATGAAATGAGTCAAATTTTATATAGTAATAAAAATGAATAATATTATGAGGCAATATGTATTTATGATGAAATAATGGTAAATGATCATAGCATCCCACATTTTCTTCTAGAGCTTCATCATTAGAAAAATTGTCAAGTCTAAATAGCTTAGGTGAAGAATATATGTCAAATATATTTTATGTACAAATTATAAATTTGAAACACAATAAACTTCATTTTTATTTTATGTAATATACTTAGAAAAGTTATCATGTAAATAATTATACTTTAAAGTATCATAAGTACCCATATTTTTTTATTTATCTATAATATCTACATTATCTACAAGACCTAGTTTAAACTAATGAGAAGTGGGATTTAAATTTGGGTACTCACATAAAAAATCACATAATATATCTTTGAAAGTGGTGGATTGTTTGATAAAATTTAGTATGTATATATTGACTTGAGTACCCAAATTTAAATCATAGGATGATGAGGGCAAAATTAGAGGCTAGATGATTAGTTTTTTGGTAGGCACCATATTGATAATAAGGAGTAAAGATAGTGTCATTATGTGTCCTACCTCTTTGATTTTCTACAATAAATACCTCATAGTGAATCTTCATACAATAAAAAATATAATTCTCATCACTAAGAGGATAGAAATAAATGGTATTTTAGTATAGGGTATCATCACATAAATAATTAAAATAAACACTATCATGTCTCAATACAAAGATAATATTCCATGATAAATTCTAGGAATTACATTTATAGAGACTGATGATCATTTGTATAATAATCATGTAAGAAATCATATCAGTGTATAGAAAAAAATTATGCCAAGCATTTTAATAAATTAATATAGAATGTAAAAAAGAATATACCTATGATATATGAAAAAATACACAAGCCTAAGCATGATCCACCAAGGAAAATAAAACTAAGGCTAAATATAGTCATCATAATTTGATCTAATGAAATCCTAAATATAATACATAAGCAAGGAAATGATATGTATAAAAGTATAAACCAAATAATAATTTAGAAATTAGAAATAAAAAATTAATCATGAAAAACTAAGTGGAAACCTCAAAATTTATAGGCATTCAATTCAAAGAACAGAGAGATTCAAAAATATCTTACCAAAATGTGATACTAGAATATAAATAAAATATTAGAATGGTAGAATTATTTTAATTGTGATACATATATAATATAACATTCTAAAATAATAAATCATATACATTCTAGTGGATACAATTAGTAAAGAAGCATAATTTAAATTGATTTGACAAGTAATGGACAATATGAAGAGAAAAAGAGATTGACCAATCACACCTTGACAAAGTTATTAATTTTTAGAATTGAAGTAGTAGTATGATACTAATGATAAAGCTATGTAAAAAATATATAAGGTTGAGTATAATAAACATATTTATCTCTTAGTTTCTAATTGATGAATGAACCTAAGGAAGATTCAATGAAACCTATGACTCCATCCTATTAATGCTAATGGATATGTTCCTCATCCTTAAATATATACTATGTTATCTTTTAGGCTTTACTAGTTTTTTTAACTATGAGCCATCATCTTCCATTCAGGTATGTACCTTTGTTCTCCATTTTTTTTAGAATAATACGTCAAATTTTATCTCATTATATTCTTTGGCCTAATTCACCATAAAACATACACAATAAGAATGGAAGAATTAGTTTCTTTTGAAAACATAAAAAGAGTTAAAAATATGTATCCTTAATGCTAGAATCAGACCCCATATAATTTTTTGTAGTGTGATATAAAATATCCATTATCTCTCTAAGTGTAATGCATGTACATGAAATTCATATATACCATGTTTGGTATAAGACACAACTATAAAAATGTAAAATAAGTACTTGAGAAAAAGTTAATTAGTGGTAAGTGTTCATATAATTGATTAATAATGAATTTATCCTTTATTATTTTTATTGAAATGATTTTATATGATTTATGTGTGTGTATTGGGGGCATCATCAATATGAATTATATACATACTTATATTCAATAAGACCAATAAAATACACCAAAAGATAAAATAACTAATACAAGCATTTAAAAAAAATAAAAGAGGGTAGAAGTGGCCATGATAGAAAGGTATGGATTCAACAAGTAATCAAATTTATGTCAGGAAAATTTATCAAGACTGATCAATCCATCCCAAGAGGACATAATAGAGAATGAGGAACAAATAAAGAGATAATGCATCTAAGCAAGAACAAAAATAATGAAATCACATAAATAAATTAAAAATATTAAATGGTACTAGATAAAGAAGAAGAAAAAGAGGGAAAAAAATGAATAAGTTCCAATAAAAGGGAAACAATAATCATTTATCCATATGAAAAAAAAAAACACTAAACATATTTCAATAATAAGAATTATTCCAAAATTATATGTCTACATTTATTTACGTGGATCAAAATTTAGTTTAAAATTTTTGTTGACCTATTTAGGATTTTATATTTATATACATTATTAATAAAATGGTGTACATCTATTCTTTGAATGCATATACCTTCCAAGGTTCCCCATAGGGTCTAATTTAAAATTCAAAAAAGGTTTAAGATTTTAATATTATCTTTTATTATTATATTTATCAATCATTATCCTTACCTTTCTATATGTTTTTCATTATTATATTTTATTCCAATTAAAAATACTACATCTACACGTAATACAAGGTGAAATTCTATATTTAATGGTGTTACTTTTAATTTGACTCAAACTACATTGTTTGCTACTTATGTTTCTATGAAATAAAAAATGGTTACTTCTATTGATGATCCTTAGTTTAATATGGTTGATAAAAATAATAAAAATTATTAATGTTATAGGTTATCCTAAGTTTCTTTATGATGATAGCATGGATAATTTTTTTGATGATAATTTTTTTTATAATGCTGATACATGTAGAGTTTATATAATTTATAGATATGATTAACAAGAGTCTTGAATACTTATATAACCTTTGCTTACTAAGTTTATATTATTAAAAAAATAAATTATGGATACAAAACATACACTAAGGCTACTCTCATAGATCCTTTGAATGTTTCTACTCCACTATTCAAGGCTCTACATATACATTAGGTGTTGAGTCTAATGCTTCTAATCATGTTACTTATGCACCTAGTGTTACAAATCTTTAGGCTATTATACTATTACTTTATAACCTAATTATTCTATAGTACCTACTAATTCCAACCTAATGATTAATGTGCCACAAAAATATACTTCTTATTTTTCATCTTTTGGTCTTAAAAATATTTAAAATATCAATCATTCATCTATTTATACCAATGTTAATATTAAGAAGGCACCCATTCCCACACATAAACATATGAATCATAATCATTATTCAACTTATACACATATTAATGTATCTCAAGATCAATTAATTTAAAAAATATTAAATATATGTAATTAAAACTCACACAACCATTTAAATCACCTCAAAATCCTAATTATATGGTTACATATTATGAAATACTACAAAACCCTTTACCTGCCTTTTCAATAACTAATTTTGACATATATATTGTAAAATTTAAACCTTCACATCACATTAGAGCCTATTTTACATCATAATTTGGTTTTTCTCACAATTATTTACTTATGACTAATATGTTCTATTTAATTCTAAAGTATTGTACTTTCGATTAGTTTTATGCCCTAGATGTGGGATCCATGTGTTGATTTAATGATTTTATTGATATTTTTATAGCTCATTTTTCTATTAAAAAAACATCCAAAAGGTCACATTTTATCAAATTTACCGTCTCAAATGAGGACCTAATGAGTATGTTGTAGGCTATGTTCATAGATTCAAGACTATGTGTAGATTACATCATTATAAAACCTTTATAGTGAAATTTAAAGTCTTTTATCAAATTATTTGGTCCAACCAATTAAAGACATTTATTTTTAAAACTTAACAATATTTTTATTAACTTACATGCTTGGAAATATTGATATTAAACCTCTAAAGGCTAATATGCTCAAATATACATATATCGCCTCTACACATAATGCCTTGAAATAAATATAAGGGAAAATAAAATTCAAAGCTATGACTAATGGATTGATAACATTTCAAGCTAAGAATGATGTTAAAATTGTAAACACAATTAAAAAAACTTTTGATAGGCTAGTCCTTCAACCATCAAGGAAAATTCAAAATATTATGCAAATAACCTCACAAACTGATTCAATGATTACTTAAATGCCATGTGATTACACAACCTTATCCTTGTCAATTTTATACTTCTTGACCTATGTGTAAATGATATGATGCACAAAAATATTGTGACTACTATAGAGCTTAAACATATTCTAATAATAGATGCTTAAAACTAATACATAATATTAGAGATCTCATCAAAATTAAAACTATTGAATTTTATGTACATAATTATATATTGAATGAATCTATTACAATGCCAAATGAATGCTTGATTTTTTTTAATAATACATTTTCAAATTATAATATAAAAACAAGTCAAATTTCACATGACTAAATGTATAAATTAATCCACTATTTTTATGAGAATGAATTGATAGCACTACCAGTATGGTTAATTCCTCATTGTTTCAAAAAACAACACCAAATTTTTAATTTTTTTCATACATGCTTATTATGTCATTTCAAACTAGATTTTATGATTAAATATGTTAAATTATAAATATAAATATAAGGGTCCCATTTTATATAGATAATATTAGATAAACCATAGAATTTAATATTGAAAAATAAATCATTCAATTCAAGCTTCATATCCAAATAAAATATATCTCGTGGTCAAATGTAATTTTTACCCTTACTTAAACATCGTTGAAACAAGCTTTATATGAAGTTAACACTTCATCCCCTTATCATTTATTACTATTAGCTTTGTTTGATATCATAATCAACAAATATTTGACTCACAAACTTAATAAACCTATTAAATAAATATTAAAAAACATTTAATCATGATTTCATCATAAGCCTAATCCATAATCATAATCTTAAGAGCCCCTTCAGAGTCAAACTTGTGTTTTAATCATTCATAGATTAAATGCCTTGATCTTACACATGTACCTAAAGATAAAATGGCCCACAATATACCTCACTCATATTTCCAAAAAATATTTATGCATCTCCTTAAAAATCTTGAGCTCACATGATAATTTTTGGATCAAATTGAAGATAACCATATATTATGATTATAATATTTAATCAAAGAGAAATGGATCTATTATGTATTTAAAGAATTTAATAAATGAATGAGATCCCATAACTTTAATTTAATGCTTAAATGCAATTTTTCTTTTTAAATCTATAAATGACTACCATTTTCTATAATTTTTAGTTTTCATCCATTCTCCATTTATAAATTTTAATTTTTTTCATAGATCTAAAGACCTAAACCATTTTTAAAGATAACCAAAATTCTATTTTATATGGAAAAATAATACAAAATTGAAAGGAAATAAATACTAATTGAGATTATTTGATGGATGATAAAGGAAAATCCTTTTAGTATTATTCATATATGAAGCCTAAGAAAAAGATAATTAAAAAGTTTATATGAAGATAATCACTAGCTATTTATACAAGTTCATATACAAAATTATGAGGGTTATTTTATGAATACGATAGGTTTCATGATGTTGAACTATCACATTCTAGCACAAAAACCATTAAATATGTATCCCTAAACATTTAATAAGGAGGAAGGATATAAATGAATATGAGCTTGGTGATTAGGATGGAGTTGGTTTTTAGTTCTTGAGACTCACATTGATCTCCACACTATTAGTTTATGGGTAGATATATTTCAAAAAATAATTGGTTGTATCATAATGACCAATGGAGTAGAAGAATACTATATATTATTTCATAGGAAAAACTACTAGTGTTTTTCAATTACCTAAAAAATACAAAGGAAGGGAATTCATCAATTTATATGAATTTTCAATTGTTTAGAATGCCAAAACCATAAACAAATATTTTTGATACTCAAAGAATTTATAATTTAAGGAAAAAAATAACCCCCAAACCTACCTATGGTATTGTATTCATGAAAGGTTGGGATAAATATTTTTTATCCATGATTATAGTTGTATATGGTTTCCTTAAGGATGGCCAAATGAATAAGGTTGTGTTGTAGATGTTTTGTAGTATTAAATTAAACCTTGAATAACCAATCCTGTTCAACTACTGGTAGATGAAAGAATTAATGTCTTCATATATTACTCAATTATGTATTAAATATTTCTCTTTGAATTCAATTTTATTTAAAGATTTATCCATATTTGAACTAAATAGTATTGGGAGTATGGTATATGTTCATGAGTGGTGTTTACCCATAAGTAGAGTATAAAATAATTTTATCACTCTATTTTTTTATGATATATTTATATTCCAAATATATGGATTAATTTTTAGTGAATAAATACCAAAATGGAATCCATTTTTTATTGACCTAATAAATCCACATAAAAAACCCCATACAGCTGATTAGTATCTATTCAAAGATTACAAAATAGTAATGTGTTATGAAAGTAGGATAAACCCCCATGTATTTCAAAAGTATGTCTAAAACATAGTATTTTTTAGGTAATACATTAAAAAATGTCTCAAATAGATATTGGTAACTTTTATGGAAATAAAAAGAAATATTATATTTCAATTTTATGAGCTATATTTTGACATAAATAGTTTTAAATCTGATGGTAATTATATATATGTGTGTGTGTGTGTGTGTGTGTGTGTGTGTGTGTGTGTGTGTGTGTGTGTGTGTGTGTGTGTGTGTGTGTGTGTGTGTGTGTGTGTGTGTGTGTGTGTGTGTGTGTGTGTGTGTGTGTTATAATAGTTTTAATGGGACTAAGGGAGTGGGATCTTCCCTTCATGCTTCTAATCCCTTCCCTAGGCCTAGCTTTAAAGAATAAGACTTTTGAATTCTTCATGGTGACTCTTTGTTTGAGCTATTGTGTTTATGCTCTAAGTATAGTTTTTCATTGGTTAGAGGTAGGTGTTGGTTATTGGCATTGGTTCTTTCTAGTCTATGATAATTTTTATATTTTGTTGTTTATTTTTGTTTCTAGTTTAATTTTTCTTGAATGCTTGGTGCTTCTTGAAGGTGAGCTCTTGGAAGTTCTTTTGGAGTCTATTTTGACTCAATGTAATATTATTCTATCTATGGATCCTAGGTATTGTTTTTTATATGCTTGGGATCTTATTATATATCCCTCACCAACTTGCTCTATTCTTTGGATCTTTTAGTAAAGATATGGTTGATACTCTTCAAATTTGTAACTTTGGAAACCCTCCCTTGAGGTTTTAGAGATGGGTTGCTAGATTTAGATTGGGTTGTTTCTATTTTTTAATAAGGATGGATAAGAGATTTATAATTTACTTTGTGTGGATTTTAGGAAAGAAAAAGGTTAGAGAAAATTCATTTTTTCATTCAAAACTCTTTATATATTCTTGATGGTTTTATATCTTGAAGATATATTATTGTTATTGGTTGTAATATACTTTCATTTTAAGCTTATGTTAGCTCTATTTGTAGTTATACCATAATTTAATTATTTTGAATAACTATTTGAATCATTTATGATGCATGTTAAGTAATTTTTCAATTTTATATGATCTCTATGACCCTGGGGGATAATAAGGGTGGAGCCTCTATAAAGGTAGTTGATTATGGGGTTCTTAATTGATGTGGTTTCTCTCTTGTGGAGAGAGATTTGTTGTATATTTTTTTTCTTCTGGTTCATGGAAATGTTGTCTTGGATGTGAAGATAGTGTTTAATTTAATTTGATATTTTGTAGTTGTTTTTATCTAATGGTTTGTAACATTATTGCTATTTGGGCCTTATTTTCCCCATTTAGTTGATGTTCTTAGTTGAGATTTAGTGAATATTGCAATGTATATCCATTCATATCTCTGATCAAATAAATTTGACCTGATTCATAACTATGGTCAAAAGTGGTTACCCTTAATAAAAAAATTATAATATGGTTGAATATAAGTTTACTCCTTCATTCATGAGAATGATCCTAAAATTGAAAATCTAGATAGATTATTCTCGTGAAAGAAACTCTTTCTAAAATATATGAGATGGATTCATACCATGGAAAGGATATTAAAAAAATATTAATTATCTTTATGGTGGTACAAGAACCTATAAATTATATAAATATATATCAAGATCAAATATTTAATATAAATCTATCTAAACTTCATACAATATTTTAAGACATTATGAATAAATCTAAATGGATAGATAAAACACAACTCAACTAGTACAAGATGAGGTACAAAGTGGGATGCACATAGAATCAAATTTGGAACCATGATTATGCTCAAACATTTTATAAAATCTAGAATCAAGAATAACATAGGGAAACTATTAGTGAGGAATAATTTGATGATAATGAATAATAAGAATTCCTAGACTTCTCTCAATAAACTCTTGAAATGAATAAATAAATGTTAAAAATTGCAATGAAAGTATTTAGATAGATCTAATTCACAATGATATATGTAAATATAAATATAAAGAACAAATAAAAAATATAATAGTAATAATATTATAATGGAGTAGATCCACACCAAATGTTGACAAAGATCATAACATTAAATATAGAAGGCTAATCCACTTTGAGGGGGAATCCTCTAAAACATGTAATAAGAATAATATTTTTGATATTATTTTTAAGTAATAACCAATGCCTCCATACATACCCTAATTAGGATATGATTTCTCGATAGGATGAACCTACTAACAATATTAAAACATATATAATTATGATATAATAAGAAAAAAGGTTATGTTATCAATAAGTTGGATACACATAACCTTATAAATGGTAAAAATTAAGGGTGTAGCATTCCCATCCCCATAAAAAATAAAATTATGCTTAATTTTGAATAACTTTAGATGTTTTTTATGAATTTTTAATACTACCATGTTCCATAATCATTGCTCTAATTAATCCACTTGATCAAATACTCCTTAATTTACCTTGTTCATAATGTCTTAATGTGTTTTAAAAATATATCCTTAGGAAAAATAATTAATCTACCCTCCTCAACCAAATATAATAACTTAGTATGAGTGAATACTTTATATCTAATTACCTTCTTCAATAAATAGATGTGGAATACAAGATATATGTGTTTAGACTGAGATCAATCCATTTTGTAGGAATCATAATACTAAGGAGAATTTATTTTATTATTTTAATGTTACTTCAAGGACATTTAATTGTATGTTTGTATTCACATTAAAACTTGATCACGCAATCAAGAAATCATTTATCTACAATTTTGATTTGCTTCATGCTTCATTCAGTTTTATGTCATTTCCAAGTTCTATCTTAGACTAGTTAGTAGCTCATGTTGGTTTTGAAAGTGTTATTGAATAAGTTTAAAGTTTTATTAACCCTCAATATGAGGTGATGGATGGTGGTTGGGACCCATAAATTACATTAAATGAGTAAATTTTTAATGAGGTATGGGAGGAAGTGTTTTACTAACATTTCTATAGTGGTAGCCAATGAATCCATCTTTCTTGTTTATCAAATGAAAAAAACATAGGTAACCCTCTAAGAATTTTTTAACCACATTTATTTTCCTATCATATTAAGAATGATATAATGTGATAAGGATGGGTAACCAAAAATGATAATAAATTAGTATAAAATTATTGGTAAATATAAGATCGTGATCCCATGTAGCTTCCAAATTGTATCTAAAAAAATAGATGGTATTACAAATGGATTTTAAAATAAAAAAATAGGTATATTTTTAGCTTAAAAAATATTATCATGATGAAAATTTTCTTCCAACTTAGGTAACCTTTTTATGCAATCAATGGAAACCTCTTCCCATCTTTGGATTGCAATAGATAAGTGTTATAGAAGACCTAAGGTCTTAATTATATCACTTTTATTTTTCTAACACACCAAGAATTTGAATAAAAAATTATAGATATCCCCTTTGAGTCCTTTGAGTCTTTCCAAAAAAAAACCTTTCTTAATTCTATGATAAACTATCAATAATCTTGAATTCTCCTAACTATAGATGCATGGAGCTTTGTAAGAACCTTGTGATTGAGGGATGCTTGAATATGTACAACCTATCATTTTACCAAGGAAAATTCCATTTGCACAAAAACCTATATAATAAAATATAATAATTTTAGATACTTTGAATAATAACCTATGTATTGGTGTCATTCTCTCATTTATATTTTACCTCATCCACCCTAATCTTCCTACCATTATGTATAACAACACATCTATGGAATTGTCATTTATGGATAGTGAATATATTAGAGTATGGTTTTTTTCCCATATTTATTTATTATGGGATTTTTACCCCCACTTTTAATTTTTATTCTTTCATGGAGAAGCTTGCTTAGGTGTGTAGATTGACCAGATGACTAAGAAGTAATTCCCTTGATTGGTTATTTCAGGTATGGGAGTTACTCTTTTATTCTTGGTTCTGTTGACGACATTTTATGGATGAGTTACTATTATATTATGAGGATGTACTTAACACATTTTATGGAGTATTTAATAAACACTCTTTTATATGTACATCTCATTTGGTGAGCTTTTTTAGTTAATGTAAGATTGGTATTTTGGCTCCTACTTTGTCTTGTGCAATATTATCACATATTGGTTTCATTTTATTTCATCTACATTATGGTGTGCACCTACTTGGTTTATGAAATCAATATAATCATGAATTCAACTTAACCATACCTTGGAACCAACCTTGATATAGTATTAGAGCCACCTCAATAATTGTGTGTCTAGTTTTTTATTATAGTTAATCTATATTTAAAATCTTGAGTTTTATTGTATTAAGTTTTCAAAAAAATTATGAGCATTGGATCTCTCATGTTTTTGATATCTATCATGTTAGTGTTTCAAAATTTTGAGGAGGGTTAAATATCTTATTTTTTAGGTAGGCTATTTGGTATCTAGTTTTGTGTGTAGGTAGACCTCCATCTCCATTATGGATTTTCGGAAGCTATGTTTATGAATACAACTACTTTTGGACATATTGAGTTATGACTTACTCCATTTTGTTGATTATTATATGGATAGCCAACATGAATACATGTGTATGAAAAAGGGTTTTTGTTACTAAGTATATAATCATATCCATCTCATGGCCTTTGTATAGATGCCAAAAATCTCTAGCTTAACCTAGTGGCCTCACGTGAATAGTCTTTGATTGTGACAAGGGGATATATCTATCCCCTTGTGACCCCTTAGAAATTAGGCCTTAAGTTTTACTCAACACATGTGAATAAAACATGAGTTGTTCAAGTATTAGTACCAAAGTTCTCTATATTTTCTCTCTTCCAAATCTAGGTCAAAAATCTTTATTCTACACTAAAAATAGTTATTTTATTAATTATTTTTAAAAAGTAGATTGAGATTTATTTTTTCCCTTAAAATGGAAATTATTCATTGAGTTTCACATGTATAGGTGCATATAAATATTGGTCAAGACTCTAAAATTAATTTGTATAGGTCATTGGTTTAATTGCATCCCCTGTATGTAAGGTTATATTTATTTTTTATCCATTAGTGCTTTTAAATTTTGTGTTTTTTAATTAAAATAGGACATTAGAGATGGCAAAATGATATATTATGTAAATTTTTATCTATAACTCATAATTGGCACCATTTTTTTCAAAAGTGCATGTTTTTCATGTCTCATCCATTGGTCTCATCTATTTTATAAAACACACTAAAATTTTAAAGTGCCAAAACTAGGGGGGGAGTTTAACAAAATTAATTTAAAGGGGGGGGCACATTGTGTCATGGTGCATCTTATTACTCATTTTTTAAATTTATTTTATTTATGCAACAAATAACAAATTCAATTACAAACCACTACAAAATTCATTTCTACATAATGGATACAAGTTTAATTAATCCTTTAATGCCATTTAACTACTATGAATGGAAAACCAAAATGCAAATTATATTAAGGAGCAAGGGTTTACATCATATTACAATGGAAAATGAGACTAAAACTAATATAGAAGAGAAAAAATTTAAGTGTTACAATCATTATGATGAATCCTATGGGTTTCTATGTCTGTCAGTTTCTCCTGATCTTCTCTTTCATGTAGAGTCTGCTAAAATTCCTAATGAAGTCTAGACCACCTTGTAAAAGTTCTTTGGGAAGGTAGATCTAATGAGATGGCATGAACTAGAGAACAAATTAATTAGTTTGAGTCCTAGTAGTTTTGACGCCTTTCAATATTCCTTCATTATGTTTAAGTCCTTAAGATTGTAGTTTAAATAATGTGGTATAGAGAAGAAAGATGATTAATTTATTCTTTCTATACTCTCAAAACTAGGTTTAGATTAATTTGTCTTTATATTTACCTTCCATTCCACTAAAAGTGATCTAGGAACTACATGGAATATACCTTCTTTAGATGACGTTGTTAACTATTTGACTCATGAGAAAGACAAGTTAATACATATTGGCACATTAAAATTACTCAAAACCTCAATTCCTAATGTTGGGAATGGAAACATAAGGCTTCAAACAAAGAGAAGAATACAAAGAACAAGAATAAATAATCAACCTCCACCAAAACAACCACTGAAACCTCATCTTCTAATGATAAACCAAAGAAAGATAAGGTTAAGTGTGCCTATTGTAATAAAAATGGGTATGAGGAACATAAGTGCATGAAGACATAAATTCATCACCTAACTCATCTTATAGAAAATAAAGACATAAGAGTTTTTGAGTCTATCAAGTAGAATTCATTAACTTGAGATTATTCTAAGGTAAAAGGAAATGATAAAGAGAAAGAAAAGGGTGTGGCTCTTTTAGAATTTTTAGATCCAACCTCTTCATGGGTTACTGAATCAAGGGATTCTAACCACATGGGCTCTTCAAAATTTGAGTTTTATTCCTTAGATCCTTGTAGCATGTATTTTATCACTTTTGGTGATGACACTTCAATAGAATTTGTAGTGATAGGATATATTGAAAGGGATGGAGGAACATTAAATAACTTTATAAGTGTTCCATCATGTTTAGCTAATATCCTATCAGTGTACAAAATCACTCACATCATAAAGTGATTAAAGGTAGAGTTTTCACCAGATTTAGTCATAATCAAAGAGTTTCATAATGATTCTAAAGTGGTAGTGGGTAGGGTATATCACCAAGATAGGTTATATAATTTTTTTCATGATTATTCTTTGACAGGATTGTTGACTGATTCATATGGAGTTAGTAAATTATGGCATGAGTAGTTTGGCCACCTCAACTATCACTACATAGAACAAATTAGAAAAATGACATGGTCACATGCTTACCTTGAGTCCATTTATCTAAGTGTCTTTATGAGGTTTTCACCCTTAGGAAGCATTATAAATATAAATTTGACAAAGGCAAGGCTTGAAGGGCTTCATAGGAATTAGAGTTAGTACACTGATGTCATTTAACTACTATGAATGGAAAACCAAAATGCAAATTATATTAAGGATCAAGGTTTTACATCATATTACAATGGTAAATGAGACTAAAACTAATATATAAGAGAAAAAAGTTAAGTGTTACAATCATTATGATGAATCCTATGGGTTTCTATGTCTGTCAGTTTCTCCTGATCTTCTCTTTCATGTAGAGTCCGCTAAAATTCCTAATGAAGTCTAGACCACCTTGTAAAAGTTCTTTGGGAAGGTAGATGTAATGAGATGGCATGAAATAGATAACAAATTCATTAGTTTGAGTCATAGTAGTTAGTACACTAATGCCATTTAACTACTATGAATGGAAAACCAAAGTGCAAATTATATTAAGGAGCAAGGGTTTACATCATATTACAATGGGAAATGAGACTAAAACTAATATAGAAGAGACAAAATTTAAGTGTTACAATCATTATGATGAATCCTATGGGTTTCTATGTCTATCATTTTCTCCTGATCTTCTCTTTCATGTAGAGTCTGCTAAAATTCCTAATGAAGTCTAGACCACCTTGTAAAAGTTCTTTGGGAAGGTAGATGTAATGAGATGGCATGAACTAGAGAACAAATTCATTAGTTTGAGTCCTAGTAGTTTTGACACCTTTCAAGATTCCTTCATTATGTTTAAGTCCTTAAGATTTTAGTTTAAATAATGTGGTATAGAGAAGAAAGATGATTAATTTATTCTTTCTATACTCTCAAAACTAGGTTTAGATTAATTTGTCTTTATATTTACCTTCCATTCCACTAAAAGTGATCTAGGAACTACATGGAATATACCTTCTTTAGATGACATTAATAACTACTTGACTCATGAGAAATACAAGTTAATACATATTAGCACATTAAAAGTCCTCAAAACCTCAAGTCCTAATGTTGGGAATGGAAACATAAGGCTTCAAACAAAGAGAAGAATACAAAGAACAAGAATAAATAATCAACCTACACCAAAACAACCACTAAAACCTCATATTCTAATGATAAACCAAAGAAAGATAAGGTTAAGTGTGCCTATTGTAATAAAAATGGGTATGAGGAACATAAGTGCATGAAGACATAAATTCATCACCTAACTCATCTTATAGAAAAGAAAGACATAAGAGTTTTTGAGTCTATCAAGTAGAATTCATTAACTCAAGATTATTCTAAGGTAAAAGGAAATGATAAAGAGAAAGAAAAGGGTGTGGCTCTTTTAGAAGTTTTAGATCCAACCTCTTCATGGGTTACTGAATCAAGGGCTTCTAACCACATGGGCTCTTCAAAATTTGAGTTTTATTCCTTAGATCCTTGTAGCATGTCTTTTATCACTTTGGGTGATGACACTTCAATAGAATTTGTAGGGATAGGGTCTATTGAAAGGGATGGAGGAAAATTAAATAATTTTATAAGTGTTCCATCACATTTAGCTAATATTCTATCAGTGTACAAAATCACTCACATCATTAAGTGATTAAAGGTAGAGTTTTCACCAGATTTAGTCATAATCAAAGAGTTTCATAATGATTCTAAAGTGGTAGTGGGTAGGGTATATCACCAAGATAGGTTATATAATTTTGTGCATGATTATTCTTTGACAGGATTGTTGACTGATTCATATGTAGTTAGTAAATTATGGCATGAGTAGTTTGGCCACCTCAACTATCACTACATAGAACAAATTAGAAAAATGACATGGTCACATGCTTACCTTGAGTCCATTTATCTAAGTGTCTTTATGAGGTTTTCACCCTTAGGAAGCATTATAAAGATAAATTTGACAAAGGCAAAGCTTGAAGGGCTTCATAGGAATTAGAGTTAGTACACTAATGCTTTTCCTAGTCTATCTTTCACAAGGGCTAGGTATGTCCTTACCTTCATTGATGATTTATTGAGATACACATGGGTTAAATTCCATATGTAGAAACATGAAGTTCTCAACAAGTTTAGAGATTTCAAGGTTCTAGAAAAAACATGATCAAATAAATCCATCAAGGTTATTTGAATAGATAATTGGGGTATGTCAATAATAGTTTTGAGAAATTTTGCATCATATAGGATATTGATTTTCAATGGATAGTTCCATACAGTCATCAATAAATGAAGTTGTATAATGTTACAATATGTCCTTGAAAGATATGGCTAATTATATGAATCATTCTAAGTCATTTTAGCCATATTATTGGGTCAAAATAATCAATTATGCTTGCTACATTTAGAATATGGTTCCCCAAAAATATTTAAAATGCATAACTCCATTTGAAGCTTGGTACAATAGGAAACCCATAGTTGAGCATTTTAGAGTCTTCATATCTCCAAATATGGCCTGTATACCTAAGAATAAATGCAAGGATATGGAACCTCAAAGTAAGACTTGCATATTTATAGGTTATCCAAATGGTGTCAAGGGCTACCACCTTATTTATCTAACCACATATGAGCTATTCATTGAGATAAGTGTTACACTTTCAGGAGAGTCCTATAGACTAAACACTTGACATTTCTTGCATTTTGTTGGACTCACTTAGATTTCATTCAAATGATTCAGATCAAGCTGAGCAAATTCTAAAGGTTAAGGACACTTATTACAATTTTGATAGTGATAGTAGTGATGGGGACTCATCTCCATCCACATTTGGACACACTTCAAAGGATGATGTTTCTCTACTCAACTTATCCACTTTTAATCCTCTTTGTGCTAGGAAAACATAATAGAGTGAAGGTACATGGGCTGGGGATCATTTAGATGAAAAGTGGACACATTAATACTTTCAAAGTGGTCCACATGTTTTATATGTTTATGTCTCATATTTTTAAATTTTTTAGTAGGAATCATGTACTCCTGAGTAGGATTATACCATGGATGAGGAGTATAACTCCTTAATCATTAATCACACTTAGGACTTGGCACTTATTCCTAAGGGAAGAGATGATTTTATGTAGATGGATATATCAAACCAAGTATTAGTAGATGATTCTATTGAAAAGTTAAATATGTTATTCACAAAGGGTTTCTCATAGTTCCTAGTATTGACTACACAAAGAAATTTGCACCAGTAACCAAAATGAACTATGTCAGATTCACACTTGTTATTTCCACAGCCAATCATTGGCATGTTTATCAGATGGATGTGAAGATTTTTTTTATTCATGTTGATATTAAGGCGTATATTTACATAGATAAACCATTAGGATTTGTTGAGGAACTTACCTTGTATGTAGACTGCAAAAATACATTTATGGCCTCAAACAAGCCCCTAGGGCTTGGTAAACCAAGATTCACTAGATGTCATTAAAATCCAAATATCTATCTTGTATGGTAGGATGATTCACTCTTTATTTTGGTTCTTTATGTTGATGACCTTTTGATTATTGGTAGCTCTTATTCATCCATTACAATGGTGAAAATGGATATTCAAGATAGATTTTCCATAACAAACTTATGATTATCTATTTAAGGGTAAATGTGAGTTTTTAAAAATCCTTATTAAATTACTTCCTTGTTATTTATGTTTCTCAGTCAAACTCAGTGATCTCTCTTGCACATCCTAAGTATTCTCTCAATCTACCTTCTCAATTTCACATGGCTGATTTTAATCCAACTCTAGACCCATTTCTATTTGGATTTAACCATGAGGTAGATTATACTTCACCTTTAGTTTATACTACCTTATATTGATAACTTATGGGCATTATTATCTACTTGACACAACACACCTAACATATCATATGCAACAAGCTTAGTCTCAAAATTCATGTAGGAACCTATTGTCATGGTTTTTGTTAAGATAAAAACCAATGAAAATTAAAAAATTTAATGGCTAATTTTTATTTGAGCTTGAAATAATCAAATTTTGAAAAATTAATTTTTTTAATTAATTAATTAATTAAGTTTAATTGATTAATTAAAAATCATGGACAAAATGCTTTTTATCCCCAAGCTATTTTAAAATGGTTCTGAGCTCCTTGTGTAAAATGTTGTTGGCCTTCCTCACAACTTGCAAAATCCATTTAAATTTTTATAAGTTTTTCAATGTGTTTTGTTTTTCCCCAACCTATGCAAAAATGTCCCAACAATTATCCAAGTCATGAAATTTGAAAATTCATTTTTGTACATGGTGTAATTTGTATTTTTTATGTTGCAAGTCATACAATTTGAAATTTTATTTTTACCCTCATTACAATTTGAAAATTAAAATTTCCATTTGATGTAATTTGAAAATCCATTTTGCATTTTCACTTCCCATGTATTTTAAATTTTTCTTTCCCATGTTCATACAATTTCAAATTTCATTTTCCTCAACTATGTAAATTGAAATTTCATTTCCTTAAGTCATAAAAATAAAACTTATTCTTCCCCAAAGATTTCAAAATAAATTTAAAATCCATAAATTATATGTAAAATATTCTAATAAAAATACAACCAAAGAGATATAATAAATTGATCTAATTTGGTTTTCCCCTATCGTATATGCAAATTGTACAGTAATTAATTGAGGAAACTAGAGAAGTTTTAAGAAAGGAACAATCAATAAAGAAAAATAATGAAATTTATTTACCTTATTATATTTAGAAGTTATAATCCATGAAGAGGGGGGGAAATTCACAAAATGAGAAGTTTAAAATTTCTTACTTCTTTTTTTCAGAAGGTGAAACTGTATAAGCCCAAGTAGAAGGATTCAAATACCTAAAAAGTGTTAAGTTTGAAATTTATTAATTATTATTACCAACAAAGATGATGTATGGTGTCATATAGGTAAAGTGAAATAAAATCTCAAGAAATGTTTGCAAATTTTAACTCTTGTTCTCCATCTACCAAATAAAAAAATCTTGTATGGCTCCCAGGAGAGATGGATAGAGTAAATTGAATTAGGAAAAGATAATAAATACATCATACAAATACAACTAAATAAAAATAATATCTATAAATGAAAAATTGAAAATTTTAGATAAAATTTTAATTATTTTCATTTGCCAAATACCAAACCATACAGTTGTACGATGATGCCTAGGGGGTAGAATAAAGAGAAAATTAAAAATATGCAACTGTTGATCAAATTCCATATATTTTGGATATTAAATACCAATTTTTATGGCCTAATAAAGATAATAAGTAATTAAAATATAAAATAAAATAAAATTTTATCAAAGTTCCAAAGGGCGTACGACTGTATGGCTCATGTGAGGTGAGGAGTTTTGATTAAAAAATTAAAGATCATTATTGATTTTGGTGGATTATAGAAGATTTGGGGTTTATAAAATCAATTTAAAAAATTCAAATGTTATTTTATTCTTCAAATTAAAAAATTCATATATTTCAAGCAAACATTAGGGCTTTAAAGATCAAATTTCATAAAAAATAATAATTGTCCTTGATCAAAGGGGAAAAAGGCCATACAACCTTGTGTAATCTTAAAAGGTTTGAAATTTTATGAGGTCAATTGGTGATAAATTTTTGTATTTTAGCCTAAAGTGAAAATAAGAGTGGTATTTTAAAATAAAAAATGAGAATTTGCAAAATTTATTTTTGGATCATTTGCACTTGCTAAGAGGGTTCGTCTGATAGCTATGAGGTGATTAATAAAAGAAAGCTCCAAGTGAAGAAAGTTGATTGAGTGATTTTTAAATTTATGTGAGATATAAAGAGGCAAATAATTAATTTTCAAAATAAAATTGTGATTATGGTCATATAATGTGGGAAAAGGACATGAAATAAAATAGAGAAGAAAATAATAAAGAGGTTGGTGGAAATGAATTACCTTTTCAGTCTTCTAAAATTGGTTTTTATATTAGGATCCATAAGTGAACTCTTTGTCTCCTATTTATTTTTTTTAATAAAGTATTACTTGATTTAATTTTTTAAAAATACTAGCGGGATAATAATTTTTGTTATGAAAATGATAAAGAAGTCTTTGGGAAGGTGAATCAACTACATAGGTCACTATATGAACAAAAAATTCTTTGAAACATTTTGTCAAATGGTCTATGTGACAAAGGTGTATGCATTTCTTTGTATCATTTCATAAAAAAAATATTAGTATCTAGTTAACATCTTCATGGCAAGTGAATGGATTGATAGTGCAAAGTGGAAAGTTGATGGCCAAGCAAATTAGTTCAAGATGAAAATTTAATTGTCAAGTGTAAACTAGGCTCCATGATATTTCTAGTATCTTCATATTTGATGCTAAATGGATAGGTCAAAGTAGACACATATACACAAATAATTTAATAATCATGCCCAAAAAAAATCATGTGTTTCATCTAAGTCAAAAGCAAATACAATTGGTGATTTGAATGAACATAAAATAATGAGGATAAAAAATTGTAGAAATTAGAGATGGAATAATTCAAATTGAATGTAGCTAGGTCTATTTAAACATGATAGGAGCTCAAAAGGAATATTTTTTATAGATAAATTATAAATTTTCCTCATTAAAAGTGAAGGTGAATAAGCTCCATCAATTGTTTCTATAAATTTTGCATAGATTTTGAATCATGTTTTGTAATTTTTAGTTGCAAATTTTGTAAGTGAAAACTCACAAATGTAATTCATGCAAGTGCACTATGTCAAATTTGTAAAATGATGAGTCTTAATTTCACTTGGTGTAAAAATCATGATTACACCTCTGTACTTTTCAAGTTTTACAATTTCTCTTTTGCACTCTAGCACATGGTGCAATTGCACCAGCTCACTTTCACATCACTTAAGTGGTGCATTTTTGTAAACTCAGTATTGTAGTATCTAAAATGTAAAAAAGGTTGTTGTGTACCATAACCATCTTCCCACACTATAAATATGAGTGTTAGGATTTTTTTAAAGGATACTTTTTGGTAGTGGGAATATGCAATTTTTTTTGAAGAGTTGAGCTTTGTTATCAAATCAATAAAGATTGAATTTGGGACATTTTTTAAGCTTTATATTTGAAATTTCTCCATGAATTATATCTTTGTATGTGATTCACCTATTTATATATATTTAATTTCAATTTATCTTTATAATGATTACCAAATTGTTTGATAATGGGAATTTAACATTTAAGTATTTATTTTAGAATATTTTTGTGTTATTTTTTATTAATGTGAAATCTTAGTGGGGTTTAAGCTATATTTTAATGTATTTTATGAATAAATATGGGATGGTGTCTTTGGTCTACTATCAGTATTAGAAAATTATCTCATTGTATGTTTTGTACTCCTAAGGGTGTAATTATTATTTTTAACCACCCATTAAATGAGAGATATTTCCATGAACATGGTGTTTTTCCCTTCTAAGACTATTCTGGTAATTTTTTGCATTAAGTTACCCAAATTTGTCTTTCTTTTTTCCTAGGGTTATCATGGTAGTTTATGTGTTTAACTAGATATAGTAACCATATTATCCATTATTCTTTTCCTTTCTCTCTTCTTCCATTCTTTCCATTGTTCCCTTATTTCCCCTCATTTCCTTTCTATTTCCTTTATGTACTTTTAGGTTAAAAGTACAAAACCCCAATATAAAAAACATTTTTGATGTAAATAGTTATGAATAGCTTTTCCCTTACTTTTCTCTTTTTGGATTTCAATAAAGGTAGCTCTGCCTACTAATAGGAGAGGGACTTTGTCCTATGTTGTTGACTAATGTAAGGACTCAATTCCCACACTGTTGACCTAAAGCCAACAATTTATCCCCCTAACAATTTTTTGAGCTAAAACGTTTTGGTGACTCCACTAGGAATCAAAGTGTTTTATGCACATGATTTTTATAAATTTCAAGGAACCTCACCTAGAATGTAGGTTGGTGACTCCACTAATAAAAATTAACTAGTGATTACATCTTCTTAATTATATAAATGTCATTGGTCTACCCCAAACTCAATTTTCCTTATGTCCTATGGGGAAAACATTTTGGGTCATAGGATTTAACCCAATATAATGAGTTCCCATTAGGTTCAAGGAAGAGATTCTTGAAGTTCTCTAGATAAAATGGTCAAGATGAAGATTAACATATTCATGCCTTCATAGTATAATGTAGTATTTGGGAGTTATGTATGAGAATGTTTCTATGAGACTTTTCATTGAACCTACTATCAAGTGGTTTTATAACTTAGAATATGGATGTTTTATGGATTATAAATCTTTGAATAATAGGTTCCTATATAGATTCAAATCAACTATGAATGTGTGTTTACTTTTGTTAGAACTATTCCAGATTCAAAAGCAAGATGATGAGTAGATGAGAGAGTCCATAGAATATTTTAAAAAATTATTAAGACTAATCCCTTAGGCAAATCAACCAAGTATAAATAGTCAACTCTAAATTTTCATTAGTTCTCTTCACCTAGAGATCAAGTTCATCTTGATGAGGAATAAGGTATATAACTTGGTGGTAACACAATAAGATGTCATAGAGATTGAAGATGATTTGATCATGTCTAAAATATTGAAGAAAGAGGTTTCAAAAAATAGCTGTTGAAAATGATGATGAAGAAATAGTGAAACCTGATACAATCAAGACTATACAATATTCAAAAAAGAGAGTTTTAAGGCAAGTTCTTGATCAAACATGTCAAAACTCTAATAGATAAAAAGAGAAAGTGATACCTATCACATATGATTGTTTCAATTTCTCAATTATGGAAGAAGGTGAATAATTGAAAGAACTAATGATTGATCAAAGAACATCTAAATAATTTGAATTCCTTCTTAATAAAAAAGAGAAATATTTGACTATTTAATTAGATTGATTAAACCCCATGGTCCTAGGATAAAATGGGTTATCTAAAAAAAGATAAAACCATAAAAAAAGGAGTAATAACATAGAGTGTGATGTTATAATTTTTAAAGGAGAAGATAGTGTGGGACCAATTTTCAGCAAAGTAGAAGATCCCTTCTCTATTAGAATGAAAGACTTGATAGTCAAAAAAGAAGATTACTCATGTATTTGATTTTCAAGGTCTACCATAGAATAATTCTCTACATGATCTATATCCAAATCAATTAAGCTCATGAAAATTGAAAATCATAACCATGCTAAGGTGTGAAGGCATCAACGCAAAACAAAATGAAATGTGCCTAATAATCATTACAAGTGAAATGGAATTTGTCAAGGCAAAGGAAATTGATGAATATGATGATGATGAATCATTTAATGATGAATTCATTTCTACCATGGGAAGTGATTCAAAAAATAAAATCAACACCTCTTTCATTCTGCAAGATAATCATATTATGAAACTAGATCAAAAATAGATATGTGACACACTTATATTCAATTCAAATATTGTATTTATCTTAGATAATTTCAAAGTCATCCAAGAATAAATTGAATAAGTTTAGTATTGATTAGAAGTGATCATAGAAGATCAGAGAATCCATAATGATTTCATTTTAAAATAGGAAAACATTTCTGATTTGTTTATTCATGATCATCCATATGTGAATGATTTTTATAAATTCCTCTTCCCAATTGAATGGTCATTATTACTAAATATGTTCAGAGTCCATAAGTTGAATCCATTTTTATGAAATTGTAGGTAATTCTCCAAGCTAGTGAATGGTTTTGTATAATCTTCTTATTTTTATTTCTCCTTGTAAATAGTTCTACTTTCCCAATTTTGGATTATTTCCTTTTCCCATTTCATTTTGGTTTGTGTGTGTGTGTGTTATTTTTCAATAAATTAAATAGTCTATCTATTGCTATTCCTTCTCTATATTTTGGTCTTTTTCCCTGCACATTTTTGTAGTTGTGATCTCTATTTAGGAAACATCATGGACAATTACATGATTTGAAAGCAAAAAAAATGGATATATTATTCATGGATCTCTCTAAGTGAGAAAATAGTAAATATATAGAATTTTTAGAATAGGTGATTTGGCCTAACAACTCATGTTAATTTCTTATATGATTGAGGTTGTTGAGCTAGTTGTTAATTGGCTAGATCAAGATATGAAAATGTGAGATATATTAGGCTTCAAGGATATTTATCAATGATAGGTATGGAATTTTTTTGTAGAATAAAACATAAAATTTGTATCCCAATGGATAAGGCTCAAGTCACATATTGAAACCTACTTATTTTTAGATCTTCCAATGATGAACCATTGATTGGCTTATAGAGTAACATTATGGATTGATATCTATTCAAAGAGAATATTTTAATTAATCCAATTTGGAAGTTTTGAGTTATAAAATTGAACATATTGATGATCTCTCAACTATATGTCTTTTGGCAAGATAAAGTTGAATAAAATGGGATAATACCTCAAGATAACCATCTTGGTATTAATCATGATAATAGTGGTGGATTAGAACCAATATTACACATTAGAATAAATAAAATATTTATTGGTAGTCTTGCATCAACGATCATTGAGAATAACTTTTGGGAATATTTTTAAAATCTTGGCACTAATGTAGATGTAGTGGTGATGTATTTCCAAACAACTCAAAGACCTCAAGATTTGGTTATTTCACTTACACATTGGAAGATGCAATAGTATCATAGCTATGAGTAAAAAAGGAAATTTTGGTTACGTATTTGGTCAAGAATACATTTTCATTCCTGAAGATAATATTTATGGAGGCTCCATCAATATAGTGAAATCATGGGTTGAACTGAATAGAAATGATAGTCTTACCAAAATTGTATTTCATCAATTGTGTTCTTAATAATATTTTATAACATGAGGTATACCCATCATTAGATAATTTGATAGTAAAGATTAGTACCATAAATATTGAAAGAGTATGGCACCTAAAAAAGTCACTTTTTGGTCATTTATGATCATGTGTAAGTGTTCATTGTTAGTACCTTTGGGTGGTTCAGAATATATCTCTATGCATTCTACCTAGTGTTCCAAATGTCATTGATTTACATTTCCTTTACTATTAGTTTAATTTTAATTCCAAAAATCTTGTGAGGGTTGAGTGTGTGTATTTTAAAAGACACTATGAAATAATTTCTTCAAGGTGGTCACTCAAAGTGAACAATCATGCCATTTCCAATTTTAATAATGTAAGAGAAATTCCATCACCTAATGTATTTTTAAGCAAAGAAGTTTCATGTGATTGTTGATAAATAATATAATATGAGACTTTGAATGTTGCATTGATGGTGGATCTTTGAATGAAAGGAGATTAGAAAGCTTACAATGTGGGATGTTCATTAAAAAGATTTTAATTTTCCAAAGAGTGTTGATGATGAATCATATTTTATAGAGGCCCTTATCACAAAATATTACACTGACTAATTCTCCAAGTCATGTAAAATTTATTTTTTACCCTAATATAAGAGGCTTTGAACAACTCCAACTAAGTAAAGTCAAGCATTCTCAATTACTACAGATGGTTGAACACAAGTCAGGGTGAGAATATTTCATGGTGTCATTGACTTCGATGATTTAAAGATATATAGAAAAAAATTAAGGCTAAAAGATGAATCAATATTGATAATGTAAAATGTGAGTATATAAAGTTACAATGAAAGGTATTCCTAGGAGTAATCATATATTACAACATTTTGTTAAATGATTTAGATGGAAACATTTCATTAAGGAATTTTTTCAAGCAATTCATGTTCAATGAGGTCTTAGATGATATTAGTGAATAAGATATAGTGGCTAAATAACTGTTTTCCTATAGAGTTAACATTTCAAATCTAAGGAGCAATTTTATAGTCATGAAGAAGAAATTTGTAAAATTTTATAAGGCAAGCCATAAGGTTTATCACTTTTGAGTATATCAAAGAAAGGATTCTCTCTTTTAATTTTAGTTTGTGTGAAAATGCAAAAACAAATTCCTGTTCCTACACTATCCTTTTGGATATGTCATAACACCGATCGGTTTGAATACTTGATACTCACATACATTGTCTTTCAATATATGAAATCACCTATTAGGCTGAGTACCTAACCCTTGCATACACTATCATTTGACATGTGATAGTGTTTTGATGGCTCAAGGACCCATCCTTTTATTGAATATTAGTGATTTATCAAATTGATCAAAGTTTCTACTGAAGGCTTTGTTACCCAATAGATCTTAGATTATCTAGTTTCATAGTAACCTATGAAACTAGATAATCTAAGATCTTTCTATTTTTTGTAGTTTGAAAACCCAATTGGAGCTAGTTGTTTTCATGGTTTTTGGAAAGATAAAAACCTATGAAAATTCAAAATTTTAATACCTAATTTTGATTTGAGCTCAAAATCACCAAATTCTAAGAAATTAAAATTATTTTAATTAATTATCTAATTTTAATTAATTAATTAAAAAGTCATGGGAAAAATAATTTTTATCCCCAAGCTATTTTAAAATGCTTTTGATCTCCTTATGTAAAAACTCGTTGGCATTCCTTGTAATTTTAAAAATTCATTTAGCTTTTTATAAGTTATGCAAATGCATTTCAATTTTCACCAACCTATGAAAAAATGCCCCAACACTTTTCCAAGTCATTTAATTTGTAAATTCATTTTTGTACATGGTGTAATTTGCATTTTTTATTTTTTAATTCATGCAATTTGTAAATTTATTTTTTTGCTAGGTGAAATTTGTAAATTCAAATTTCCACCTAATGTAATTTTCAAATTCATTTTACATTTTCACTTCCTATGAAAATTAAATTTTTATTTCCTATGGTCATGTAATTTCAAATTACATTTTCCTCAGTTGTAAAAATTGAAATTACATTTCCCTAAGTTATGCAAATGAGACTTATTATTCCCCAAGCTTTCAAAATAAATTTTAAAGCCCTAAATTGAATGCAAAAGATATAAACAAATTACAACCAAAGAGACAAAATAAATGTTAAAGCCCTAAATTTAATTCCAAAGATCTAAAACAAATTACAACCAAAGAGACAAAATAAATTGATCAAATTTGATTTTTCCCCTACTACATATGTAAATTATGTAGTGCTTGATTGAGGAAACTAGAGAAGTTTCAAGAAAGGAAAAATCAATAAAGTAAGAAAATTCTATTTTATTTACCCTATTATATATCAGAAGCTATACAACTATTAAGAAGGTCACAAATTCACAAAAATAGAAGTTTAAAATTTCTTATTTCTTTTCATCAACAAGTGAAACTGTATAACCCCAAGAAGAAGGATTCAAATACCTTGAAAAGTTCCAAGTTTTAATTTTATTAATTATTCTTGCCAAAAAAGAGGCCATATGGCACTATAGAGGGAAAGTGAAATAAAATCTCAAGTAAATTTTACAAATTTAAATTCTTGTTATCCATCTACCAAACAAAAATATCCCATATGGCTCCTAGGAGAAGATGAATAGGGTAAATTAAATCAAGAAAAGACACTTTTATTTATTTATTGCATATCTATTCAAGACAAGTGTACCCCAATTAAAGGAGGATATAGAAATTAAAGACTGAAAAATACATATTAAATTTTAATTATTTGCATTTGTCAAATACCAAACTATATAATTTCACAATGATGTCAATGGGTTAGAAGGGAGATAAAATTAAAAATATATAGCTATTGATCAGATTTCATTTGTTTTTTACTATTAAACACCAATTTATATGGCCTAAAAGAGATTAGAAGTAATTAAAAAAAAAATTGATCAAATTTCCAAAGGCCATACAACCATACAACTCATGTGAGGTGAGGAGTTTTCATAATTTATTTGCAAATTTTGGAAGAGTTGGGGTTTATAAAATCAATTTACAAAATATTCAATTTGTTTCTTTTCTTCAAATAATAAAATTCATATATTCCAAGAAAACATTAGGATTTAAAAAGTAGAATTTTAAAAAAATGTCTTTACTCAAAGGGGAAAAAGGCCATACAACCTTGTGTAAGATTAGAAGGTTTGATATTTTGAGAGGTCAATTGGTGTTCAATTTTAGTATTTTGGATGAAATTTAAAATTAGAGTGTAATATGAAAATTAAAAAAAGGGAATTTGTAAAATTTATTTTTGGCTCATTTGAACTTTCCAGGAGGGTCCATCTAATAGCTATGAGGTGATTGATCAAAGAAAGCTTTGGGTGAAGAAAGGTGATTGAATAAGAAGTTGAAATTTTTATGGGACATTGAAAAGGCATAGAATAAATTTGCATAGGAAAATTTTGATCGTGACCATATCATGTGGGAAAATTATAGAATGAAATAATAAATAGGTTGGTGGGAATGAATTACCTTTTGAGTCTTCTAAAATTGGATTTTATATTGGGATCCATAATGTGGAATATTTATCTCCTACAAACAATGGAATAAAGTATTAATTGATTAAATTTTGTAAAAATACCAATGGGATAATACTTTTTGTTATGAAAATGGTAAACAAGTCTCTAGGAAGGTATGCCAATTGCATAGGTCTGTAGATGAACAATTAATTATTTGAAACAATTTGTCAAATATTCAATGTGCCTCTAGGTGGATGCATTGCTTTAGAACATTTAAAAAAAAAATTTGAGTCTCCAACTAGAATCTTCATGGAAATTGAATGTATTGACAGTTCAAAGTGGAAATCTAATGGCCAAGAAAATCAATTCAAGATGAAAATTCAATTGGCAAGTGTAAACTAGGCTCTGTGATATTGCTAACACTAGGTACTTCCCAAACTCAACTTTCCCTATGTCCCATGAGGAAAACATTTTGGGTCATTAGATTTGACCTAATACAATGAGTTCCCATCAGGTTCAATGAAGATATTCCTGAATCTATATGGAGGAAATGGTCAAGATGTAGATAAATATATCCAAGCCTTCATAGTGTCCTATAGTATTTTGGGAGTAATGTATGAGGATGTTATTATGATACTTTTCATTAATACCTTCATTAGAGTTTTTTGGTATTGTTTTTCTCCTTTTCTCTACTTTATGAGAGATTTATTTGTACATGGGTACCTCATCAGAGCTAGATATTGGGAACTAGTTTTTTACACTACCCATATAATCTATGCTTATATAGGTTTTTTATTAGGGGTTATTTATTTTTCCCATATTTATTTATTATGGAATTTTTTACCCCACTTAGAATTTTCCTAATTTCATGGAGAGGATTGCTTAGATGTATATTTTGAATGAATTAATATCAATTAACTCCCTTAACTAGCTATTATATATATGGGAGATACTCCTTTATTCTTGGCTCTATTCACCACCTTTTTTGGAGGAGTTACTATTCTATTTTGAGGGTCTATTGACAACATTTTGTGTAGGAGCTAATGTTGATAAATTGGACCTCATAGGTTAAATATCACCCCTACCACTTAAAATGATGTTTGCCATGTTGTTTTCCCTATTGGTTGATATGTTGTCCTTAATATATCTTTAAGATGGTCATCTTAAACCTTAATTATCAGATTTTAAGATAGATTTGATGAGATTAAGGTTTTGATCATCATGGCCATGTGCTTATATAGCCACCTTTTAACCTATTTAAGGTTTTTTCAAGAGATGAAAGGACTATAGAGCATAAAGGACTCTAGAGCACATCAAGATCATGACATTCTTAATGATTGATAAAATTGGTTAGTGATATGCTTGGCTAACTTTAAGACCCAATTGATCACACTTTAGGTCACTTTATTATTTTTAGAGAAAGTTTTGCATGATAATTATACTATAGTATTATAATAAGGGAATGATTTACTTTTTTATGCATGAAAATGTATAATGTATATATTTTATAGTAGTTTCATCAGGTTTATCATGTGATTATAGAAGTTTTAGTGTCAAAAAGGCCTATTTTGAGGCCATCCATATAGTTATTCAAGGTTTAATTGACTTCCAGTAATATTAAAAACCATATTTTATCATTTAAAGATAAAATCCATCGTTTGGAATGGTTTTCAAGTGTCAAAATGCAAAAAACTAACTTATCTCTCATATTGACCTCCTTGGTAGCTCTAGGAAGGTCATCAATTTTTGTTCAGTATAGGTAGGAGAGAGAGAGAGATTTAGGTCCAAGTATATTGGTAAATGACAGGTACCCTAATTAAATTTATGTTAGTGTCATTTGTTTTCATACTCATCCCCCCATATTTATGAATAGTCACTACAAGTGTAAGGGGTCACTATGTCCTAGTCACTAGATAGGGTCCAGGTTTGTGTCTATTTCTTTACTTCAAATATCAATGGAGAAAAAAGGTTATAATGGAATGATTTTAGGTTAAAATAGTATATTTTTAATGGTGTAATAATCAAATATTTTTTATTGATAAGTATTCTTTTGATAATAAATTGATTGTTTATCTTTGTTAAGGATGGCAGATTTTAAGCATATTGGATATATGAGTTGAATGTATTCATTTCCAAAGGTTTAAAGTTCATTTTTTAGGTAAAATACACCTATTTAATATAATAAAAATCTTATATGCCTTCATCTTTAATATATTCCTTATTGAGGTAGTTTGAGTGAGATGGCACCTTCCATAAAGTACAGTTACAGGTTTGAGGAGCTTCTAATAAGTAGGAGTATCTCAATGAGATAAACATGATATTATCATATTCTTAATGAATAAGAATGGTTGATCAATATCAAGTATAAATTTCATGTGATCTCTTATAAACCATACTCTCTTAATATTATGCTCTCTCTCTCTCTCTCAAAGCTCAATTAAGCACTTGTAGGCCTAATGAGCAGGTTAGATGGACATCATGGTAAGTAATAGAAGCTATGAGGAGTTATGAAGATGATTTTTTTTTAATTTAATATAAGGAATTTATTTCTAAATGTTCATAATTTATTACATGTTATTAGTTTCATGATTTCAATAGAGTAAGTGGATCACTTTAGAAGCCTCAAACCCCTAAATAACACAGTCAAGACTATGTATGACTATGTTACCATATTGAGAGACCTCCAAAGGAATATGTACCTTTATAAACGTGTTTATGAGGTGTTAAATGAACATTTAGGTTGGTATAATTTGATTAAAGAGGTGAGAGAGCTCATAAGGTCTCAAAGGTATAGGCTAGAAGTATGAAACTTTACCTTAAAACCTAGTTTAGCAAAAATTAAGGTAAGTTAACAATTATTAAGGTAAGAACATATGTTTTGGTCTCCATGTTTATCAAGTTATTTGGATGATTATTAAATTTTATATAAGGTAGATCAAACTCATTTAATGTTTTTTACATCATTATTGTCACATCACCAACCAAGTTAGATGTTCTCCCTTTATCCATATCATTTTTGATGTTGGTTTTACACACACCATAGTCGAACGAGGTAGCCTATAACATTTTAGGATCTCAATGGAGATGAAATCCACTCTAGGGCATGAGTTTTAGACATGTGGTAAATTTTAACCTATTGATGGAATAGGGGTAGGGCATGTAGGTTGTTGACAAGGTTTTTGGATGGAGGTGTGGCCTTTTAATAGAGTGAATTTCTACATGAGTTGGATGAGTGGTTGGTTTTTAATCTAAAGTGGGTAGGTATTAATAACAAACTAAAAAAAGAGGATAATATAGGGTAGAAAATAAGTCTCTATGGTTGTTGGGAATCATATCCCTGGTTGTCTTATGAATAGACCTATGCCTTCTAAAACATATGCCTATTACTAGCAACAATAACACACATAATTACACATGGCTAGAAAGTCTAAGGAAATAAAGATGTAGGGAATTCACATGCCTTATACAAAGTTTTATCCTTTTAGGGTAGTTGTTTCATAACCTTAATAAATAGATTATGTGTCATGTAAATGAATTATCTAAGCTATCTATTGCACACACACATAATATTACACCAAAGAAAACATAAATACGCATTCAAAAATATGATTCAATTAACTTGACTAGTTCAATCAATATTCACTAATATTTCAATATCTATTGCACATATAGGATTAGTATATCAATCAAGAATCTATTTATAACTATAGCACACTAAATATTATTGAGACATTCAACCATGGAAATAACAACTAATTTCATGAAATTGGAAAGAAAAAACTTAAAACACTTCGTTGACAATAAAAAATTGCTTCATTTCTTTGTATTCCAAAATATTTGACCAAAAAATAAGTTGGTTACAATCATTTATATAGACTTAGGGAAGGGGTTTCCTCATCCTCCAAGATCATGAAAGAAGTTACAATTGTTAGTTAGAACATGTAGTTATAACTGTGGTCTATAACCATGTAAGTTAAAAATAAATGAATTGAATTTTTTAAAATTATGCAACATGTGCATGTACAAAAATATAAAGTAAATTTTATAATTGTCCACTCAAAATACAAGTACAGTCAATGTTACAAAATTTTGCATGTGTAAAATATCAACCTATCAAGGCCTAGTCATTTGTAGTCTTGCATACATCTTGGTTGGTGTAGAAGTTGAAGTGGCAATTGAATATGTATTCATAATACTAAAATCCTACTTCTTATTCACTTTATTATCCTCATATACCTTTTTTATACTCTATTCTACTTTCGTATAATGTCTAAATTTAGTAACAATGGCCAATGAATTCATTTAGTCTATCCAAGGATTTTTGTGTGATCATCCTTGGTTATTTGAAATTTTCTCTTAAATATTTCAACTTCAATGACATTTTTTTGAGCCTTGCTTAATTATAACTCAATTTCCTCAAGTTTCAAATATTTTAAGCTCTACTTAAACTCATCATCCACTTCCTAGATAAGCTTGTCAAAATTGATCCTACTAATCAACTTACCAGTGGAGTCTTTAAGTTTGGATAACTTTAGTTCATGAAAAATTTGAAGAATTTGAGCCTCATGTGCCTAATATCTAGGGATTAAAGCCCCAAAAATTTTCAACTAATATTTCACATCTTTATATCAAATGACTAATAGATTTAAGGCATTGGATGCCTCTAACATAGTCATTAGGTCAAAATGACTATAGAGAGAGTTTCTCATATAGACAACTAGCATATTTAGTTTCATGTTATCATCTCTCAAAAATTTAAATAATTGATTGGCTTTGCCCACATGAGGGTCCATCTTGAACTTCATAAAATCCATGGCCTCCAATGAGTTATAACATCTCAAAGCTACCTTCTAAACTTCATCTTTTATGCCAACAAGGATGTGCACTATTTTGGCCTTTTCCTTGAGTTGCTCCAATTTGGCCTCTAATGTGTGCACCTACACCACAATCTCATATCGAGCTAATTTCATGCCTTCATGGATTCTAACTATGGAATATTTTTGTGTTTGATCTAGGTCTGCTATATTTTCCTCATATAAAGATTATCATAGCTATCTGTTTTGACTCTTGGTGAGGGATAACATTTCTTACCTTTCTTCAAGGATGGTCTAAGTGCCTTTTTCATCTTCTAATTTCCTCTTCTTTTCTCTTTAAATAATACCAATTGGAATATTAAACAAACTAGAAACATATGGAAGCTTAGTAATCTTGAAGTTTGGAAATTGAGAAGTCTTGTTCCTCAAATCCACTACCCATGGAGGAATATCAAATTGGGATGCATCAGAAGTTGTGACAACCTCTTCCTCTACCTCCTCTTGATCTCTCTATTGTTTATTGTGGAATTTTTTGAGAACATCAGGAAGGGAAGGCCATATAATTTTGGACCAATCCACTCCTCCAAACTAGGTAAGTGGATGGACCATGATTATTTATGACTTGGCCTTCCTTCTGCTACCACTGCCTATCACTATGGTATCCTCTATGAAACTGGTAGATGGTATTGGAAGGGTGATTTGAGTGGAGTGGACATGGATTTATGAGGTGGCCAATATAGTCTACACCCACCTGAACATTTTCTTCTTGTTAAGGTCTCTAACAGTAAAGGTGTTAGTAGGAATAAAAGTGGCCTGTGTGGTGAATGGGATGGAAATAGAGATAGAGGGATCAATAGTAGTAGTTGATATGGATGGAGTAGATATGGGAACTTCCACAAAGGTATCCTACCCAAAGATGGGTATAAAATACAAAGGAAAATTGATGAAAGATTGAGTACCTATAAGATTAATCTCCGTAGGCTCTACTTGGAGGCTTATAGCCTTAGTTGTCTCCAACTTAGCTTCCTCATCTAAATCATCTTTAATATCTTTTATGATCACTACATCTCCCCTAGCTAGTTCTAAATTTGGAGGTTTATTAGGAAAAATCTGAGGTACCTCCATTATAGGACCAGTTGTAGGAGTCATAAGCTTCTTCTTATAGACCAAAGGGGTCCTTACTTATGTGGGGGAGTCCTGAGGTGATGATGTTGTTTCTTCTAAAATTTCCATCCTAATAGATGCAATAGTGTGTATATGGGGCATAATGATGGAAATTTGGCTAGACCCTATAATAGGCACTTCTTGTGTTCTCTCTTCCTCATCAGAGTCAAGGCTAGTGGGGTTCCCTACTTGTCCTTCCCTAGTTGAACTAGGCTCGAGTAGCCTGGGCTCATTCTTCACTATTTTCAACTTCAACTTCAACAAAAGTCCTTGAGAGGAGGAATTAACTTGGTCCTCAGATTAATCCTTATACTATCCTCTCTAGAAATCTAAATGTTTCCACCCTTTGTAGATTGAATTTATGATGTTTAATTTCATGTTAGAAATAGAAGGGTCATCTTGGATCATTCTTAAATGATCATCTTGTAGCCTAGAAATCTACACCCACTCTAATAATTCCTCATCAGACTTAGCATTCAAAAATGGGAAATCATAGTCATAAATCTCATGACTATACAAGATGTTGAATCCATGAATGTTCTTTTGGATTAACCCATACAGGTCCTAGTCTTTATGTGCAATTGTGGGGAAAGGATAACTCCTACACTTTCCACCTACCTCCCTGAGATTCTTCCTCATTGTATATACCATCCTACCAATAGGTATGAAAATACCAAAATACAAGGCCTTCTTATGCCTTGATAAATCCTCTTCAATGTTCTTCCATAATTGGAAGGTGATTTCCTACTTAGCTAGCTTATTTGGTACAAATCTTGGAAGACATAGGGGACCAACCTTGTTTCCCCAAACCATGATAACAATAAAATTTGGGTACAAGAAATAATCTCCTTTCCTATCCAAGTTATTCATAATGTTTTACCCAATTTGAGGTATGAGTGAGTCATGAATGGCTTGCCAAACCTAAGGATAGACATCATCAAATATTCTCACCCTATGCTTGGTATGTAAATGTACATGAATTGGTAGTGGTCATATATTCTATTCTTTTCATAGTCTGTGTCTAGAACCCATAATTCACCAAGGTCTTTGTTAAATGTACCCATGTTTGTATCCAATAAATATGACATCATGAACAAGGTTTTTGACTTTATGAATAATCTGCTACCTCAACCAAAGGCTTATTATCTCTTCCAAGGCATATGTAGCATCATTTGTAATAATAATGTATAATAATGGTACCCAATCCAAATTAATGAAGTGAATGCTAGACATACCATATAATTGATTTAGAAGAGCCATACTAATGTGAATCCCCATCCTGAATCTATCAATCAGGATTACTCCTTTCAGTTTCTTCCCTTTCCATGTGATGGATTAGTCTAGGAAGAACTATTAAGATAGACCTTCTCCATTTAATTTTGTATGTTAAATTATACCAATGTGTTCTTATAGAAGTAGGCATTATGTATACTTAATGACAAATATGTCTATAAATTTAGTCCTAAAATGTACATGACCATTGCGTTATTATTATAATGATGGAAGAAAGCATCTTGTGATATCTTACTAGAGAAGAATAGGTCTATTAAGAATTTAATGCATGGCATCACTTCTAGATTAGTTGTATTAAAGTGAAATATTTGGCATTTGAATGCCAATAATTAATTTACAAATTATCTATTTGATAGTGTCATATTGTCTTTGAGTGAAAATACATCCACTGAATCAATGACATCCCATAACACTGAATAATTGTGATACTTGTCTCCAAACACTTTGGTGTTGAATATTGTATCCATGAATTATATATAGTCCTTAATCAAATATGGGGATGGTATATTCATACCCCAGAATGTTCTATATGTAGATTCCATTGTTATATGCTCTATTCTTTTTATGTGTTAATGTATGTTGTGAAAATAACTCAGCTCTAGCTCAATCATTATTTTACTCACAATACTCTAGAATTGGTAACTAGGGATCTTTGTCATTGTAATAAAGTACAATAATTAAAATCCAAGTTATATTTAATGCAATGATCAACTTTCAATCATAGTGTATCATCTATATAGAATCCTACATTGAATATCAGGTCATGTGACATAAATATGCAACATTCACTTGGCTTTTATTTTCTTATATAATTCAAACTTGTTAGCTCATGTTGGTAGGAGTCTTTAAATTATTGATATGAAATATTTTTTCTTTATTTTGGCTAAGTATAGTGAGGCTAGTACTCTTAGTAATAAGGAATTTAGGGTCTAAATCAAAAAAATGTTTTTAAGTCAATGTCCGTAGACTAATTCTTTCAAGAAAATTATTTCAGATAGAATGTCCATGATAAATTCCCTATGGAATTCATTTGGGTAAAAGTCTTGAGAAAATTATCTAGAAGGGATATTTCTAAGTTCTGGAGGGTACTTTCAATTTCCCTAAAGGGTCCACTTGATAGGGCATTTTGTCCATGACAAAGGTCCTAAAGGGTCTACTTCATTAAGATTGAAGGACACTTTTGATTTCCTTAAAGGGTACTTTCATGTAGATAGGGGTCATTTAAAAAGTCCCAAATGATAATCTACACAAAAATTTAAGGGTATGTGCCTTGGGTCCAAAGGGTATTTAGTTGGGAAAAGGGGTTGTGAGAATTATATTGAAGGGTAAGTGGCCACTTCAAAAAAAGGGTCAAAGGCTTGGGACATAAATCCCAAAGGGTATCTCCATGTCAAAAGGGTCCAAAAAATAAAGGCTAAAGGGAAATTTCATGGGGAATAGGGTTCAAATGGATATCATAAAGGATACGTCTCGTAGGGTTAAAGATTTGGGACAAAAGTCCCAAAGGGTCATTTACACAAAACCCAAAGGGTATGTGTCTTAAAAGATCTAGTTAGAAAGTGTAAAGTGGTTGATTTGGGAAAGGCCAAAGGGATAAGGACATTTTAAAAAAGGCTAAAGGGTTGGTTCAAAAGTCTTTAACGATATATGGAAGGATTTAAAGGGTCTACTTCATGGTAAAACTTGCCCGAAGGATCTACTTCATGAAGACTAAAGGGTACTTTTGATTTCTCAAAGGGTACTTTCATATAACTAAGGCTAATTTCAAAAGTATCAAAGGGTAGGTTGGGTAGGGTCAAAGGGATAATCCTTCAGGGATTTATTTTAGGCAAAATGTCTATAGTCCAAAATTTTGTAAAGCAAGGAGCCCGTAGGATGAATTACTTTAGGGGAATTATTTCAGACAAAAAATTTAACAATATGTTCCCCAAGAAAATAAGGATTTTTGAATAGTAAGCCTGATAAAAAAATAGGCCTAAGAACACTCAAAACATAAAACCCAAAATGAAAAATTGCATAAGGGAAAAAAAATTAGCCTAAAAAATATAAACCTAAAGAATAGTTTTTGCAGTACAAAAGTTAGTCTCATAAAACACAATGCCAATATCATCCTACCAAAAGTGAACTTAGATTTTCTAAAATTTACATAGGAATATGAAAAGAGGAGCTCAATATTAAGAACAAAATACATAAACAAAGTGGTTCCCCATTTCTTCTTAAATAAAAAAGGGGATGTTGGGTACAACAATAGTGAGTTGAATATACACCTACAATAGTCATAATTAGGCATTTTCAAGGAAGGATCATGATGACTTATGAAGGTAAGTGGTTATCAAGATTAAGGATCTAAATGATATCCATGATAAGCATTTAATTTTATGGTATGAATGATATAAGTGGTATGGAATCATGATGACTTATGAAGTCCACTAAACACTAAAATCACTACCTATAACCATATAGGTGAAAACATAGTCAAACTTCAATGCAAAAGTGAATGTATGACATTCATGAGATGATGAAATGTGAACTTGCATGATGGATGATTTGAGAAAGAATGAATTAATGGAAGACTAAAATGATTTTATCAAGTTAATTAAGGCAAATTGAATTTTTTAAGTCTATTTTTTTTACAATCACTAACATGTACCTATAGCCATGATGATTTAGCACAATTAGTTAGGCTTCTTTGCAATAAGAGTTTGTGAGGGATAAGTAAGGTTACATTAGATTATGTTATGGATGAAGAAAATATGTATTTTTAAAAACTTATGTTATCCTCATTCTCAAATCAAGAAGTTTTGAACTTCAAAACACCACATACAACCAACTAATTAGGCCTACCTAAGTTTGAAAGGCAATGAGGATATGAAGTAGTGCAATCAAAGTTGGAAGTGTGGAGATGAAAAATCATTTATTGAAGATTGATAGGATAGATATAAGGTCAAAAAGAGACTTTAAAATTATAATATCTCTCAAATAAATTTACAATTAAGTCTTTATTAAAACTTACAATCAAGAAAGGTGATAACACAGTCATCATGTGTACTGGTTAATAAGAAGTCTTGTATGAGATAAATAAGAGAGGGGCTTAAAGTATTTTCAAAATTTGTTAATAGACTATAAATATTTGTAATATACATATTTAAGGTCTTATTTGATTCAAATCACTCCATATACACCTATAGGAGTAGTGAGTATACACCTACAATCAACACCATTTGCATGCATTCAAATATATAGGTGAGAATGTTTTACAGAGGTTACATTTGGTATGTAAGGGAAATGAGTGTTAGTGATTAATTGTAATGAGTTGAGAGTGAGTATGGAATCCATTTCCATATAGTTAAGTGTATATGAAGATCATAAACTTAGTGGGATAGAAGAGAGTCAAAGAGCATACACAGTCTTTTTAGAACCTATAGGCCACAATCAAGAAAAGGTAAGTAAAACATGTTTCTCACTAAGGTTAGAAGTATGAAAGTTAAAAGGAGTTTATATGAGCCCAATAAATACATTTATAAAATTTTGATCATAAAATGATGAGAGAGACTCATTTTACAGACCTTTCAGGTAAACAAATCTAACTTACATAGAAACCCTCATGGTGTAAATCCAAGATTTTTGACCTGTTTGAGAGGTCAGTATTGTGTAAAGTCAAAATAAATAATTTAATATACATTTTAAGACATGTTTAATAACTTTATTTGGTATATAAGTGATTTGAGGAGCTTGAAGACCCAAAATAACCTTACTTAGCCTTTATGCATAGTCACCCCAACCAAGAGACAAATTTTTAGAGGTTTGATCTTGTGGAAAGAGTTTCATGGTACTTTACTACAAATACATTACATTAGTTTCTTTAGGATTCACAACTGCATGAAAAATCATCATAAGGTGATGAAACCTTCTTTTTCTTGAGAAGGAGATTGAAGAGGTCAAATTTTTAATTATATCTTTCATGATAAGATGCATGGGAAATAAATCCCATAGGATATGTTAGAGGGTTTCCCCTACCACATATTCTTGGAATTGGTTTCTAGAAAGGACCCTTGTCTTTTATGAACCATTTATAAGAACTTAAACCCCTCCAAACCATCCTTAAAACCTATGATTAGCTCAATTGAATAGATAATATTCTTGGTGCCTCTAAATTATATGATATGAATTCAAAATGGTCTTAATTATATTAAAAAATCTCTTAATCTTTACTTCCAAGTGTTTTTTCATACGTGTGGGTACAATACCATATGATACAAAGAAAAACAAGTAGTTTTTAGCCTGGTTATGAGGTTAAAATATGTGGAGTGATATACAAACCATTTGAATGTGTTTATGGGTAATTTATATAGGTTTCATGATCATCCATATGGTTATATAGTTTCCCCAAGTTGTCACATAGTCCTTGCAAGTTGGCCACTAGCTCAACAAGTAAGAAAACTTAGTTTTACAAGCCCAACATCAATTATGAAGGATTGAAAGTGTCATAAGGAATTAAATATCAAGGGATAATTTTTTTAAGGTTTTATAGGTCTTATAAATTAATTTTAAGTAACCAAATACTATAATTTTCTTGAAAAGCATCTCAAACTACCCCTCTATCACACAAAAGTGTCTAGACTTACAAATGTCAATTTCATGGTGTGCCATTCTACACAATGTTCCATAACTTGAAATTTTTCATGGATAATGGTATTATTCAAGGTAATTTTAAGCAAACACTTTTGTAAAGTTTCACGTGTGGGTGGTATTTTGGGCCAATTTCTCTTTCTAGGCCTACGAGGCCTAATTAAGCTTAATTAGAGAGAGAAATGATATAAAATGGATACTTACACTTATATTTATCTCATTAAATTTTGTATGAAGATGTAATGTGATAGAGGGTACTCAAATATTTTCTCATTTTGCTAAGTTGATTTGGACATTCTTCTAGACAAGGAGATTTACCCATTTTTAGGGCTATAAAGAATGAGTGAAAAAGCAAGTAAATGGAGTAAAATTCCATATTTTGGAGGGTATTATGGTTAAATTTGCCTTTTTAAAGTATTAATTAGTGTTTATAATCCATACATGGAGGAATTTTTCTTGGTTGAATTCAAAACCCAATTTTGTCTCTCCTATGCCTCTTTGCTCATGAAGGAATCAAGTGATCAAAACACTAAATGGATGCATATAAATTATTAAAAATAATTATTAAATTCTATTTCTCCTTATTATTCTTACTCAAGTATGAAAAATTTATAGTTTTATTGGAATAACGTTGAAAAGGTCTCTAAGACTCCTAACTAGACCTTCCTTCCTTTTTATGCCTAGCATGTTGAAAGAGTCAAATACACATCAATGAGATTATTAAAAACTAAGTAAGTTTGAGATACCTCATTAATGTATTATAATAATATTTAAATTTATAATTAATGAATACTTAAAATCCTATTTTCAAGGAGGACTTATTCTTCAACAAGGACATGTGAGCTAGTATATAATGTGTCAAGCAAGGATATAGGAACCTTTCAAGCAGTCAATCTTGACCAATAAATGATTAATACATTTTAAATTATCCTTAAAACATTATAACATACCTCTAAACCACCCTAATGACATTAATTAAAGGAGATATTTTAGGAATTACTACATAACAACTTGAGGGGTTTGAAGACCAAGTTAACATCCTAATTTTGGGTTTGCTTTGTCTCCCCATCATTTTATTTTCTATTTGTACTTTATTTTACATAATTGTATTATCACTATTTTTATTTGGATATATATAAATGCTTACAAATTTTTTTATGTAACTCTTGAAGAAATAAGAAGCTCTTTTCCTCCATTTTTAGGTTTTGGTGAAGTGTATGGTGTTTGCCATTAATATAGCATTTTGAAGCATTAGTTTTCCTATGTTATTGTCTAGTTTTTATACCTTAATATAGTATATTTGAGTTTATATAGGTCATATCAAGTGTCAAGATAAATTTTAATCTAAGCATTGGATGTGAATTCATTTCCTTTTATTTCCTTCCATGAAAGAGTGAGTTTGTCAAGTCCTTCTTGTGAAACACTATTGTATAAATCATTTTTCAAGTGAAAATATTGTGTTCAAGATTATTTTTTTCATAAGAGTGTTACTTAAAAACATAATTAGTCATATACATTTGTTCATAACCTTAATTCCAAATTTTTTATTTCAATTCTAGTATAAGTAGTGTCCCTTTCACTCTTTTCATATTCAAGAATTAGTGGGTAGTAGGCATAGTATCAGTTTTAGTGAGTGAATCAAGGGAAAAAACCCTCTATCTAAATATTCTCTCCCTTCCAAAGTAACCCACACTTAGAAGATATTCCGTTATTTAATTAGGAGTGGGAAACAACACACTTATCACAAGGGTAACACTCCTAAATGACAATAATATTTTGGCATGCCTAGTGGGATGCATACTCCTTGGCACAATTGAAGTTTTGAGATGAATAAAAGCATTTTCATTAGTAGATTAAATTCATCATCATTTTAACTAGAGGATTCCTTGAGGTTTCAACATTCTTAGAAGTAGTATAGCATAAATTTTATGGCAAAGGTTACCATAAGATCATTAAGAAAAGTTATTCCTTTTGAATTCATTGAGTTTCCTTATAATTATTTTAAAGGACAAGATTTATAAATATAGACTCATATCCTAGAAATTTATTTTTATCTCCTAGTTATCCCATTATTCTAGATAGTGAAATTCCCATTTTCTAGATGGAAACTATAAACCAAGTATTTGTCTCATTTAACAAAGGAAGCCCATTAAATATTTCCTATTATGATAATATACATGCATCATATCTTAAGATCATTAATTTATTCATAGGAAGATTAAAACACACTTATTGAGCACATAACGGATGTTTCCAACCTTTTTTTAGTCCACAATGTTGTGCATGAGAATGTAGCTATTAGATTGTTTGTTACTTCCTTCATAGGAAAAGCACTATAATGGTATATAAATCTCCCTTTAAATTTAATTACTTATTAGGATGAATTAGGTGTAACCTTTTTTAGTTATTTTGAGGAAAAATATGATAACATGTCATTGGTTTATAAACTTAACACCATAAAGAGGGCTCCTCATGAGTTCATGACTGACTTTAACCTCAAATTCTAGAAAACATGGTCTAGGATACCTCTAATGATCAGACCATCTCCAAATTATGCCTTCCTATATTATCTAAGAGCTCTTAATTTAGACATTAGTGTCATGATTCAATCAATTCATGGCACTACTTTACCATATGCATATGAGGTAGTAATTAGAGCAGAGAAAAATTTAATATAGGTTGGGAAATTGGTACCTAAACCCCCTATTCATTTTTTCCCAGAAACATAACCAATAACACCCCCTAAAGCTACTCCCATGGCTCATATTCTAGTTATATAGGTATAAGTTTCTACCCTTCCTTGCCAATCAACTAAGATTGGAGAGATAAAAATAATGTTACAATCATTTGGGAATGAAATTATATAAATGAAGAGGCAATAATACCAAGCAAATAGGCCTTACCAAGTACCTAATCAGCATACATATTAGCCTTTCAAAGATAATATACTCCTTTTCAAGGATTAAGAGAATAGAGATGCTCTTATCAAGCTCAAGGAGATATCACATAGGCTAATCCATATGTAATAGTTCATCCTAATTCTTCTTTATCATCTAAAACTATTGTTCCTATTCCAACTCAAAATAACATGATATGATATTTAATTTGGCATCCCTATAATCAAAATGACATACAAAATTAGGCCTTAGTCAATCAATCCATGATGATGCCTAAAATGTATCAGGAAGAGGTTTATATTCAATAAGGTCAAACTAATGAAGATATGACACAATAAGATAAGAGGTATCATGGAAAATGGTAGATTTATTTCACCTTTGTGAATTGGAAATTGGATGACCATGTAGCCTTGAATCAAATTGGTGATTTTGGTACTTCAACAATTATGGTTATAGATGTAACTAGAGAGAATAAGAGATAAATTAAAGAGAATAAGGATGTGAATCGAATTAAAAACAAACATAATATTTTTATTAATAATGTAATTAATTATTTTTATTCCCCAAAATCACATAAAAACTAAAATATAGAGATTGGAAAGTCTCATAAAGTACCACAAATTCAGGATCAACTAGTTGTGTAAAAAGTGCAGCCAAAGGTAAGTAAAAATCCTTATAATATTGTAAATAATATGAATATTTATAATTTTATCATGATCATGTGGGATTAATTATCAATCATAGGGAAAAAATACATGATAGTACAATAAATTTAAGATCTTAAGTTAGCACCAAAACCAGCTAAGAAAGAGAGCATAGTCTTGGAAAATTTAGATCAACCAATGAGATAACAAGCGTAGAAAGTAAAAAAATTGGTAAAAGTGGAAAAATATGAGTTAAAATATATTAAAACACCTTCCTTTTATCTCTCTTTAATTTTTGGTAATACTTTAGTACATTATTGTATGTTAGATAGTGGAGCTAGGAGCACTGTCATTCCTAAGAAAATTGTAGACAAGCTTGGTTTAGTGTATGATCCAAACACCAAAGGGGTATTTAAAATATATTTATAACCAATTAATATAATTGGAATGATCAAGGACATGAAACTAATAATTCATGATTTTCCAAATGTTAATATTCATCAAGATGTAGTGGTGGTGGATTTGCCTCCTTAATTTTATGTGTGTTTGTCTAGAGAATTCAACTCAAAGATTGGTGGATAATGATTAAATTATTGGAAATATTTTATTTTTATAATAAGGTATGGGACCAAGTTAACTATTCACTCTGATAAAATTTCATGATTTCACTTAGATCCTTACATGTCAAGTGTTATGAACACAAATTGTGTTATATTAGATGAGGTGCTAGAAGCTAGTGAAGTGGAAGCCAACTCACATCTTGAGGGAATTAATACTATTTTCATTGATTAATAGGCCCAAAGCTTGCATGAAAATTATACATAAAAAATTATTTAGTATGAGGGACTTGGTGTCTATTTCTTTCATGAAAATGATGCACAAATTCCAACCTTAGTGAAGGAAAATGAGTCTAATGATGGTCTTTGGCAACTCTAATTTAATGGGTAGAGTAAAAATCATGGTACTAGGGATGGAATGATGTTTATATAACCTAAAAAAAAAAATTATTTCTCTAATATCAAATTTTATTTTGGATATTACAATAATGTATTATAATATGAGGCTCTAGTCTATGGTTTGCAGTAGGCTAGGAAGATGAGAATCAATGTCTTACAGGTTTTTGGTGATATTGAACTTGTAGTTAAATATGTGAGAGGGTTGAATGTATGAAATAATACCTTGATTAAATATTAAAATAATATATATTGGGACTTACTTGAATATTTTTAGGGTTTTGATATTTAGGCAATGCCAAGAAAAATGAATAAACATGCAGATACATTGGCTTCCAAAGGAGCTCAATTTAGTATTCCCATTGATGTAAGGAGTGATAAAATTAAGTCACACATCAAATTTGTTGTGATTAATTACATTCCTAATAATCATGATAATTGGAAGGTCTTTGAATATGATAATTAGATTGTTATATTCTTTCAAGAGGAAGTTGAATTCTCTTCTAGGAATCAATCAAAAATATTACATCAGTATGGAATCAGATTGTTCAACTTAAGTCCAACAAGCTTCCCAAAGGTTTGGTCACTATTGAAAATATATTCAATGGAGATGATGAGATGAGGATAGATAAGTCTTCATTGTCAACTAAGGAAAAACATTATGCCAATGTTGAGATAACATCTAGAAGGAGTCTTAAATTGGGTAAAGTATATATTCCCTCACAAAAAGAATCATTTATTGATTTATGTAGGAACTTTGATGATGTATTTTAATGGAAATATAGTGATTTTATAGGATTTTATCCAATTTTATCTCAACACACCATTAAGCTATAAGTTGAAACTAAACTAGTTAGACAAAGGTAAAGACCCATCAATCTAAAACTTGAACCTTTGATGATAATTTATCTTTATAAGCTCATTGAATCAACCATCATATTCCCAATAAAGCACTCAACTTGCATGGAAAACCTTGTTCCAATAAGGAATAAAAATGGTAAAATCATACTTTGTGTATAATTCCATGATTTAAACAAGACTTCTCTTAAGGATCATTACCCATTGTCATCCATGGAGAAAATTTTGTAGTTGGTATCTTGTCCAGAGAGGTTATCATTATTTATAGGTATAGTGGCTACAATCATATTTTGTTTAAAGAGGAATATTAGTTTAAGAGAACCTTCACTACGAAGTGAGGGACGTAAAAATGTCATTTGGTTTGTCTAATATTAGAGCAACATTTTATATGTCCATGGATATGGCATTATAATGTCTTATCAAACTATTTTTTCTTGTATATTTATATGACATAAATATGTTTTCAAAGAGTGAACGTGAATGCATGGTTTATCTCAAAGAAGTATTTTAAAGATGTAGGCAATTTGGATTGTTTCTTAACCCCAAGAAATGTGTCTTCTTGGTACATTGAGGAAAGATTATTAGGTATGTGGTTTCAAAAATGGTTTTAGAATTGATATTAAAAGGATAGACTCCATTTTTTCTCTATATTTTCCTAAGCATAAAAAGGCATTACAAATATTTCTAGGCAAAACCAATTTTATAAGGATAAATATTTTTGATTTTGTGACTTTGGCAAAGCCACTTACAACCATGCTTGATAAAAATCAAAGTTTCATTTGGTCTAAGGAGGGGATGAATAGTTTTGAAGAGATAAATAAAGCAATAGCTAGTGATCCTACCTATAAATCCTAATTTCTCAAAAGACTTCATCTTGTATACATATGCTAATGTGGACACCATTTCTAGTATTCTTATGCAAAGAACTTAAGAATCTTTAGAGTACCCAATAGCTTTCTTAAATTAAGGCTTGGAGGAATATGAGACAAGGTATACTTATGTAGAGATGCATATTATTTCAATAATCACATCTCTTAATAATTTTAGACAATTATTATACAACAAAATGATATATCTAATGGTTTCTCATCCAAGTGTCAAGGAGTACTTGTTGAACAAGGACATAAATGAGAAGAAGACTTGTTGGATAATAAGAGTGATAGAGTCTGAAATTGAAATAAAGATCACTAAACTGATTAGAGGCAAAGGATTATTTTAACATGTATCCAAAAACTTGAAAGAGAATAAGGAAGTGATTTTAGTGCTTAATGATGAATAAGTTGTAGTTGATCATACCTCATCTTCAAGCTAGTTTCAAGAATTGGTAAGGTACCTCCAAGATGGTTTATATCCTCCTAACTTAAGTGCATCAAGGAGAATATATTTTAGATTGTAGTCAATTCCTTTTTTCCTTATTGATGGTGTACTTTTAAAGGACATCAATGGTATGTTGTTAATATGCATAAAACCAAGATAAATAGAAAGGTTGCTTGAAGAGTTTCATGATGGACATGGTGGAAGACATTTATTAACAAGAAATATAGCCCTTAATATCATGAGAGGTGTGTACTATTGTCCAATTATATTCAGTGATTATCATTATTAGGTTATGAAATTCAAGCAATGTAACATATTTGTAGGAAAAGTAAGATTTGTAGCCTTACCTCTCTAGAAAATTTTAGTGGATCAGAATTTTTTCCAATGGGGTTTATAATTCATTGGCCTCATTAACCCACCTTCAAACATAGGTCATAAGTAGATCCTTACTACCACATATTACTTCACTATATGGATCAAGGAAGTAGTTTTGAAGGAAGAAAATGGATCTAATGTGTTATATTTTTATGAAGGTTTGCTTATGATATTTAGCATTCCCTTTACCATCATTTCAAAAATTCCATGTCTTTTATGGGAGATAAGATTATTTAATGGGTTGTTCAACATGGTGTATATCTCAACACTTCATCAAATTACTACCCAAAAGGAAATGGCCATGATGAGTCTACCAAAAATAACCCGTTGAAGATCATAAGAAGGAATAATGAAGATAATCAAAGATCATGGCATTTAAAGTTGAAGTTAGCTCTATGGGCTGATAAGATCATATACAAGATGTCTATATCCAATTCACCATACAAAGCAACATCTTTAAGGAGTTTCCAAGAAGGAGACTTGGTTCTCAAGTAGGATGACTATATAGCTAAACTAAGAAGGCACACCAAGTTTTAATCCCTTTAGAATGGCCCATACAAAATCTCAAGTTGCACATCCCACAATGCTTTTCAACTTTCCAACATGGATGGTGAAGAACTTCCAATCCTAATCAATGGGATACATTTAAAGCATTTCTATTGATATATAAGTTCTTTGTACATAGTTTATTTTTTTTCCAAGTATTGTCCTAACACATTAGTTTTCTCATGTTTTGTTTCAAATAAGTTCTTTTCTTACACATTTTTATTGTTAGTTAGTTTCCATTACTTTGTGTGTTTTTTTTCCTTATTTTGGAGGAGAAAAATTGTCTTGTTTCAATTTAAGAGTCTTTTAGTCATTGATAATATTTGTTATTACTCAGTTAATAATTCAAGAGTGATCTTACAAGCTAAAAAGAGATGTCAATGGTCTAGTTCATAAGCATAGCAAGCATGCTTCTTAGTTGAGTCACCAAAATGTTGATAATTTTGACCTCATGGTCAAATTGTCACCCCTACCACTTGAAAATTTGATTGTCATGTTATTTTCCATACTGAATAATATTTTTTCCTTGTTATGTCTTTTAAATGGTCATATTAAACCTTTATTTGTAGATTTTAAGGTAGATTTGATGGGTTTAAGGTTTTGATCATCATGGCCATGTGTTTGTATAGCCACCTTTTGACCTATTTTGGGTTGTTTCAAGATATTAAAGGAGTATAGAGAATATTTAGAGGCATCATGGCTTGTGTAAAGCTCATTACATGCTTAATAATTGATCAAACTAGTTGGTAATATGCTTGGCTAACTTTATGACCCAATTGATTGCATTTTGGATCACTTTATGGCTTTTAGAACAAGTTTTTCATGATAATGGTAGTATATTATTAAAAAAAAGGGCATGGTTTACTTTTTTAAGCATTGAAAGGTATAATGGATACATTTCTCACTATTTTCAATAGTATTATCAAGTGATTATAACAATTTTAGTGTTAGAAAGGCCTATTTTGAGGCTATTCATATATTTCTTCAAGGTAAAATTTACCTACATGAATATTCAATACCTTATTTTCTCATTAAAATGTTAAATACACATTTTCAAGGGGTTTTAGGTTTCAAAATGTAGAAAACTAACTTATCTCTTATATTGACCTCCTTGGAAGCTCTAGGAAGGACCTCAGTTTTTGCTCAGTATAGGTAGGAAAGAGAGATTGAGGTAAAAATATATTGGTAAATGATAGAGACCCTAATTAAATTCAATTTATTGGAATTATTTTTATATTAATCCTCCCATATTTATGAATATTCACTAAGAGTGTAAGGGGGTCATTATGTCTTGATCATCCAGACAAGGTCTAGTTTTGTCTCCATTTTTTTACATTAAAGAACTGTGGAGAAAAATAGTTATAGGGCGATGATTTAAATGTAAAATAAGATTTTTTAATGGTTTAATTATAATATAATTTATCTTGATAAGGAGTCTTTTGATAATAAACTAGTTTTCTATCTTTGTTAAGGATGGTTGATTTCAAGAATATTTGATATATCAATTGAATGTATTAATTTTCAAAGATTTCAAGTTCATGTTTTAGTTAAGATACACCTATTTCATCCAATAAAATTTTTCATGTGCCTTAATCTTGAAGAGGGTCCTTCTTTAGGTAGTTTGAGCAAGATGGAGTCTTCCACAAGGTATAATTACAATTTAAGGAGCTTATAATTGTCAAAGTATCTTAGTGAGATCAACATGATATTATCAGATGCTTAATGAATAATAATGGTTTCTTAATATCAAATATAAATTTCATGATATTTATTATAAATCATAATTTATTAATACTACACCCTCTCTCAAAGCTCAATTGAGAACTTGTAGGCCTAATGAGTAGGCTAGATAGACATCATGGCAAGTAATAAAAGCTATAAGGAGTATTGAAGATGAATAAGTTTACTTGGAAAGATTTAAGTTATTTATCAATGTTCATAAGTTATTCAAGGTGACTAGTTTCATGAGTTCAAGATATTAAGTGGATCTATTTAGAAGCATCAAACACCTAAATAACATAGTCAAGACTGTGTATGACGATGCTACCAGTAATCTTGAGAGACCTTTAAAGGACTGTGTAGACTTACAAATATTTTTATGAGGTGTTAGATAATATTTTAAGGTGGTATAATATTATTTAATATATTAGAGTGATCATAATGTCTCCAAGGTATAGGCTAAAAGCATGAAACTTTACCTTAAAACCTAGTTTAATAAAATTAAGGTAAGTTAGTAGTTATTAAGGTAAGAACATATGCTTTGGTCTCCATGTTTATCAAGTTCTTTGGATTATTATTAAATTTGATATAAGGTAGATACAATAATGGTTTGGGAATAATTATTATCACATCACTAACCAAGTCAAATTTTATTCCTTTGTTTATATAGTGAGTTGAATATGCACCTATAATGGCCATAATTAGGCATTTTCAAGGAAGAATCATGATGAATTATGAAGGTAGGTGGTTATAAATATTAAGCTTATAAATGATGTCCATGATAATAATTTTATTCTATGGTAGTAATGATATAAGTGGTATGGCATCATAATGGCTTATGATGTCCAGTAAACACTAAAATCACTACCTACAACCATATAGGTGAAAACATAGTAAAAATTCAATGTAAAAGTGAACTTATGTCACTCATGAGATGATGAAATGTAGTATTATATAATGTATGTGTTGATAATAATTAATTAATGGAATAACAAAAGGATGTTATAAATTGAATTAAGGAAAATTGAATTTTTCAAGTCTACTATTTGTACAAGCACTAATATGTACTTACATCCACGATGTTTTAACATAGTCAATCACGCTTATTTGTAATAAGAGTTTATGAGGGAGATACAAGTTTGCATGAGATTATGTGATGTATGAAGATAATATGTATTTTAAAATACCTATTTTTTCATCTTTATCAAATAAATAGGTTTTTAACTTCAAAACACCACCTACAACCAGCTAATTAGGCCTAACTAAGTTTGAAAGATAATGAAGATGTGAAGTAGTACAATGAAAGTTAGAATTTTGGAGATGAAAAATAATATATTTATTATTTTTAATATATATATATAAGTTCATAAATATACTTTAAAATATATCTCTCAAATAAACCTAATGTCAATCCTTAACTAAAACCTACATTCAAGCAAGTTGATAACACATTCAGCTTGTGTATTGGTTAATAATAAGCCTTGTGAGAGAAAGAAGAGAAGGGTTTAGGTGTATTTTAAAAATATGTTAAGAGAATTTAAATATATTTCTTATAAATATTTAAGGTGTTATTTTATTAGTAGTGATTATACACCCATAGGAGTAGTGAGTATACACCCATAGGAGTAGTGAGTATACACCTAAAGTCAACACCATCTATAGGCAGTCAAAGACATAGGTGAGAATGTTTGGTAGAGGTTACAATTGGTATGTATTAAAATGAGTGATAGAGATGAAATTTAATGATATAAGAGTGTGTATGTAATCCATTTACATATATGGAAGTGTCTATTAAGATCATAAACCTAATGGGATATAACACAGTCAAAAAGCATATACAGTCCTTTTAGAACCTATAGGCCATAATCACGAAAAGGTAAGTAGAACATGTTTCTCAATAAGGTGGAATTATGACTATAAAAATGATTTTATATGACCCAAATAAATACCTTATAAAAAATTTATCATGAAATGAGGAGATAGACTTAGTTTACAGACCTTTAGACTCAATAAATTCAACTTGCATAGAAACCCTCATGGTGAGAATCCAAGGTTTTGAACCTATTTGAGAGGTTAGTATTATGTAAGGTCATAATAAATAATTTAATATATATTTTAATCCATTTTTAAGAAAAATTTTTGGTATAAAAGTGAATTGAGGGGTTTTAAGGCCTAAAATATCCTTTATCGACCTTTATGAATACTCACCCCAGCTGAGAGGCAAATTTGTAGAGGTTTGATATTATGGTAGGATTTGCATTGTAACTTGAAAATACTTGAGGTATTTTATTGGGTAACATTATAAAAATACATGAAAATGGTTTGGTCTTTAGGCTTCACATTTTCCTGAATAATCATTAAAAGGTGACAGAACCCTATATTGCTTGAGAAGGAGATCGAAGAGGTCAAAGGTTTTCTTATAACTTTCATGAGAAGATGAATGGGAAATAAATACAATAGGAAATGTTATATGGTTTACCATTCCATAAATTAATGGCATTGGTTTTTGTAAATTACCCCTATCCTTTATGAACCATTGTTAAGAACTTAAACCCCTATAAACTCCCCTTAAACCCTATGATTGACCCGATTGAAGATATATGCTTCTTCATGCCTCCAAATGATATAATTTGACTTCCAAATGGTCCTAATGATATTAAAAACTTTCCTAAGTTTCACTTCTAGGTGTTTTTTCAAAAGTGAAGGTATAGTATCATATGGTACAAGGAAAATAGGTAGTTTTTATCTTGTTTGTGAGGGTACAATATATGGATTGATATCAAAACCATTTTAAGGTGTTTATTAGGACTTGATATATCTAGGTTTCATGATCATCCAAATTGTTGTATAGGTTCCTCAAGTTCTTACACAATCCTTGTAAGTTAGCCACTAGCTCAATATGTAAGAAAACTCAATTTTGCAAGCCCAAAATCAATGTTGGAGTCTTGAAAGTGCCATAAAAGACTTAAATATCAATGGATAGGTTATTTTAAGGATTTATAGGTATTATAAAGTAATTTTAATTCACCATAACCTGAAATTTTATTTAAAATAATCTAAAACCACCCTTCAATCACATAAAAGCTCCTAGGCTTGTAAATGGCCATTTCATAGTTTGCCCTTCTAAACAACATCCTAGAGATTTAAATTTGGAATGTAAGATGGTCATAGTATAGGTAAAGTTAATAAAAAACTTTTGGAAACATTCACATGTGTGGGTTGTCTTTTGGGCCAAATTTCCCTTTTTAGGATTAGGAAGCCTAATTAGGTCTAATTGAAGATAAATGATAGAAAAGGGATACTTACACTTGGATTTGGATCATGAAATTTCATAAATAATTATAAGGGGAAAGAGGGTACTTAAAAATATTATTATTTTTCAAATCTTATTCATACATTATTTTTTACAATGATCTTTACCCATTTTTTAGGGCTACAAGGAATGAGTGAAAAAATAAACAAATAGAGTAAAATGGCATCTTTTGGATGGCATGATGGATCCATGTGACTTTTTTTAGGTCTAAATTGGTGTTTATAATCCATACATGGAGGAATTTTTCTTGTTTTAATGTAAAATCCAATTTTCTTTCTCCTACACCTCTTTGCTCATAAAAGAATCAAGTGATCAAAGCACTAAATACATGCATAGAAGTTCTTCAAAAGATTTATTGATGTTTTTATCTCCTTCCTATGCATATTAAAGTATGAAAAAGTTAGTTTTTGATTTTATGATTATTTAAAAGGTTGAAAAGGTCTCTAAGACTCCTAACCAGACCTTCCTTCCTTATTACGCCTATCATGTTAAAAGATTCAAACAAGCATAAATGATATTATAATATCCTAGGTAAGGTGGAGAGACATCATGAATGTATTAGAATAATATTTTAATGTATAATTAATGAATACTTAAAGTCTTATTTTTAAGGAGGACTTCTTCTCCAACAAGGACATATGAGCTAGTGTATAGAGTATCAAGAAAGGATATAGGCACCTTCCAAATGGTCAAGCTTGACTAATAAATGATTAATACATTTTAAATTCTCCTTAAAACATGATAATCTACCTTTATGCTAACCTAAATATATGAATTAAAGGAGATATTTGAGGAAGTACTATATAACAACATGAGGGGTTTGAAAACCAAGTTGACATCCCTAATTTGGGGTTGTTGTGTCTTCCCATCATTTGATTATATATTTGTAATCTATTTTCTAGAATTATATTAATTATATTTTTATTTGGTTATCTTTAAATACTAAAAAAAAAAAAAATTACCTCTTGACGAAATAAGAAGCTCTTTTCCTCCATTTTTAGGTTTTGGTGAAGTTTATGGTGTTTTCCATTCATATATCATTGTGAAGCATTAGTTTTTCTATGTGATTGCCTAGTTTTTATACCTTCATATAGTATATCTTAGTTTATATATGTCATATTAAGTGTCAAGATCAATCTTAATCTAAGCATTGGATGTGAATTCAATTGCTTTTCATTCCTTCCATCCAAATAGTGAGTTTATCAAGTCCTTGTGAAACACTATTATAGAAGTCATTTAAAAATGAAGAGAATGTGTGAAATATTATTTATTTCATTAGAGTTTCAATTTCAAGAATAAGTGGTCATATACATTGGTGCATTACCTTAACTCCAAAGTTTTCATTTTAATTCTAGTACAAGTTGTGTCCCTTTCACCTTCTCCATAGTAAAAAATCAGTAGGTAGTAGGAATAGTATCAGTTTTAGTGAGTGGCTCAATGGAACTCACCCTCTATCTTGTTATTATCTCCATTCTAAAGTCACCCAAACTTTAGATATATTAAATTATCTTAACAGGAGTGTGAAATAACACACTTTATCACAAGGGTAGCACTCCTAATTGAGAATAGTTACTCAACACTCTTGTGTATGTACATCTCATTTGGTGAGCTTTTTTAGTTAAATTTAAGATTTGTATTTTGTATCCTATTTTTTATTATGTATATTACCTCATATTGGTTTCTTTTTCTTTCATATAAATTATGTTTTGAACCTACTTGGTTTATGTGATCACTCTAATTGTGTATTCAATTTACTCCAACCTTGGACTCAACCTTGATAGTATACATAATTTTTTTCACTTTATCATTTACTAACATTTTATCTTGTAGTGACTTGAGTGCACACCTTAGAGTGTGAACTGGGAAATGGGTGGGTAGGATTGTGGTGCTTCTACCTCGTTCAATCCTATCTCATTCATTTATTTAGTTTATTCATATCTTATGACATTTACCAAGCTGATATTATTTGTTTAATACCTTTCATATTTTTATAATGTATCAACAAGTTCATTATAGTTTTAAGAGTATTTACAAACATTCATACTATATCAACATTACCAATACCATTTAGTGCTAACTAACATTTCTTAATTGTATTAATGTATCTAATTCTATTATCTTAGTGCTTAGGGTTGGTTTTGGTTATTTTACCAATATATAAGTCATATTTTATTCCAAAAATTTTATGTACACTCTCTTCACTTTTGTTTTCACTTGCACTTGTATACTAAATCACATTTTAAGGATTCAGGTATAAAATATTCTCTTAAAGGAAGCTTGTCTTATGTAAGTCTTGGATATCTAATAGGAAAGATCATTAGGAGTATTATTAGGTCTTATACCAACCATTTGAGGTCTTCACAACCACAAAAAACTCTTAAAAATCACCATTGGTAAAGGGGAATATTGAGGCTCAAAGGGTCCACTCCAAGGTAATTATTTATCACCTTATACTCTTTCATTTATTTACTTAGTATATATATGTTGATTTTTTCTTAGTGAATGGATATGTGTGTGTGTTATTTTTAGGTTCTCTATATATTAAATAAGTTGTTGTATCTATAGGATTTATTGTACTTTCCATTTCCATTTTAGGTTGTCTAGACCCCCATTTTTAGACAATGGTACCTTACCCTTTTTTAAATCATGTTAAGCCTTTAATTTAATTTACTTGCACAACTAATTATATTTATTGTTTTTAATCATTTACTTTCATAAAGGTCTAGTAAGGTGTATTTCATTGTGCCACAAGCTTAGGCTTTGTAACTCTTTCCTCTTGGTATTGGTGATATAAGTAACCCTTTTCTAGGTCTATGGATCCATCAGTCACTATTAAAAAATAAGTATCACATGCTCTATTTCATTAACCTTATCCAAGTATAGATCTATTGAGATATGATAGTTTTAGGCTAATCCTAATGCATTCTTACATTTTACTAAACCTGATGTGAACCTCACCATCACCTTCATCCTTTTAGTCAACTGCATTAGCCAACTTAATATAGTTTTATTTTAGTTTTCCTTTCCAATAAATTACAATTCTTAGATTGATATAGTTTTTTCCTTATTTATGAGTTACATTGTCCAACTCCTATCTATTATATGTTTACATATACTATATTGGCCAACATGATACAATTATGTTTTGTGTTCAAAAATACACCAACCAACCCAATATAATTATGTGTTTCATTTATAACATAATTTAGCTTCTATATGTATCATACAACCTGATACCATTGTCTTCTTATTTATTTCAATTCATTGAATTCTTTAATTTGGTTTTTGACATTGATTTTCAAATTTTGGTTTTCCCTAGAGACTATGTTTAAGAAAATTTAGAATTAATTATTGACTATCATGCATGGATATGTGGTGTTTTAATTATATAAATTATGGCATGGGGGGAATAACCAAATACTCATAGCTATATTATAACACTAAACATGAAAGTTAGTTTCTAGGTACCTCATGGTATATCAAAAATACCTAGGATTCTATTTTTATTCAACTTAGGAAACTAACCATCTATTTGATTTTTTGGTGCACCTAATAGGAACATATCACTAAGGGAATTTAATCTCATTATAATATCAAAACCAAGGTTAATTAGATATAAGCATGATTGAGCCTCTATAGTTAGTGCTCTAAAATATTGGGTTGATGCTAATAAAAAAATAGCAAGTATATTTGAGAGCCCACAATATCCATCAAATCCTTTTAGTTCATATACTCAATATTATTTTTGAAAAGTTAATCAGATTAATTTTTTTCTTTTTGTATTTCATAATTTATTTTCCAAATAAATAACATTATGTTTTTATGTTATAAATTCATCAACCAACCTGATATATTTATATATCTATAAAAAAAGTTATCCAGCTTGATACATTTACCTATGTTTATCTCCTTAGATGCATCATCTAGACTACTAAAATCTAATTACTTACCATCTTGTATTTAGATGTATGATATAACAGAACTACTATTCTATTCCTTTCTACTTGACTGCATTAGCTATCCTAATATATTATTTTAGACTTAACTTCTTCTTACATGACTTCATTATCCAACTCAATAAATCTAATATAATTAGCTTTTTCATACCTTGTTACATTGTCCAATCTGACATAGTATGTTGCACCTATATTATACTTACCTAAATGCATTCGATAGATTGATACAATATAATTTACAAAAAAAGAGTTCTAAACTATATGTCTTTGTTGATATAGTTTGTTTACTACAATTCAACTATACTAGCCAACCCAATTTAGTTAAACCCATTATTTTCCATCATGAAATACATATTTGTTGAATCTAAATAGATAACCCAATTAGATATTATCAAATTAACTAATTCCAATTAAACATATATATATATATATATATATATATATATATATATATATATATTCCCTTATACTACCATATAAATTTAATATACAATCAATTTTCATGTGGACACTATAAATACAAATTATGAGCCACTTAGTAAATCTAAATCCCTAGATCAACTTCATTATCTTACACACATACCTATTTTAGAGGATGAGTGTGATATTGAATATACTCCTAAAATGACATATAACTTAATAAACATATTTATAATATGGGAAATGACCCTATAGTGTTATATCATCTCATGATGACACCCCATGTGGAGTTTCTTCATTCCCCTATACCTAGCTTTCTACTAGATTTAGGGAAAGTCATGACATGACTTCTCCCCTTATTTTTTCTTCCACCATGAATAATATTGATAATAACATGGTTTTTATTTATTATAGTGGTCATAATAAATGTGCCTATATTAACACTAACATTAAATCTAATACTAGTGCATTTTAAGCTTCTTTTTTTAACTAACAAAGTATTGATACTTATCAAATCTGGTTGCAAATAATTAAAAAAATGGCCACATTTAAAATTAATAATGAAAATTAGATAATTTAAATATAAAATAAAATATTTAAATTTAAAAATATTTATCAATATCTTCCTTAGGGAGTGCAAAATCTAAATTCCCCCTAAGGAATGCACATGGTAATCTAATTCTGCAACCTCCACTTCTTAACAAATAAATTTAACATATTCAAAATGAACCATTTATTCCTCAAATTTTAAATATATAAATGGGTGATATTAATCATAGTATCATGTAAAATGGATCCAATAATCCCAATTCATATTTGAAAACTTTTGGAAATATTTACAAATATTGGTTTGAGTTACATTTGTAGCTACCAAATGTCTAGCCAAAACCTTTTCAAGAGATACTCTAGATTGGTAAAATCAACTCAATTATAGCACCATATCCATATTATAATACTTATTGAACAAATTATTTTAGGAATTTCATATAAATTATCTTCCTAAAAATATCTTAGCCCATTTCATTAATTACAAGTAGGTAGAATCTGAGACTTCCCAGTCCATTATTAAGTGTTGGAAAGCCTTAGTTAATAAGGATGAGTAGAAAATTTTGGAATATAATTTTTTTTAATTGTTTAGAAACACTCTATATCCAAAAATTTAATATAGAGTTAGGATTATCTCTCCAAAATAATTTGAATAAGCCTTTTATAAATCTAAATGTCAAGGCTTCCTCAGCAGACAATTAAAGCCTTCCTAACCTACATATGTACTTAGTATGCTTATAAAATATACAAAAAAACATGATACCAATGATGGTGTCATAGATACATATGATTTCATGTACCACATCAATGTTATCTTCCATGATGGCTATGATGAATTGGAAATTTACCAAACTATCATGGGAAGTCCCTTATAACCTCCTCTATATTCATCAACTCATGTGAAAAATGTGGAATTTCACAATAGTCTTTCCCTAGCCAAAATTAATAAATGTATTTCTAAACACTCAACTTAAAATCTTAATCCTTATCATCCTAACAAGCATTGGAATGATCCCCAAAAGTTTTATAGGTATCACACAAGTTAGGGACACTTCCATGAAACATGTAGATAACTTAAAAACTTTGATTTTTAATTTCTCATAATTTCCAAATTTAATCACGAAGCTATGATATAAGATATTCAACAAGCCTAAGACAAGGTATCCAAAGCCCATAAATCTGAAGTTAAGAAAAAATCCATTAACTTGTCTAATGCTCACCTTGATAGATATATATAACTAATTCCTAAGCATAATCAACACCATTTACCTAATCCCAATCCACCTACTACCACCAATGTTTTTGAAACCATAATTAATCCTCACTCTTATATAAATTAATATAACATGGTTAACATTAAAAACATGAAGTGCATATCCTCATACATTGATCATTATCCTCATCCCACTCATACTCCCTATCCTACTTGCTTAACAATTTTGGATACTCTCTACCTCATTTTATAGATATTAAATATGAAGAAATCAACATGTTAGAATGAGTATAATGGAATTTAATTTATTATAAATTGGAAATTATTTAAAAGAGATAAAAATCATTTAAATACAAAATAAATAATAAAAATGCATTAAAAATCCAAAGAGACAAGTGAGAAAATGAATATATAAGTGGTAACTTGAAAAGCCTATAATGGCAAGTGTAGACGAAGTAAAACATAAGAATTTATTTGAATAAGATTTATATTCCATGTCTTCATATTGATTCATCTTGATTATTTTATTATTATTCCTTCATTTATTTTCTATCAATGTTTTTTATGTATCTTTTAATGTTATTGGTTATATTTTATATATGTTATTATTCTTTCTATTCAAACTAAAACTAATAACAATGTGGATGTTGGGATTCAAAATTATCGGTAGGGTTTTTTTTAAGTAATAATTTGATCCATTTTTTTTAAAATTAAAGGTTAAATGTCACTATTTCCAACCACAACACCCCAAAGGTTTAATAGGTGGTCAATTACTTGCTATAATTTATTAGTATTCATAGGTTGGAGTTTGAACTCAATGGTTGCTTAGATGAAAGATATTGTACAAAACAAGGTGGGTGTCTCAGAAGATGACTTTTAGCCTCTATATAAATATGTAAATGAATTTATGGTTTTGAGATTTGTTGGGAAGCCTAGAAAAACCATCAGCCATTTCATGGACTAATGACCTCACCACTAATGGATTTGATTTTATGTTATCATGGATAAATGATGTTGGAGAGTAGAAGATTAAATTTGAGATGTTTTTTTTTTATCTTCCTCTAATATGTCTCCCCATAACACCTTGCCAAATATAATCCTATCATCTTCCTTGTCCATGATTGTCTTACTTTGATTAATTCATAATACATGATAATATGGATACCCAAATGGCTCTATCATAGAGTAAATTTAGAACAAAAATGATATTATATGTATTTATCAAAGTGATAGGTGTTTAAATATATTTAGAAAATGTATCTAGTTTATTTTTTAAGTTCACCTTTCAAATATTTTTTGGGAAAGAGAGAGTGGTGAAGGAGGTATATACTAAGTCTTGAAAGGTTAAGTGATGCCTATAAACATTACGGTGATTTTTCTCCAAGATAGGTTAAGAATAATGCATGTAAATTTAATTATTATGTCTTCATGAGCATGAAATATGTCTTTAAAGTTAGAAGTACAAGTTTGAGTGAATTACATTACCAAATTTGATGGTTCAATTACATGGCAGGACTCAAACTAGAGAAGAGGTCAAAACTATTTATCTTATTACATGAATATAAATTTCATTATTAATGAGGTAAAATACATGTGTTTATATCTATTAGGTGAAGAGTTATGAACAAAGTGAAGGGTTTATAGTTTTGAATATGTAAAATGCATTTTAGGTTATATAGATGGTTAAAGTAGAAGGGCGGGGAGTTTTGGCATGAGAGGCAAATGATATTAGTTACGAGTAGTCAAGTATCTACCTTAAATGTATTATAATGAATAATTTTTTTAAAAAATTATTAAAATGGCCTTTTATCTAAGTATCTCTAGGGGAGACACCTATTTTAGTCTAGGTGAGTGTTGGCATACATATAAGGACTTTGGATTTATTATAAATTGGAAATTATGTAAAAGAGATAAAAGTAATTTAAAGATAAATTAAATAATAAAATGAATTAAAAATACAAAGAGACAAATGAGGAATTGAAGAGATAATTGGGAGGTCAAAAATCATATATAGGAAAGTATAGAAGGCAAAAATAAGCTATTATTTGAATAATATTTATATTATATGGTTTGATCTTGATTCATCTTAATTAGTTTATTATTATTGATTATTAATTTATTTACCATAAATGTTTTTAATGTAAATTTAAATGTTATTTATTATCTTTGAAATTTCTTATTATTCTTCATGTCTAAACTACAAATAACACAACACCATTTCATGTAATCTAGCTACATTTCCCAACTCGATGTAGGAATCCTTTTTTATGACTTTTCCTATTGTATTGACCAATTTTATACAACATATTAATCCTCAAATATAAATTTATACTACATCAGCTATCTTATTATAGTTAATTATTTCTAGATTAGAAACTACTATATCAACCAACATAGAATAATCATTTTTTGTTCCTATCTCTATTGCATCATCTAATAAAATGTAGTCCATTTTCATCATTTATTCCCATAATAGTACTTTGACCCACTCAATATATTTTATTTCTAGTTATTATGTGAAAATAATTATATTGGTCATCCTAATGTAGTATGTACTCTCCAACTAAAATACATCAGTCAATTCTAGACTACACAGTTCATTTCTTGATCAGTTTAAGTGCACTTCAACTCCTTTAGATAATCTACTTCAGAATTATATCCCTTTACCTCAGTCCTATCCATATCAACTATGATTTGATGAGAGGGATACCATTAAATAAATTTATAAATTACCTTATCAAATTCCCTTCCTTGAGTTCATGAGGGCCTATTTTCATCATCGCAATTGATTGATGCAATTTCATTTGAAATTAATATCCCTTGACCTCTACCTATGGGGAAAGAATATACCTTACCAAGATATAATGATAATACCTTACAATAATGTGAATAAATGTCAATTTAAGTTTATGAGACTATGGATTTGTTTCTCTCACTTAAATTTCCCATTAAATATATGATCCCCAATGAAATCCTAATTTTTATGGATGATCCTCTACTTTGCATTAGTATCCAAGTTGATGACATTAAATTCAAACATGACTTGATATACAAATGCTATGATGCCTATGTCTCCTCCATTAAGTTCATAAAAACACTTGGATACATTTAATGTAACCTTACGTCTACCAAAATTACATGTCAAGGTTATGATAAATAAAAATTCCCTCCTATAGGTTGTGTTTGTATTCTTATGACATTCCCTCCCATCATGTATAGAGTTAAGGTCATGATATTTAACTTTCTAATATCCAATAAAAAATTTCTTGGTTGACCTTGGACTCATCAAATGAGAGTATTCACTTCTTCTACATGCCAATGTGTCAAGTTTCACATAAAGGTGATATATATAATATTTGAGGTGACACTAACCAGTATAATTTTTAACAATTATAATAATATGGCATCTTTAAAATACCTACCCTTTAACCTTTTCCTTGCATTCCCTTTCCTTTATCTCATCACTTTAATAATCATGTCAACTCTAATTAAGGTTACAATGGCCATAATGATGTTATGGGTAACATACCACCTATCCTCTTAGATTATAATGATAATGAGCTCAATGTGATCAGTCTCAATATAGAAAAATAGGACCTCCTTTATAACATTATAACTTATTTTCCACCTTATTTATGACAATGTTCTCATAAGAAGATGACTAGCCAATTTCCCACTTCTATGGTCATTCCTAAGAATCCATATCCCCACTCTTTCTCTAGTGAAAAAGTGGTCAATATCATCCATATATATCTTCATACACATGATTACAATGATGGATATGCCCTTAATGACCCATAATTAGTTGGTTATGATCAATCTAGGGATGTGTGAATTCTCCACTATTGATCTTCTCTTCAATTCTCTTAAAATTCTTATTCATATTCTTATTAAATTAATTTAGTTGATATCATTTGATCTATTTAAAATTTAAAGGATGTTATAAATTTTTTGTTTGATGTTCATAAGTTAGGGATGGAGTGTGTTCTAGTTTATTTACATCCTACCATAGTTACCTTTGAGCATATTCAAATAATGTTCCTTGATCATTCCATGATGAGACCATACTAGTTTCATACAATTTACAATCCTTCAAATACACTTCCTCTTGATATGTTAGCTACATTGATCTGACCTACATTGAGGTAATATCCTAAATAAGTATCTGAAGTGCCAATTCATGAACCCGCCCTTATATTTTTTGATAATTATTACTTACTTGACAAGGTTCTAGATAGATCCTAGTATGATTCTTAACCTATGTCAGAAGAATCTTATTATGATTTACATAAGATATATGGTCATTAGGAAAGATATTATTAAACATACAAGTGATTTGTAGCATAATAAAATATGCAATGCTTAGTTTCTACCATAGCTATTCAACCATCATAGTCAGCTACTTTTAGGAGTGTTTTTTTTCCATGGTATGAACATACATTCTTGGACTCATTAACAAGATATTTGGTATTAGATAAATGGGTTCCATCCTAAAGATACCTAGTTTTATATAATCCTAAATATGTTAGCCCCAAATATATCTTTAGATTACATTCCCAAGAATGGATAAGTCTATTATCTTTGGCATCAATACACTACACATCATCTTGATAGATGTAGAGTACTCCAATAAGACTTTATTGACTTCTGAGCCCATAACTCTGTTGTTCCCAAAATTTGTCACTCATTTTTGGGAACAACATATCAACTATTTTGGTCTTGTAGGATAAATTTATCTCTTCCCTTCTCAAAATTGTTTTTTGCATCCATGTTCTTCAATTATTCAAGCTTTTTTAGCTAAGGGACTCGCAAATTCAACAACTTCAACAAACAAGCTCTACAAAAAAACAAGTTCCCAATACTTAGGCATTTCAAAGCTAGTTCAATGCTGAGGTTAAACCAAAATGTCCATCGGTAAGATTAAAACAAAAGATTAAACCATTGAACCATTGAACCCCACCTCCCAAGGTTCAAAGGTTCAATGGGTTCAAAGGTTTAATGACATCGGCAAACTTAAAGAGTTAAGCGCTTCGGAAAGTTTAAAGTTTAAATGGCTTCAAAGGACTTAAAGAAAAGAAGGCTTCAAAGAGTGAAGTTTGAACCGTTGAACCGCTGAACCTTGAACCAAAATGGTTCAATGATTTCAAAGGCTCAATGAGTTCAATAAGATCAAAAGACTTAAATGGAAAGAAAACTTTGAAGAAGAAAGATTGAAATGTTGAATCATTGAACCTTAAACCAAAAGAGTTCAAAGTTAAAAGGTTCAATGAGTTCAATAGAAAAAAAAAGAATCCAGAGAGTTCAAAACTTGAAAGGATTAAAAGAAAGATAATGAATCATTAAACCATTAAACCTTGAACTAAAATGGTTCAAGGTTCAAAGGTTCAAAGGTTCAAGGAAGCTTCGAGTGAAGAAAGGAAGCAGAATATTCCAGAGACAAGTTCAAAGAGATGGTTTAACTGAAGAGAAAAGAAAGTGATTGAACCAAAGAAATGATTGAACCAAGGAGCCAATAGGACCACCCGAACCATTAAACCATTAAACTGATGCACCTCAAAGGTTCAAAGGTTCAAGGTTCAAAGTGGTTCATGTAACCAGTGACTAGTGATGTCCCTACAGACATTAAATTCAAGGTAATAAAATGCCTATTTAATTTTCAAATATGGTGTGAAACTTGAATAATAAACTTAGTGACCAGCTAAAGAAGAAGCTGAAAGAGCTAGTTGAAAGCAAAAAGATAGATCAAGAGCTCAGATCATGAGGAAGAGATAAAATGCATTAAGAGAAGAGGGAACAAGAAGGAAAGACTAGAAATATCTACACAAGAGTTATTTTTAGTTGGTGAAACAGTCCACCAAGTAGACATCAGAGAGCATGAACACTTAAGGATGTGGCCTATTTTTCTCTATCGAGTAAAGGCAAAGTGGAGAACTGTGAAAATATCTGGAAGAGGACCAGGTGGCCCATACTTCAAAAGGAGACATTTGAGATAAATTAACATGCCACAGTTAAGGCCGATGCCCTATTCCAACATGGCCCCTTGACAAAACTGAAAATGCATTCAAGGCACTAAATGTAGCATGGGCCATTCCATGAAACAAAGTGCCCAAGTCTTTCTTAGAGTGATATATATTGTAATCTATTATTTTATGTAAAGGAGATTTCTCTGTTATAGAAGCAAAAATCTTCCCAAATTGAAAGGTATTTCTTGAGACTTTGAGCTCAGATTGTTAATCATATTTCTTTATTTGAATGAGAAAATAAGTGACCTTTTAGACTTTGTGTTGGAATAACTTGTGTTGTTGAGAAATTTTTTCTTATGTCTATTTCCTAAAGGCATTCTTGTCCACCTAATTAAATAAGAAAAACTAGTGGAAGTGATCAGGAAGGTGTCCTGAAGCCAATTGTGAAGAGACTTTGTGCTGCCACAATTGTCTTTAGTGTGTGTGTTTTCAGTTTGTTTCTATGTAAAGGATATTGGGATAAATTTGTGCCCCCATTGTCTTTCATATTTCACTCTTTGGTATTTGAGGTGGAGAATTTGTGCTACACCTCATTCTTCTATTTATTGTGTTGTATTACATTTACTTACCAGTTACTTTCTAGGAAGAATTTTTGCTATTTGCTGCAGACCACTTCTGAAAGAAGAGAAGTGCCTTCAGTGTTTTCACAAGAATTCTCCTATGTCTTCAAAAATCATCTCTAAAAAAAGAGAGATGGATGGTGTTATCCTACCTTGAGTTTTATTTTTAGCTTATATATATATATATAGTATATATAACACATTATAGTTATAGGGAACCTCCCCTTGATGAGAGGAGAGATTTGTCCCCTCTTGATGTGGTAAACCTACACATTTGGTTGATAAATCTCCTTATGCTATGGTGAAATAACTTATTTTTCCCATCAGTTAGTTGGTGATAAAATATTCACCCAACAATTTTTTGGTGACTCCGCTGGGGAAGAATGTGTAGTTTGAAGCCTCAAGCTTCAAATTGAAGCAGTGCCAGTTCTTTTCCATTTTTACTTTACAATCTAGCAAATTCATGGTATACATGAAGCCAGAGATCTAAAGGTATTATTGACCCTATATTCAAGTTGGTACAACAAAGTGATTTTGACCTATTTCGTTCTCTATCTCACCTTCAGTGAACCAAGAGTTTTCCTCCTACAAAATTTAGGTTTCCATTACCAGGAAAAGCATCCATTTCTACTATTAGTAGAGCTATGTCAATACATACCCCTTAGACATTTGTTATCCCTCCCTTTAGTAGTCAAATCATGGTATTTCAAGGCCCTTTGGGTAACTCTTTTAGCCCACTCAATTTAACTCCACCTCTACATGAGCTACCATGTAGTTAAAGGAAGAATTTCCCCAAATTCTTTGGTGATGGGAGAGTTCATCCTGATGAACATATTATAGCCTTCAACATAGCCTATGGTGTGATAGGCATGGAGTATGAGGACATAGCAGTCAGGATATTTGTGGAGACATTATAAGGTGCTGCTACAGACTAGTTTTATCATCTATAAGCACAAATTATGACTGACTGGAACACTCTCAAAGCCAAATTTGAAGCCAGGTTCAAGCTTGCAGAAGATGCACATGCCCTATTGGCCCAGCTCACACAAATGAAGAAAGAGCCTTAGGAACCTATGAGGGACTTCATATCTAAGTTTGATAAGTTGAGGAATAAGATTCCCACCATTGCTTAGCCAATAGATGAGAATCTAAAATGCTTCTTCATCAACTCTCAGCTTCTTGAAGTAAGTTTCTTGTTAAGACGTGATAGCCACATAGACCTTGCTGTAGCTTAGGATTTAGCCAATGAGGTGGAAGATGATCTTATCTTGGCAATAAAGATAAAAAGAGATCCTAATAGAGGAAAATATTCTTCATCTTCTAAATATTCATCTACAGGAACCATTGATCTAATGGTACAAAAGATAGCAAATGAGTTGCTAGCTCTTAGAAAGCAAATGGTGTATGGGATGTATTCTACTCCTTCATACTGAGATATACCATGGAGGACATTCCCCAATCAGTCATATCAAGGTAATGTTACTAGATATCAAGGGCAGCCAAATCATCTTCCTCCCCCATAGGGGAAACTTGCCATTGAAGCACCTCCAACCAATTCAGTAGTTGGATATCTCAAAACAAAATTTAATTTCTCCTTCTAGCCTGAGTTGAACCCAGAAGATGAAGCTAATCTCTTCACAGAGGGAGAAGAAGAATTAGCTAGCGACTCCAACATTGGTTTCTTGAACTACTAGGATGAACCTAGAAGTAAAGGTGAAGCATTTGATAGATCATACATTATATTCACTTGGTCCTAGAACTAGTCAGCCCAACAAGCTGATAAAACAAAAATAGAGGAGTGAGCTCAACCAAAAATTTCAATTGCTAAGTGGGGAACCACTCTGCCTTTTTAATCAAATGACCCAGTGATTACTAAAAAGGTAAGTATATCAAGCATTCCTACATTTTTTACTTCAAATTCATAGACCAGTACCCCCCTCTTAAAAACCAAAAGGATGAACTACCTTCCCCTATTCCTAATTTGTTTCAGACATTTTATATAATCGACCATGTCAAGAAAACCAAAATTAAAATATCTAAATTTGAATTTCTACAATCCAACCCTGAGTAGTTGGATAAGTTGGTTCAATGTGTGAAGAATCAAACCATCCCTATAGGACAAGATGTTAGAAAGGTAACTCATGATCCTTTAAGGAACATGTTCACCCCAAAAAATCTTGTCATTACTCCTCCTGCTACTCCCAAGAGGACATAACTATTTTATGTCTCCCTGCTGATAAATAGACACTAGTTGAACAATTGCATCATAGACTCAGGTGCATCTAATAATGTCATGCTTGCCAAAGTGGTAGAATCTCTTAGACTCACACTAACCAAGACCTTTGGGAGATATTTCTCCATGGAGAACAAATAAATGCCACTACTGGGACAAATCAAGGATGCCCAATTTATATTTGTGGCATTCTCAGATAAGAGAATTAAGATGACAGTCCTAGTGGCTGATGTCCTAGCCTCATACAACATTATTCTTGGGAAAAATTTATATAAGGATGTTAGTGGAGAGTTAAGTATGGACATGTATAAAGTGAGGATCCTAGTCAAAAGCATCATGTAGAGATTTCTCCTTGAGAAGGAGGAAAAATATGTTGTCACTCAAACATCATCGCTTGAAGCTCAAATTCTATTTAAGTCTTCAAGCGTGGGTAATTACTTCCTAACTACAGAGGATGTTCCTATCTTAGTTGATGAAACTTATAAAAATGACAACCTAAAAATTGGTTCAGATAGAATAGTAGAAGGATTAGTAGAATGTAGTACAAGCACAAAATAATTCCCCCCTCTGATTAAAAGAAAATTTAAAGAAAGCATAGTTCTTGATGATGTATGGATACTAGAATTTGATGGCAGCTATTCTTCTACTGACTCTAGAGCTAGGATTGTCCTAATATCTGCTTAAGGATATATTTTTCCTTCTTCATACTAATTACAGTTTAGTAATACCAAAAATATTACTGAATATGAATCATTATTGCTCAGATTAAAGGGCACTCGAGGTAGGGTCATCAAAGTCCTTCATGCCAAAGGAGATGTTGAGCTGGTCGTTTTCTAGGTCAGGAACCTATATCAAACCAAGAATTGAATATCTCATCATTATCGCAATCTAGTTTGGGATCAAATTGAAAGCTTTGATGCTTTCAGTATCTTTGCAGTACCTAAGAAATTCAATGATTGAGCTAATGCATTAGCCATTATGGTGACCATCTTAGTTCCTCACCAAGATTTTAAGGGAGAAAGGTGCACTATCAAACTGGTCTTTTGAGCAAGTGTGCTTGACAATGCCAATCATTGGCAAGTGTTCAATGGTGACAACCAAATCATCATCTTTCTGGAACAAAAAGATAGCTTTGAATAGCTTCACTTCAAAGGTAGTGAGCCTCAAAAACTTGAATCAGCCCTTGAAACAAGTTCAGGCATAAGTGAAGCATTCCTAAAGCTAAAAGGGAATAAAATTCTCAAAGGATTGGTTTCCCTTGAGAAGCTATTTGATAAGCATGATAGGTTTATCAAACAACAACAAATGGATTCAAGCTCCTCCCAGGAGTTTGATCAAATAAATTTGGGTACCAAGGAAAATCCCAAGATGGTGAACATTGGGAAGTGCTGCACTCCAGAGGAGAAACTCAAATTTACCGCCCTGATTCACCATTACATGGATGTTTTAGCATACTCTTATGATGATCTGAAGTCACTTAGGCCTGAAGAGAATTTCCATGAAATTCCTCTCAAGAGTGATTTAGTGCCTTTCAAGAAGAAATCTTGGCTATATAATCCAAAGATATTAGGTACTATTTGATCTAAAATATAGAAAATTTTGGATGCTAGAATAATTTTCCCAATCCATCATTCCACATGGATTGCAAACATAGTTCTTGTGAGAAAAAAAAATGGAAAAATTTGCCTCTATGTGGACTTCAGAAATTTGAAGCAGTCATCCTTAAAGGATAACTACCCTCTGCCCATCGTGGACTAGGTTCTTCAGACAGTGACTAGTTCAAAGATGTTATCAATGTTGGATGGCTTCTTAGGGTATAATCAAGTGGAAGTTGGTGAAGCAAACCAACATAAGACTACCTTCACCACACTTTGGGGCACCTTTGCATATCGAAGAATGCCATTTAGCCTGATAAATGCTGGCATCAATTTTCAAAGAGAAATGGACCTTACTTTCAAAAATGAAATGGGTAAGTTCATTGTGGTGTACCTTGATGATTTAATATTCCTTTCCAAGTATCATCCTGATCATGTACACCATTTGCAATAAGTTCTAGAATGATGTTGATAGAATGGCATTTCCCTAAATCCTAAGAAGTCTATTTTTGGGGTAACAAAAGGGAAACTTCTCAGACACATTATATCTTGAGAAGGCATAAAGATTGACTTAGAAATAGTCAAACCCATTCAGGAGCTTACGCTACCCACAAGTAAGACTACAGTTCACTCTTTCTTCGAAGAGATGAAATTTTTACTAAGGTTCATTCTTGAGTTCACCAAGAAGACTCACCACATTATGGACATGATGAAGGGAAAGGCCACTTTTAGATATACTAAAGAATGCAAATCAGAATTTCAAGACATCAAGACAACTATCACCCATACCCTAATTTTGGTTTGTCCAGATTATACCAAAGATTTCATGATGTATAGTTATGCTTCTGAGCACACACTTTCAACAATTCTAGTTCAATAGAACAAATAAGGTGTGGAATCTCCCATATCCTTCATGAGTTATCCACTCAAAGCTCATGAACTAAAATATTCAAATCTAGAGAAGCATGCTTATGCAGTGGTAAAGGTAGTAAAGCACTTCCATTTTTACATCCTAAATTCACACATTATTGCCCTAGTTCCTGATACCACAATCAAATCCATATTAACTCAGCAGGAGTTTAGAACCAAAAGGGGCAATTGGATTGATAAAATTTAGGAGTTTGATCTTGTTATCAAACCAATGAAGCTTGTGTGGGGAAGGGGTCTCTACCAATTGATTGCTGATAATAGACCAAAAGAAATAGGGCATGAAGAAGTAGAAATTGAAGACACGCCAACAATCCTCTTTGTCTCCACCACGAATGAGTGGTATTCGAGTATTTCTCATTTCCTTACTTATGGTGAGTGTCTTGCTCACCTATCTCATAAAGAAAAGAGGACTGTTAAGTTAAAATCTATGAATTGTATCCTATGGGACAACAGTCTGTATAAGAGGAACCTTGATGGGTTGTTCCTACACCGCGTGGATAAAGAGCAGTAGAACCAACTCTTGGATTCCTTCCATAATATGGCCTATGGAGAACATTTTTTTATGCTTGTAACTACCCATAAGATTTTGTGAGCCAGGTATTACTGGCCTACTCTATTTCAAGATGCATACAAATGTGTACAAAGATGTGAATTGTGCCAACAGTTTATTGGAAGACCCAAGTTAGTTGCTTTGCCTCTTAAACCAATGGTAATAAAAGAGCCATTTTAGCAATGGGGAATCAATTTCGTTGGTGTTATGAACCCATATTCAAGTGATAGACATGATTATGTCCTCATAGCCATAGATTACTTCACCAAATGGGTAGAAGCTATTCTAGCCAAGCATGCTACTTCAAAAGTAGTATGTAATTTCATCAAGAAAACATCATTTCTAGATTTGGGGTCCCAACCAAGATTGTGATAGATAATGCAACCTATTTCTCTTCCCATGAGATTACTTATTTCTATTTTTATTATGGGATTACCCTCTCCCACTCCTCTGATTATTTTACACAAGGGAATGGCCAAGCAGAATCAAGCAACATGAACTTGGTGACCATCATTAGGAAGCTAGTGGATGACAACCAATGAACATGGCATAAAACATTAGTTGATGCTTTATGGGCAGACAAAATTACACCCAAGAGGGTGATAGGTATGTCACCATTTCAAATTTTGTATGGTCTCAATGTAGAGATACCAATCACCTTGGAATTGCGAGCACTAAAATTGGCAAAGGCAGTCGAAGATCAGACATATGAAAGCTCCATCGACAAAAGGATCATGTGTTTGACTGAGCTAAATGAACAATGAACTATGGTGGCAGACTGAATTTTTGTGCATCAAAGTTTGGTGAAGAAGATCTTTGACTAAAAATCAAAAACCCATGATTTTTAGATTGGTGATCAAGTTCTGTTATGGGACAAGAGAAGAAAACCAAAGGGAATGCATGGGAAATTCAATTCCCTATAGAGAGGCCCATTTCTTATTCATCAGCTCAATGGTGAAAATGGTTTTCTATTAAAGTATCAAGATGGCACACCCTTTTCATTGCTTCATAGTGGGTAGCATCTAAAGCACTTCAATCCTTGAAGTATCAGGTAACATCAGTTGTACATATGTATATTTGTATAGTCTTTAGTTCTATTTTGTGTTATTCATTTTCATTTCTTTTTGGAACCTTTCTTTTTTGGGTAGCATGACTCTGTAGCCAATGGAATACTTGAAGGCACTAGAGATTTTGGTTTTTACTCCCTTCAATTATTTTTACAATCAATGTAAGTTCTCCAACTAGAGCCAGCTGTTGTTCCCAAAATCCATCACTCATTTTTGGGGATAACATATCAACTATTTTGGTCCTACAGGCCAAATTTCTCTCTTCCCTTCTCAAAAAATGTTCTGAGCATCCAATTTCTTCAATTATTCAATATTTTTTAGATAAGGGACTTACAAGTTCAATGGTCTCAATAACTTCAATAAGCGAGCTCTCATAAAGAAACAAGTTCACAACACTTAGGAATTTCAAGGCTGGTTCAACACCGAGGTTCAACCAAAATGTCCATCAGTAGGCTTCAAATAAAAGATTAAACTATTGAACCATTGAACCCTACCTCCAAAGGTTCAAAGGTTCAACAAGTTCAAAGGTTCAATGACATTGATAAACTTAAAGAGTTAAGCACTTTGGTAAGGTTAAATTTCAAACGACTTTGAAGGACTTAAAAAAAAGAAGGCTTCGAAGAGTGAAGGTTGAATCATTGAACCTTGAACCAAAATGGTTCAATGAGTTCAAAGGTTCAATAAGATCAAAAGACTTAAATGAAAAGAAAACTTTGAAGAAGAAAGATTGAACCATTAAACCATTGAACCTTGAACTAAAAGAGTTCAAAGTTTAAAGGTTCAACAAGTTTAACAAAAAAGAAAAGAATCCAGAGAGTTCAAAACTTCAAAGGATTTAAAGAAAGAGAATGAACCATTAAACCATTGAACCTTGAACTAAAATGGTTCAAGGTTTAAAGGTTCAAAGGTTTAAGGAAGCTTTGAGTGAAGGAAGGAAGCAAAAGATTCTAGAGACAAGTTCAAAGAGATGGTTTAACTGAAGATGAAAAAAAGCAATTGAACTAAAGAAATGATTGAACCAAGGAGCTGATAAGACCACCCAAACCATTGAACCATTGAATTGATGCACCTCAAAGGTTCAAAGGTTCAAGGTTCAAATTGGTTCAAGCAACCAACAACCAGTGACATCCCCATGGACATCAAATTCAAGGTAATAAAATGCCCATTTATTTTCAAATATGGCATGGAACTTGAAGAACAAACTCAACAACCAGCTAAAGAAGAAGCCAAAAGAGCCAACTAAAAGCAAAAAGATAGCTCAAGAGCTCAGATCACAAGGAAGAGATAAAATGCATTAAGAGAAGAGGGAACAAGAGGGAAAGACTAGAAATATCTACATAGGAGTTATTTCTAGTTGGTGAAATAGTCCACCAGGTAGACATCACAGAGCACAAACACTCAAGGACATGGCTTATTTTTCTCCATAAAGTAAAGGTGAAGTGGATAGCTATGAAAATATCTGGAAGAGGACCAGGTGGCCCATACTTCAAAAGGAGACATTTGAGATAAATTGACATGCCATAGTTAAGGCTGATGCCCTGTTCCAACATGGCCCCTTGACAAAACTAAAAATGAATTCAAGGCATTGAATGTTGCATGGGCCATTCCATGAAACAAAGTGTCCAAGTCTTTCTTGGAGTGATATATATTGTAATCTCTTATTTTATGCAAAGGATATCTCTTTGTTATAGAAGCAAACTCTACCCAAATTGAAAGGCATTTCCTAAGACTTTGATCTCAAATTGTTAATCATATTTATTTATTTGAATGAGAAATCAAGTGACCTTTTAGACTTTGTGCTGGAATAGCTTGTGTTGTTGAGGAAATTGTTCTTATGTCTATTTCCTAAAGGTGTTCTTGTCCATCTAATTAAATAAGAAGAACTAGTTGAAGTAATCAGGAAGTTGTCCTGAAGCAAACTGTGGAGAGACTTTGTGCTATCACAATTGTCTTTAGTGTGTGTATTTTTAGTTTGTTTCTATGTAAAGGATCTTGGGATGACTTTGTGTCCCCATTATCCTTCATATTTCACTCTTTGGTAGTTGAGGTGGAGACTTTTTGCTACACCTCATTCTGCTAGCTATTATGCTCTATTACATTTACTTACCAGTTACTTTCCAGAAAGAATTCCTATTGTTTATTGCAGACCACTTCTGAAAGAAGATAAGTGCCTTTAGTGTTTTCACCAGAATTATCCTATGTTTGTGAACATCATCTCTAAAAAAAGAGAGATGGATGGTGTTATCCTGCCCTAAGTGTTATTTTCAACTTATATATATAGTATATATAACACATTATAGTTATAGGGAACCTCCCCTTGATGAGAGGAGAGATTTGTCCCCTCTTGATGTGGTAAACCTATACATTTGGCTGATAAATCTCCCTATGCTATGGTGAAACAACCTATTTTTCCCATCAGTTAGCTAGTGATAAAATATTCACCCAACAAACTCAATGTTATCAACAACACTCCTAGGGTCATTATTGAACTAATGGTAAACCTTTCCCTCAACTAGAGCCTTCTATTATGTCAAAGGATATAGATTACATGATGCCCTAGGTTCCTTGCATTGAATATTATTCATAAGATGCCCCATGCCCTCCTTATTATAATGTTCCTAATTTTTCCATAGATATGATCCAATAGGAAGTCCTTACACGACTTTATAAGAAAGTATAAGAGACTATGATCAAAGCTAGATACTAGTGACAATGATATTTATTACATGCTATTGATGATGTATGTTGAGACTTGTGTCAATATTTTCTAGCACATATATTTGTCATATTAAATTATTATTCACATTATAATATGAATGGATTTCATGTTTATATTATTTATAGCATTTGTCATGCCTTATTGTACATATATTATTTATATCATGGTCTTCTTTCATTTTTCAACACTTTACTTTTCAAAATTTATATTACATTTGTACCAATTTCTATCACATTACTTTTGGCCTTTGTTTATATGTTAGAGATAATGTATAAGCTTCATGTTTCCACCTTATCATATTTATTAATTTTTTTGTCATTTTATCCTTCGTATCTTTATGATTATTTTTCCTCCATCTATTTTCCCTATTTTTGGATAACCATTTACTTCCCCTTTCTTTTGGTATGACCACTTAGTTTCCCCATCTTGTGGTATGACCACTTACTTTCATTAGTGCTCATTATAGATCCCTTTTAGTTGAGTATAGACTACATAATTATATGATTATCATAGCATAGCCTCATCCCTTTCAAAATATTTATTCCCTCATTGTGATTAGCTATAAGCATATTCCTCATTGTATCATCTTATTACATGGTAAAATATTACATAATTCCCATATTTAATTTATCTCCTTTCACTTTAGGCACACATAGGTTGGTTTTCATATTGAAAAATTGCATGTGGGAAAGTCTAGGAGTTTTTATACACCATGGGATTTAGGTCTTTCTCTCTAGTAGCAAGCATAAGATATCTTGTGTTATCTATCTATTTCACTCATGTTTCATCTTCCAAATCCATATGGAGGATGAAATGTGGAATATAAAAGAATTAAAAGACCTATCATAAAGAAAAGGAAATGTTAAAAAAATTAAATCTTAAAATTTAGATCACACCAAAAGACATTAATTTTTTCTAGCACATATTTTATCTTTGTCAAAGTTTAAAATCCATAATTGGTTTCATGATAGAGATGAGGTCCATTAGGGTTTATTATACTAATATATATGGGTAGGAGGTTTTATCTCATTACATCATAATATCTTCCTTCATTTTAGTTCCACCTATCTTCTCACATAAGTACCCAATATTTTTTATTAACTAACACCTTTGTAAGGGGTCATGAGGAGTGGTGAACATGTTTTTTGAAGTTAGGATCATTTTAATTTCATTTATATATCCTTAATGAGATTATATATATAATTTAATAATTAGCCTAAGATTTATGTTCACTGCCAGAGTGTCCAAGGTCTTTAGCTTTGATATTTGTTAGCCTTTCCCACTTATTTAGTGTCTCATTCCCACTAAGGATGTTTTCATAACCCATATTATGCCTCACATTCCATAATTAAATCATATTATTCATGTTATCCCATTGATGGGTATCAATTCTAGATGATCAAAAAATTTATCGCATCTACTTGCTTATGACACTTGGCTTAGTTTGTGAGTTGCATTGTAATACCTCAAATATGACCAAAACTTTCTCACAAACACCTTTCACCATTAATTCCAACACAATATAATTTTTATACATGTCATGTATTTAGTGGTTGTTCCTTTCTACATCTCATTTTAGAGCAAACACTAAAATTTGAGTCATTATTCTTTAGAGCTTTTTGATTTTCATTCATGTTATTATTTTATTTTTTGTGAATATCACTTATTTTACTTTGATAATTTTTAATTTTAGAATACTTACATGTTTTTCTTTATTAAAAACTTCACACGCTTCTCTTACATTTCAAATTGCATTCATATTTTCAATTTCTTATGTTTTATTCATGTTTTTTTGACATAAGATGACATCTAGTATACTTACATATCTTTATTTTTATTTTTAATTCATTGATATTTCATTTAATTACATATCTTTGTTTGTTTTTTCATTAATTAATATTTAATTTACTTGAATTTATTGTTGGAATTGTTATTACATTAATATTTCAGTTACTTTTGATGTTTTACATGTCCATATTTTATGGTGTGTTTTACATTAACTTTTATCATTTACTTCATTATTTTTGACATTTTTTATTTGTCTATCTTTTACCTACTTAAGATTTTTCATTTCCTTTTTGTATTTTTTTTAATTCTTTTTGACCATGCATTTACTCACATTTGCTAAAAAATTAAAAAAACATACATTATACATTATATTATATTCCCATAGCATGTTTAATAGTGACTACATGCTAGAAATAAAATCAACCAAACCCAAAGATAACACCAATGATTCATACAAAAAATTCTCTCTATATATATCAATGGACCTAGGAAATTAAAGTGATAAAATTAATACATTTACTTACCCACATTAGTGCCATCTCATTTGCCACTTATAACATGAAGGTTGTCATGGTTCTAAGATGATGATAATCCCATATAACTCCCTATATGGAATATGATAGCTCAACAAGATACCCTATGTTTTTTCCACTCTAAATTCTAATTGTTAGTTGGTCATGAAGTCAGATCTCCCTATTATAATTGAGGTGATAACACTAGATATTACCTCCTCCCTCTACCTATACCACTCATTATCATCTCATCACCTTAGTTTATCAAGGCCACACCATAGTTTCCTCCAATGTAACTACTCTCCCTCTATCACCCTATCTATATCTAGCATGGTGGGCCCAAAATGTTAGGACAACTAAAATACCTATAAAGTGTGTAAGTCTAAAATATACAAGAACATGATCATATGGATGTAGCTCCACCCACTAGATGTAGTGACCAATGATCAAATATTCCCTTATGATTGTTATTTTTTGGTCATGATGGACAAACATCCATAATACATCATTATGACATCCATATAATCTAGTTCCTCTATAGGGTCTTTAATGGTGATGTGTATGGAACCACTTACTCTGCATGATCCTATGCCCATATCCTCACTTGTGGGAGGGCATCATATATAACATGAGGTAAAAATATAGGTTTTTATATGGGGAACCTCTCATATATCCAATTTATAAAAAGGATAATGGGTCATATAGTCTATTGACCTCTACTCAGAATGCCATATACTACATGCACTTATTACACCTAAATGACTAACCCTAGATCATATAATGTGTCATGCTATAAAATTGAGTGTAAAAATATATAATGAACAATTAAACCAACCCATATAAATTATGATATAGAATACACATTTTTATAATCCTGATTAAGGCTTCTAGATATCCAAAACACTTGATATATACATCAAATAGTTGTATGATAATTACATGTTAGTCATACCTATCAGAGTTAATAACCCACTAATATCAAGCTCTCCTATAATATACATTATCTAGGGTATTTCCACCACTGGTGTGCCCATGATAGGTATCAACAAAATCAAATGTCTAGTGTAATATCAACCTCTATGGTATCCCCATCCACCACACTTCTAAATGTGTCTATCAATTTCTCCCATGATTTAAGGAACATGACAACTACTTCCATATTTATAAGTATATGAAAAACCTCCATGATGCCTCTACAACTAAGTTTGGTTATTCATTCCCAATCAAATATTTATAGAATCTATAATATATCAGACATCCATATCATGTCTAATATCCTTCATAATATTTTTTGTCCCTAGAAAAATCTAAACAACAAATAAAATATCAAGTTTTCATTAAAAAATATGAAATAAATACTTAAAATTATTCAAAAACTAAATTAACATATTTTCACCTTTATACACTTCATTTTCCATGCATCATCTTATATCACCTATGTACATTTATCTATAGTATCATCCATGCCTATTTCTCTATAGTTGTTAGCTAGGGAATGTGTAAACTAACCATTTGTATATATTAATGTGCTATTTAGATAGGGATCATGGTTTATTTTTGGTTAGAAGTTATTCTACAAGTTTGCTATGAAAATATTCTATTTTTAGCCGGGATCATGTACATGGAATATTTAGCAATAGAATACAATTTGACATACTTGGATGCCAAGTATAGACATCATTGTTATAAAAATATAGTTTTTAGGATTATATATTCATATAGATTGTAGTATAATAGGCTGGATAGTATTAGGTAATATTGTATGTGAGCCTTTTGATTAAAGTTTCTTATTAAATGTTTGAAGGAATAAGTATAACCTTAGATATATATAATGAAAGTGTAATGAGTAATTTATAATATGGAGATTGTAATTAGATTTATTAATTTATTATTATTATGATAGCTCTGTCTTCCTATTTGAGATATCTCTTTTTGGGTACTGATATGTGTTACAATACTATCTCTCACAAAATGGTTTTGCCTTCAATTTGATATTATCTACTCATTGTGAAGTTGGGTGATATTACATAATAACTCTATGAATTGATAATCTTCCTTTAAATACATGTACAAATTACTTCCAAATGTTATAAATCTTATTATATTAATGAATAATAATAAGGTATTTTCTCTATGAGTTTTGACAAATGTCATCATATATGAGTATTACCATTAAATATTTATCCAAGTAGATAGTCATAGGATTTCTCAAGATTATGTAAACCACTATGATCCTATTATAGAAGTTGAATACTAAGTAATAATTTTTATTTTCCCAAAATATCTTCCTCAAATCACATGAGTTATCCCTATAATTATCATGTTTTGGTGAACCCACAATTGTGTGGTGAACATGAAACTCAATATTTAAGGATATGCTAAGGTGGTTACATATTTAAATAGATGTGGGATTCTGGATATATTATAAAATCACTAAGTTGACACAAAAGTAAGATTAGAGAATAGGGTGTTCTAAATAACAAACTTTATAGGAACATATTTATGGTGAAATTTATGAGATATTTTGGTATGAATTACCTACAGTGCTAACTGACTGATTGGATCATCTAAAATATCATTAGTTTAGATATCATGTGACTTCTAACATTATGTGGTCTAAGGATAAGATATAACAACTTTAGGCCTTAAAAAGCAATTGGAGCTATGTGATAGACCATTGGTTGGATTCAACCATTGATGGGTATATCTATGTTTGTAGTACAAGGTTGCATAACATTTGAATTGGAAAAGGATATGTTTATGAGAGGGATAATAAAGTTATTGTAGTGAATTCCTACACTTGTTAATATGTTGGTTATGGATAAATCAATGGTACATATTCATTTCCATATGGAGTAGTCACTTCAAGCACCATGAGGGTGTGTGTAGCATAAGGGATAATGAATAAAAGATGAAAAGATAAAGCTTGAACATGAGTCCAACATTGAGAACCTAAAGGAAAAGTATTGAAGGAAAACTTTGGATATAGAAAGAGAGTTGAGGTAATAGAGGATATGTAATAAATAGAGTGTGTTTTAGGAAGATTAAAATATGAGTAGTAGTATTCATGATTTGGATGAAAGGAGACAACAAGGAGAAGTGTCCAGTGAGGAGAGATAGAGGGAGGAACCCCAGTAAAGTAAAGATAAAGTGCAAGGAAGTGATGATGATTTAACATAAATAAAAGAAAAGGTAAGTGGTATATAAGTAAAATATATTGTTAAAAGTTCATATTTTTAAGGAAGGTTATTCTAGAAACAAAACCAAAGATTGCCTTATAGTTGCAGGCATAGTACAGGTTCAGGTTTTGAGAGATACATCTTTGGAGGTAAAGATAATTTCCCAAGGGAGCACATATCCCTTGAGCCCACTTTTTTTTAAAAACCAAAATAATTCCTAAAAAAATTTAGATGTTCACTTAGCAAGGAACAATTCTAGAAGAATTTTACAAAAAAACCCTAAAAGTACAAAATATTGCATATCATGAAATTACATAAAATTTCTCAGACCAACATAAGAAGAACATAACAACATTTATATCTAAGGAGATAGATTATTTAATTATTTCATAAGCTAAGGATTTCATTACAAAATTTAAAATTTTAGAAGAAGAGGAAGGATATGATGGGGATATCTCTATAACTACCTCATCAATTAAACCATAAGAGATATCGCAACCACCGCTAGATAAAGAGGAACCCCAAATTACATAGAAGACCCCAAAACCATAACCTTACCTGATGATACTTACAAAAAAATAAACTTTGATTCTTGTAGGAAACCCCACTATTGTATACCAATTGGGAACACTGACCCACCTAGCTCCTTATGATGGGTTTATATACTCAAAATAGTACTAACTCACCTAGACTATGAAATGGCAAGCTAAAGGAATCATTGATGAAGTGATGATGAAGTGTGACTTGATTGGATCCTTGGTTATTAAAGAATTAGAATTTATATTTCATAAAGGATTTGACCAAGCTACACTATAATAATTCAAAATAATATTTATCATATTATTTAAATTCTAAAAATGCTCTAGTCAAACCATACAAGATCTTAAGGAAATTAGGCAAATAATCAAAAATATATCTTAAAATATGATCATATATTTTTAGATGTAATGAACAAAGTCAAGTTTTTTATGGAAGATAAATACAAGGATACTTGGTTCATAGAGAGACTAAAACCAAGGATAAGGTTTGATATTACACAAACCTAGCTCACTAATAAAGTAGAAGATATAACAATTGAAATATGAATAGATAAAAATTAATATTATGGGGGAGCTGTGGATCCTAGTTAGCAAATAAAGAACACTTTAAAACTCCTCATAAAAAGATTATAAAAAAATAAGAAGCAGTGTAGAGACCTAGGTTAGATCTTTGGTGTATGGAGTGTCGCAAGGAAGGATACCATACGAATGAGTACCCAAGAATAAAAATTGTGTTATATGATATATTTTGCATAGTAAGACATGTGACATATCAATATCATCTACTATAATAGTATGTAAGGAACCCACAAAATTTTTACTATAACTTTTTCAAAGACCATAACCATGATGAGAAGAATTTTTTAGCACTATAAGAATTGAGAGAAGACATCACCAAAAATGTCTTTGTAGTAGCTAAATAGAAAGTAAATATGATAGTATAGGCTATCATCTCACCTAAAATGAACATGTATGACACTAATATAAATACTACACCTTGGGCATTGATGGTACCAACCTACTAACCCATAGACATACCTAATTAGAATCCACCTATTTAGAACTAGATAACCCTTGCACATAATTAGAATTTATGGCATTCTACTATCTTGCAGCAAACATAGTTTAATTGGGCACTGTAACCAACTCAGGCTCAATATGGTAGATATTTGGGAAACCAATAGTTTCAAGGGTGGAATCCTCAATAGAATTCTATGAAATATGGACCACAATAGTTTGGTAATTGGGGTTTCCAACCTAATAGATGAGGATACTATAGAGGAACTAGGGAAGGTTATCGAGGAGGATAATAAGAAGGTAGAGGAAATGAATTAAGACCCCCAATTATATTCTATTTGTGTGGAAAATTCAACCATGTATAAAGGAAGTAATCCATTAATCTACAATGTTAATCCTACTACACCTATTATAAGGTTTCTAAACAACATGATACAAAGGATTATTTAGTGTTGGTTAAGTAGTGTGAGGACAAGGCTATAAGAAATGTAAATATGGTAACCACACAACACTAAGAAGATCTGTTATTAAAATCTATCACTCATCAAAAAAACCCCCTTCATAATTTATATAGGACCATGGGATCAATAAATCACAATCAAACAAGTATTTGGAACCCATCATGGAAAAAGGGTTCATGCATGAAGAAACATAGATTCATAAAATGATTAAATAATAAGAGACCATTGAATATGATGTTATAATCACATATGCATAAATATAGGGGTATATCACGTGCATCATTCAATAATATGGTGTTTTCACTAACTTGAGATACTTGATAAAGCTCCTTAGTACATTGTAGAAGAGGACATTTGATAGAACATCACCAATTTGCTCTATAATCTACTAGAGTATGAATAAAAGGGATAAAAATGAGTTTATTAGATGATATGATATGTAAAAACTAAAAAACTAAGGGATTTTGATTCAATAATGAACATTGAAATAGTAGAGTATGAGTTGCCTAACATAGTGTTTGATTTTGGAATCACTGATAATATGATCCCTCGATCAACATGGGTTACTATTGGCTGACCTGTACTAAGTTACAACCTAGTTATACTCAGTCTTGAGGATTATGGGTGTGTTGAACCAATTATTCAATTAGAGGATGTGAATATTAAATTCATAGATATGAATATGGATCAGATGCACTATCCTACACTCATTGGAAAAAATGAGCTTATGATGGTTAGATGATCATCAATACATTAAAGAACTAGTTGGAAGCTCATAAGGGAAACAAAATTATAGTGATTCCTTTAAAGAATGGATAAAAAGCATATTATATCCATAGAGAGCTTGATTATCCATATGTCTATGGAAAGAGTAGTTATTTACTAAAGACATATGGCATGCCATGCAAGTCACTAAATGTGACTTCTTCTACAATCTCATAATCATATTGAAGGTACCATTCAGTTTATATGAATTTCCTATCAAGTATATTTTATCACGTGTAGAGATGCCACCATTATTGGTAGACGATGTATGTTCCATGTCCATAAGGTCACCAACTTAATTAGACATAAATATTTTATATCAATATGGCCAAACAAATCAAGGTTACATAAAACCAATGAGAGAAGGCATTCTACTTTGGGAAAATGATTATTTGGTAAGTAGACATTCTGACACTCACATTCTCAATTGGATGAAGGGTGATCATGAGGTATGACCTATGCACATGGTTTTTTAAATAAAATGCCAACTACCATGCCACTTTGCCACCAAATATGTTACTCATTTTATTTTATGATTCTAATAATATATGATTGGCATTGACAAGAGATCTAGTGCTCTCACACATACATTAAAGGGGATTACTATAAACTACTTGTCTATACATAAGGAGACACATATGTAATGAGATAAAACCTATGAAATCCTTCTAGTTTGGTTCTAGTTAGCAGAAGGAGTAAGGAAAGACTAGCTAGTATTTTATGAATTAGATTACCCTAAGATTCATATTTACTAGTGCATTGAGGTCTAGACTAGGAAGCCTATCATCCCCAATTATTAAGTACATATATTACATTACACTATGGCTACCCTTCCTATTACTTGGTACATACACTAGGGTTGTAAAAGGGAGACAAGACATTGGGCATAGGTTCAAGGCAATTTCACTTAGAAATTTATTTTCTAAGATGATAACCCTCTAACACATAAGGAATTGTAGAATCTAAAGGTTTTTATATGACATGGGAGGATTGAATACTTAGATGGACTAACTAATTCATCATCCTCCCATGAGGCATTCTATGATTTGAATAAAGTTGTATAGGCCTATAAATCAAAGAAGGACAAGGAAAAGGTTTCTATTCAACCGTGTCATATAATACAAGATGAATATGAGTGGAAAATAGATTTAGTCAAGGAGGTTGATCTAGATCTCATAAAATTATTTGAACTAGAATAGGAAGTTGAGACACTACTAGGTCTAGTTATAAAATCATTTGAAAAAGAAAGGTGGTGACATATTAACATTCCATAATGAGAAGTCTAATAACTATTATGTGATTCCATTTTTTATGAAGAATGAGATATTTACCATGAAACATTAAAGGAACACATTAAAAACATTGGAACTAAGGACATTCCAAAATTAACACATATTGGTGATTATTAGTCACAAGAAGACATATCCAAAGTGTTATATCTTTTAAAAAATTATCAAGGTGTCTTCCTAACTAGGTTTACTAAATTCAATGGCATGGACCCATCTTTGTGGGAGATACACATTGAATTTAATGAGTGAAATGACTAATTAATAAAATACCATACCATTTGAACCCAAATATGAAGCTAAAGGTCAAAGCTAAATTGGACCACATACAAGACATCAAAATTATCTTTCTTATGGAGAAATCTTACTAAGTGAGTCATATGGTGTTTTAACCAAATAATATAAGTGAGATAAGAGTTTGTAGAGACTATCATCTTTTAAACAAGGCTTGTGTTAATGACCCTTCCCTATGCCATTTATATATGAATTTTTAGAAGTGGTTGCAGGTCACAAGGTGTATTCTTTTATTGATGGTTTCAGTAGGTACCATAAGATTCTAATCATAGAAGAATATAGAGACAAGATGAACTTTTCAATATAATGGGGTTATTTTACATATAAAGTAATGCAATTTGGATTGAAAAATGCACTTATAGTTTTTTAAAGGGCTATTATAGTTGTGTTTAATAATTTCATCCATGATTTCTTAAAAGTCTATTTGGATGATTGGGCCGTATTTTTATTATTTATAAATCATTTATCCAAACTAAGATTGATGTTAGAAAGATGTATAGCATTATGGATAGTTCTCAACATTAAAAATTCTAATTTTTTACACCCTTTGGGGTTTTATTAGGTCATGTAGTTTGTAACAAAAGTATCCTAGTAGATCCAACCAAGATTGTAGTTATGGGAATGCCACCACCCATACGTTTTATAGATGTGTGATCCTTCTTTGGACATATAAACTACTATAATTTTTTTATTAAGGGGTATGTTGTAATATCTATCCCTTCAAAACAGTTATTAAGGATACATGGTTCATCTGAATAGATGAATGTTAAGTAGCATTCATTGATTTAACGTAGAGGTTGGTAACTACACCAATATTGATTTTTATCGATTAGAGTAAGTCCTTCCATGTAAATGTGGATGCATCAAGAATCATAGTTGGGTCTGTGTTGGTGTAGCTAAGAGAAGGTGGCTTGGATTAACTCATTCATTTTTCTATTTGAAACCTATCTATGGCTAAAAATAATTATATAACCATTGAGTACGAAGCCCTATAAAGTGTATTCACACTATATAAATTTTTTCCATTACTTATTTGCTACACCATTTGATTTGTTTAATAATCATCAATCCATGTGTTACCTATTAAATAAACCTTTATTAGGTTGTATATCTCACTGGTTAATAGTTTTTGGGATTTTTAGTTTCACATTAATGTCAAACCTAGTCAAGAGAATGTGGGACCAAACCATTTGAGTCAGCTCCAAAGTGGAAAAGAACCATAAGAAATTCTTGATGAATCACTTGATGCACATGTTAGATATCTAGATAGCACCCAATAAAGGTTAGATTTGTTCAATTCTGACCCATACCTAGACTACCATGGGAGTGATATAAGGATGTGGGATGCCTATATCTAGACTAGACCTTTAGGGTTTTCAATGAGGCTAGTTCCTCAGATATGATAGTTTAGACCTTTCTTTCTAAGATCTAAATGATTTGGGGTGAAAAGAGTTAAGATATTACATAAAATGAAAATTATTCTAATTTGTGGTGATGTATTATGAATTTGTCAGATCCACTCTTAATTTCAGACTCTTTAACACACTAATGGACTATAAAATAAGCTAATGTAATGCTTATTATATATTCTATGCAAAAATATTTCATGAAAAGGTCAGTTTGATGCAATCAGACTAGGGAGTAATGAAAATAAGGTCTAGTTTAAAACACTTAAATTCAACTATCCACTATATCCTTGAGAGATCAATGCTAAGACACATTATATAACCTAAAAATAAAGTTGATAGAACCTAGGTTAATCTTATACCTGTAAAGGGAAGATAATAACCATTTTTTCATATCAAACAAACACTAAAAACTAAACACAAATTAGTAAAAAATTGTAAAATTCTCTATTCATTACTCCAAGAGGTGTAGAATACAATTCTAGTAGAGTCTAGTCATACCAGCCTGAGGGATACCTAAAAATAGCTCAAAGGCTATATTTATAGAAAAATGAGAGCAAAAGAGAGGGATTTTGGCACTAGAAAATGGAATAAAATGAGCTAAAATCCATTTGAAATGTTGTTACAACTACCTCTACAAATTAATCTCATTCAAACCTGTTTGATTGATTCGAGCTACTTCAAGTGGTTTCATATTTACAATGATATTCCCTATTATTACAATGGTGAAGTCAAGTTATTTTGAGCTTTTTTATTCCATTCATGTAGTTACAATAAGTAGGCTAGTATCTTAAAATGTTGTCTTGTTGTTAATTGCTCCTAGCTGGTTTGTCATGGTGTCTAAACAACACAATCCCAAAAAGATCCCTCTATGATGCAAACCCTTGATCCCTTTATGTTATTTATACTTTAATTAATGTATTATGGAATTTTAATGGTGTTCTATTTAGCTTTAATGGTAGTAAGAAAACCCTATAATACCTATGTTTGCTTCCATAAAAAACTAGCCTTGGCTTCTCGACCTTTATTTTTATTGGTTGTCGATACTAGCTCAAATCATTGACTCACTGACCCATCTTGCACTATTGATCATACTTAGTATGATTAAGTGAGATTCATTGATCTTATGCTTGACTTGTCAACTCTATCCCAGCTTATGCCATGTGGTAGCCCCACATTTGATTTCAAGATCCACTATCAGTCTTCCAACCTCACACACTTATGTCATGTGTCAATATCTTGAGCTTTATGACCCTTTGACATTTTATCACACTATTGTATTAAGATGTATGATATAATGTGGACCATTAAATCAACTAGGCCCAACTATTTAAAATCTAATGGGTACTTTATGAGATTAAAATTGACATCCTCACTCCTGTCAAATGATATTCATGTGATCATCATTGACATTCATGTGATCATCAAATTTAATCTCAAAATGATTTGTTTTGTTTGAGATTAAACTTGAGGTTAGCATGAATGTCTTATGTTATAGGTTCAACTTTAGAAACTTATAACTTGAGCCAAAAAGCTCATGTGGATTTTGAGTGAAGATAAAAATTACACAAATGGACTGGTCTATTTGCTCTTGTGTGATGTTTGTGTGCCTACCATGGTAAAAAATGGCTAATTATGGGAACTTAGCAAATTCTATTTGAGGAACCAACTTTGAACATGCATAAATCCTTCTGCACTTGAGTGCATGACCTAAAAATTATCACATATGTTCTTGGGACTAAAATGAACAAACCTATGTGATCATTTTCTCTTGACACCCTCACACATATGAGATATAGCATCAAAAAACTTCCTACTCAAAATTTATGCCACTTGACCCAAAATGTCAAGATGAACACAATAAAGAGAAAGATGAATACTAGGAGATTTCTAAGTCATTCCAAGCACTCTTGAAATCCCATGAGGTCTCTAAAAATTTATTCCTATACTATTAAATTGATAAATTACATGTTACATGAACTTAAAGTACTTCAAAATCTTTGAAAGTTACATGATCCCTTAGGTCCTTTCATTCCATTCAGAACATGCCCAGCTTTTCCTCCATTTTTATTTTCAAGACACTGCATTGTATCTAAGTCAATTTTATATGTGGGCCAAAAATTACCAACATTTTTGGCAACTCATAAGGGTTGCATGCCTATCTATGAAAATGAACCCAGACCATGTGCCTTGCCTAGTCCATTGGGCATGGAGTCTCTACTTGTGTCCAACACATTTGACCTAGATCTAAAACTAGCTACAAATCTTGTTCTAACATTTCTTAATAAAAATACAAAGATAAAAAAAGGAACAAAGTGGAATAGATTTCCCAAGGCACCTATTAAAATGAAACACAAAATATAATGGAACCTAAACTACCAACATAAGGACCACTAACCTAATGAAAATAGAAAAGCAATAAAAAAGGGAGCAGATTATTGTTTGTGATACTTATTGAAACAAGACAAACCTAGAACAACTAACCTAAAGTAATAATATTTCCTCCAATGTTGAATGAGAAGTTATTTTGTGCATCATGGATCTTTGAAACATGATTACTTCCCTTTGATGGCATCTTCTTGTAGAGAAGAGCACTTGTATATTCATATCTTCTAGATGATGCAATTGGGCCTTCTATCTCCATTCTCAAGTGTATGGATTGAAGATATGAATCAAAAAATCAATCATCTTCTTCCTAAACTCTTCTTTGTTGCATTAATAATGCTATCTCTACCTCATTCATATGTTAGATTGGTAATTCAACTAGTATACTTAGATGATGTCTTCGTTATGATCCTTTTAAAGTAGTGGCTAGTCAAAATCTTCAACTTCTTGATAAGTATTTAGACTTGGTTGCAATTATTTAATTTCTTCTTGATGAATATATGCAAAAATACTTATTATATAACATTCATCAATTTCCATATGAGGTGGAGATGGATTATCAAACTTTGCATAAAAACTCTACAGGTCATCCCAAAAGGCTTCATCATCATGATCAACTAATCATACATGTGGATGCATCAATAATCATAGTTAGCTCTATGCTGGTGTACCCAAGAGAAGGTGGTTTGGATTAACTCATTCATTTTTCTAGTTGAAACCTATCTATGGATAAAAATAATTATATAACCATTGAGTACGAAGCCCTGTAAATAGTATTCACACTATATAATTTTTTTCCATTAATTATTTGCTACACCATTTGATTTGTTTAATAATCATCAATCCATGTGTTACCTATTAAATAAACCTATATTAGTATGTCGTATATCTCAATGGTTAATTATTTTTTGGGATTTTTAGTTTCACATTAATGTCAAACCTAGTCAAGAGAATGTGGGACCAAACCATTTGAGTCAGCTCCAAAATGGCAAAGAACCATAAGAAATTCTTGATGAATCACTTGATGCACATGTTAGCTATCTAGATAGCACCCAATAAATGTTAGATTTGTTCAAGTCTGACACATACCTAGACTAACATGGAAATGATCTAAGGATGTGGGATGCCTATATATAGACTAGACCTCTAGGGTTTTCAATGAGGATAGTTCCTCATCTATGATAGTTTAGACCTTTCTTTCTAAGATCTAAATAATTTGGGGTGAAAATATTCAAGAGATTACATAAAATGAAAAATATTCTAATATGTGGTGATGTACTATGAATTTGTCAGATCCACTCTTAAGTTCAAAATCTTTAACACACTAATGGACTATGAAAGAAACTAATGTAATGCTTACTATAGCTTCTATGCAAAATTATTTCATGCAAAGGTTAGTTTGATGTAATTATACTAGAGATGAATGAAAATAAGGTCTAGTTAAAGACACTTAAATTCAACTATCCACTATATCCTTGAGAGATCAATGCTAAGACACATTATATAACATAAAAATAAAGTTGATAGAACCTAGGTTAAGCTTAGACCTAAAAAGGGAAGATAATAACCATTTTTTCATATCAAACAAACACTAAAAACTAAACACAAATTAGTAAAAAATTGTAAAATTCTCTATTTATTACTCTAAGAGGTGTAGAATATAATTCTAGTAGAGTCTAGTCATACCAGCCTAAGGGATACCTAAAAATAGCTCAAAGGCTATATTTATAAAATAAATAAAAAATGAGAGAAAAATAGAGGGATTTTGGCACTAAAAAATGGAATCAAATGAGTTAAAATCCATTTGAAATGTTTTTACAACTACCTTTACAAATTAATCTCATTCAAACTTGTTTGATTGATTCGAGCTACTTCAAGTGGTTTCATAGTTACAATGTTATTCCCTATTATTTCAATGGTGAAGTCAAGTTGTTTTGAGCTTTTTTCTTCCATTCATGTAATTAAAATAACTAGGCTAGTCTATTAAAATATTGTCTTCTTGTTAATTTCTCCTAGCTGGTTTGTCATGGTGTCTAAACAACACAATCCCAAAAAGATCCCTCTATGATGCAAACCCTCAATCTAAAGGTCCATATTTAGCCCCATTGGTGGTCCATTTATGTTATTTATACTTTAATTCATGTCTTATGGCATACTAATGGTTTTCTATTTAGCTTTAATGGTAGTAAGATAACCCTACAATACCTATGTTTTCTTTCATAAAAAACTAGCCTTGGCTTCTCGACCTTTATATTTATTGGTTGTCGATACTAGCTCAAATCATTGACTCACTGACCCATCTTTCACTATTGATCCTACTTAGTATGATCAAGTGAGAGCCATTGATCTTATCCTTGACTTGTCAACTCTGTCCTGACTTATGCCATGTGGTAGCCCCACATTTGATTTCAAGATCCACTATTAGTCTTCCAACCTCACACACTTATGCCATGTGTTGATATCTTGAGCTTTATGACCCTTTGACCTTTTATCACAATATTGTATTAAGATGTATGATATAATGTGGACCATTAGATCAACTGGGACCAACTATTTAAAATCTAATGGGTACTTTATGAGATTAAAATTGACATCCTCACTCCTATCAAATGATGTTCATGTGATCATCATTGACATTCATATGATCATCATATTTAATCTCAAAATGATTTGTTTTGTTTGAGATTAAACTTGAGGTTAGCATGAATGTCTTATGTTATAGGTCCAACTTTAGAAACTTATAACTTGAGCCAAAAAGATCATGTGGATTCTGAGTGAAGATAAAAATTGCACAAATAGACTGATTTATTTGCTGTTGCATGATGTCCATGTGCCTGCCATGGTTAAAAATGGCTAAGTATGGAAACTTAGAGAATTCTATTTGAGAAATGAACTTTGAACATGCATAACTCCTTTTGAACTTGAATGCATGACCTAAAAATTATCACATATGTTCTTGGGACTAAAATGAACAAACCTATGTGACCATTTTCTCCTGACACCCTCACACATATGAGATATAGCATCAAAAAACTGCTTACTCAAAATTTCTGCCACTTAACCCAAAATGTCAAGATGAACACAATAAAGAGCAAGATGAATACCAAGAGCTTTTTAAGTCATTCCAAGCACTCTTTAAATCCCATGAGGTCTCTAAAACTTTAGTCCTATACTTATAAATTGATAAATTAGATGTTACATGAATTTATAGTACTTCAAAATCTTTGAAAGTTACATGATCCCTTAGGTCCTTTCATTCCATTCAGAACTTGCTCAACTTTTTATCCATTTTTTATTTTCAAGACATTGCATTGTATCTACACAAATTTTATATGTGGGCCAAAAGTTACCAACATTTTTAGCATATCATAAGGGTTGCATGCCTATCTATTAAAATGAACCCAGACCATGTGCCTTGCCTAGTCCATTGGGCATGGAGTCTCTACTTGTGTCCAACACATTTTACCTAGATCTAACACTAGCTACAAATCTTGTTCTAACGTTTCTTACAAAAAATACAAAGAGAAAAAAAGGAACAAAGTGGAATAGAGTGCCCAAGGCACCTATTAATATGAAACACAAAATATAAGGGAAACTTAAACTACCAAAATAAGGACCACTAACCTAATGAAAATAGAAAAACAATAAAAAAGGGAGCAGATTGTTGTTTGTGATACTCACTTATTAAAACAAGACAAACCTAGAATAACTAGCCTAAAGTAAGAAGCTTTCCTCCAAATTTGAATGAGAATTTATTTTTTGCATCATGGAACTTTGAAACATGATTTCTTCCCTTTGATGGCATCTTCTTTTAGATAAGAGCACTTGTATATTCATATCTTCTAGATGATGCAATTGGGCCTCCTATCTATATTATCAGGTGTATGGATTGAAGATATGGATCCAAAACTCAATCATCTTCTTCCTAAACTCTTATTTTTTGTATCAATAATGCTATCTCTACCCCATTCATAGGTTAGATTGGTAATTCAACTAGTATACTTAGATGATGTCTTCATTATGATCCTTTTAAAGTAGTGGCTAGTCAAAATCTTCAGCTTCTTGATAAGTATTTAGACTTGGTTGCAATTATTTAATTTCTTCTTGATGAATATATGCAAAAATACTTATTATATAACATTCATCAATTTCCATATGAGGTGGAGATGGATTATCAAACTTTGCATAAAAACTCTACAGGTCATCCCAAAAGGCTTCATCATCATGATCAACTAATCATACATGTGGATGCATCAATAATCATAGTTAGCTCTATGTTGGTGTACCCAAGAGAAGGTGGTTTGGATTAACTCATTCATTTTTCTAGTTGAAACCTATCTATGGATAAAAATAATTATATAACCATTGAGTACGTAGCCCTGTAAATAATATTCACACTATATAAATTTTTTCCATTACTTATTTGCTACACCATTTGATTTGTTTAATAATCATCAATCCATGTGTCACCTATTAAATAAACCTATATTAGGATGTCGTATATCTCAATGGTTAATTATTTTTTGGGATTTTTAGTTTCACATTAATGTAAAACCTAGTCAAGAGAATGTGGGACCAAACCATTTGAGTCAGCTCCAAAATGGCAAAGAACCATAAGAAATTATTGATGAATCACTTGATGCACATGTTAGCTATCTAGATAGCACCCAATAAAGGTTAGATTTGTTCAAGTCTGACCCATACCTAGACTAACATGGAAATGATCTAAGGATGTGGGATGCCTATATATAGACTAGACCTCTAGGGTTTTCAATGAGGATAGTTCCTCATCTATGATAGTTTAGACCTTTCTTTCTAAGATATAAATAATTTGGGGTGAAAATATTCAAGAGATTACATAAAATGAAAAATATTCTAATATGTGGTGATGTACTATGAATTTGTCAGATCCACTCTTAAGTTCAAAATCTTTAACACACTAATGGACTATGAAAGAAGCTAATGTAATGCTTACTATAGCTTCTATGCAAAATTATTTCATGCAAAGGTTAGTTTGATGTAATTATACTAGAGATGAATGAAAATAAGGTCTAGTTAAAGACACTTAAATTCAACTATCCACTATATCCTTGAGAGATCAATGCTAAGACACATTATATAACATAAAAATAAAGTTGATAGAACCTAGGTTAAGCTTAGACCTAAAAAGGAAAGATAATAACCATTTTTTCATATCAAACAAACACTAAAAACTAAACACAAATTAGTAAAAAATTGTAAAATTCTCTATTTATTACTCTAAGAGGTGTAGAATATAATTCTAGTAGAGTCTAGTCATACCAGCCTGAGGGATACCTAAAAATAGCTCAAAGGCTATATTTATAAAATAAATAAAAAATGAGAGAAAAATAGAGGGATTTTGGCACTAAAAAATGGAATCAAATGAGTTAAAATCCATTTGAAATGTTTTTACAACTACCTTTACAAATTAATCTCATTCAAACTTGTTTGATTGATTCGAGCTACTTCAAGTGGTTTCATAGTTACAATGTTATTCCCTATTATTTCAATGGTGAAGTCAAGTTGTTTTGAGATTTTTTCTTCCATTCATGTAATTAAAATAACTAGGCTAGTCTATTAAAATATTGTCTTCTTGTTAATTGCTCCTAGCTGGTTTGTCATGGTGTCTAAACAACACAATCCCAAAAAGATCCCTCTATGATGCAAACCCTCAATCTAAAGGTCCATATTTAGCCCCATTGATGGTCCATTTATGTTATTTATACTTTAATTCATGTCTTATGGCATACTAATGGTGTTCTACTTAGCTTTAATGGCAGTAAGATAACCCTACAATACCTATGTTTGCTTCCATAAAAAACTAGCCTTGGCTTCTCGACCTTTATATTTATTAGTTGTCGATACTAGCTCAAATCATTGACTCACTGACCCATCTTTCACTATTGATCCTACTTAGTATGATCAAGTGAGATCCATTGATCTTATCCTTGACTTGTCAACTCTGTCCTGACTTATGCCATGTGGTAGCCCCACATTTGATTTCAAGATCCACTATTAGTCTTCCAACCTCACACACTTATGCCATGTGTTGATATCTTGAGCTTTATGACCCTTTGACCTTTTATCACAATATTGTATTAAGATGTATGATATAATGTGGACCATTAGATCAATTGGGACCAACTATTTAAAATCTAATGGGTACTTTATGAGATTAAAATTGACATCCTCACTCCTATCAAATGATGTTCATGTGATCATCATTGACATTCATATGATCATCATATTTAATCTCAAAATGATTTGTTTTGTTTGAGATTAAACTTGAGGTTAGCATGAATGTCTTATGTTATAGGTCCAACTTTAGAAACTTATAACTTGAGCCAAAAAAATCATGTGGATTCTGAGTGAAGATAAAAATTGCAGAAATAGACTGATTTATTTGCTCTTGCATGATGCCCATGTGCCTGCCATGGTTAAAAATGGCTAAGTATGGAAACTTAGAGAATTCTATTTGAGGAATGAACTTTGAACATGCATAACTCCTTTTGAACTTGAATTCATGACCTAAAAATTATCACATATGTTCTTGGGACTAAAATGAACAAACCTATGTGACCATTTTCTCCTGACACCCTCACACATATGAGATATAGCATCAAAAAATTGCTTACTCAAAATTTCTGCCACTTGACCCAAAATGTCAAGATGAACACAATAAAGAGCAAGATTAATACCAGGAGCTTTTTAAGTCATTCCAAGCACTCTTGAAATCCCATGAGGTCTCTAAAACTTTAGTCCTATACTTACAAATTGATAAATTACATGTTACATGAATTTATAGTACTTCAAAATCTTTGAAAGTTACATGATCCCTTAGGTCCTTTCATTCCATTCAAAACTTGCTCAACTTTTTATCCATTTTTTATTTTCAAGACATTGCATTGTATCTACACAAATTTTATATGTGGGCCAAAAGTTACCAACATTTTTAGCATATCATAAGGGTTGCATGCCTATCTATTAAAATGAACCCAAACCATGTGCCTTGCCTAGTCCATTGGGCATGTAGTCTCTACTTGTGTCCAACACATTTTACCTAGATCTAACACTAGCTACAAATCTTGTTCTAACCTTTCTTACGAAAAATACAAAGAGAAAAAAAGGAACAAAGTGGAATAGAGTGCCCAAGGCACCTATTAATATGAAACACAAAATATAAGGGGAACTTAAACTACCAAAATAAGGACCACTAACCTAATGAAAATAGAAAAATAATAAAAAAGGGAGTAGATTGTTGTTTGTGATACTCACTTATTAAAACAAGACAAACCTAGAATAACTAGCCTAAATTAAGAAGATTTCCTCCAAATTTGAATGAGAAGTTATTTTTTCCATCATGGATCTTTGAAACATGATTGCTTCCCTTTGATGGCATCTTCTTTTAGATAAGAGCACTTGTATATTCATATCTTCTGGATGATGCAATTGGGCCTCCTATCTATATTATCAGGTGTATGGATTGAAGATATGGATCCAAAACTCAATCATCTTCTTCCTAAACTCTTCTTTTTTGTATCAATAATGCTATCTCTACCTCATTCATAGGTTAGATTGGTAATTCAACTATTATACTTAGATGATGTCTTCGTTATGATCCTTTTAAAGTAGTGGCGAGTAAAAATATTTAGCTTCTTGATAATTATTTAGACTTGGTTGTAATTATTTAATTTCTTCTTGATCAATATGTGCAACATTACTTATCATATAACATTCATCAATTTCCATATGAGGTGGAGATGGATGATCAAACTTTGCATAAAAACTCTACAGGTCATCCCAAAATGCTTCATCATCATGATCAACTAAAAGGACATGAATTCATTAGTACTCTTACCATTTGAAAAATTTTAATCACATATTTTTACTTTTTGGATGGATTCATATGAAGTTTCTTGATCAGTTGCACTTTCTTCATCTTCATCTTCTATAGAGAATGGCATCTCATATTCTTTATGGGTCTCATCTCCTTCATGTAGAATATACTAAAGCTCATATTTTGCAAGTGTCTTCTCTTCATGATGGATGTTATCTATTGTGTGGTCAATAATCTCATGTAAACACCTTCACCTTATATAATTAAAGTGTCTTCCTCTTGAATTTCATCAACTATTCTCAGTTGATCTTCTATCATAGTAAATACCTCTTTGACTTCACTTTCTTGAATAGATTGTGATATTGGATCAATCCCTTCATTGACATTGAGTGTGTCTATGATGATTTCCTCCTTTTGATAATGCAATACTCTTTCATCTCCATCTACTTTAGCTAAAAATTCCTTAATTTCTTTAAAATGATAGGCTCCTTCTCTAAGATTAAAATATTAGATCCCTGAAAGTACTCAACAAGATGAGAAAGGTCCAGAGATGTTACCATAGATACCTAATTTTACTCTTGAGGTTGTTCTTCTTGGATCACCTTCACCTTCTCTCTCTACTAAATTATTTCTTGAATGGATTTCCATGAAGGAAATGACTTTGGCTTCTGAGGAGAAATGAGTGGAGAATGAATGATCTCTAGTTTTCTCTTGAACTCAACATCTTGAAGTAAGGTTGAATGCTCTTATTTCTCTTTGGACTATTGTATCTGATTCCAAGTCATGAAATTAGGATTATGAACCCCTATTTCTATACATTTTTTATTCATGGGTGTGAAAGAAGGAATTTTTTGTTGTGTTACCTCTAAGGATGCCATTGAATACTATATATGTTGATTTAAAGGCTCAATTTGCTTGGCTAAATTAGCCTCAAAATCATGGATTATATCAGTAGAGATCTCTTCTTGAAAATTTAAAGATATATGATCTTGTATAGTCTACTCAAAAACATGGGGATTAGTCTCCTTAAAGCATGCTTATCTAGTCTTTTGAGGCCTTTCTTTGATAGGATTCTAGGTAGGAAAGCTAGGCAAGACTTGGTTTGAATCTTGAGGGCCATGATAAACATTGGTTTGTTGATCATAAATATAAAACGGGAGCTCATTGTAACATACTAATACAAATGATGACCTTGGGGTTTCTCATAAACCACCAACCTCTCTTTAATGGCTACTATTAGACCACAAATGTCTAGAATGTTATAACTAACCTTTGAGTGACCTTGATATTATGAAAGTTGCACATACCTCTTTATCCCACTGTAGATTTGCTCTCATGATCTAAATTTCATACTTGGAAATATCAGAACTATAGCTCTTCCTACTATCTATGCTTATCATCTCTTTCTCATAACCAATCAGAGCTTTCTTAAAGTTTTAGATGGATTGATTTAGGAATTGGATGGGTTGATCAAGAGGATAACAAGATTCATGAGAGTGGTTATATGACTAGTATGATCTTTCATACTAATAATAAGTCTTTAAATATGCATTATATGGCTGATATGGATCATGATAGGATTGATATGGGTCATGATGATCATGTTAGAATTGTTGATAATGACTTGAATGATAGGGGTATCCCCCATAGTTTCTCATATGAACCTAATATGTCAAATAAGATGCAAAGACTAATTAAATTATTTAAATAGACATACCTGGGCTGATCATAACTAGAATTTTTGATTCAGAGTCACCATTGGTACTAGCTTGTTTCCAAAAGTTGATCAGAGGAAAGACACACCAAGAACTTCCCACTCTTTTGGACCCTAGTCTTACCAGGCATGCCAAAACTATTAGCTATCTAGATAACACCCAATAGAATTCATATTTTTCAAGTCTAACCCATACCTAGACTAACATGGGAATGATCTAAGGCTATGGAATGCCTATATCTATATAAGACTTCTAGGTGTTTTAATGAGGCTAGTTCCTCATATATGATAGTTTAGACCTTTCTTTCTATATCTAAATGAGTTGGGGTGAAAAGATTTAAGAGATTATATATAATTAAAATTATTCTAATATGTGGTGATTCACCATGAATTTTTTAGATCCACTCTTAAGCTCATAATCTTTAACACACTAATGGACCATTAAAGAAGTTAAGGCAATGCTTACTATAGTTTATATGCAACATTATTTCATATAGAGGTTATTTTGATGTACTTCGACTAGGGAGAAATGAAAATAAGGTCTGGTTAAAGACACTTAAATTTGTCTCTCCATTATATCCTTGAGAGATCAATGCTACGACACATTATATGACCTATAAAAAAAGTTACTAGCACCTAGGTTTAGCTTGGACCTATAAAGGGAAGATAAAAATCACTTATGCATATCAAACAAACATAAAACATTAAACATAGATTAGTGAACAACTATAAAACTATCTATTAATTACTCTAAGAGGTGTAGAATACAATTCTAATAGAGTCTAGTCATACCACCCTAAGTGATACTTAACAATAGATCAAATGATATATTTATAGAAAATGAGAACAAGAGAGAGGGATTTTGGTGATGAAAAAGAGAATCAAATGAGATCAAATCCATTTGAAATGTTGTTGAAATTACCTCCATAAATTAAGCTAATTCAAACCCTTTTGATTGATTCAGGCTACTTCAAGTGGTTACATAGTTAAACTAATATTACCTCTTGTTACAATAGTGAATTCATGTTTTTCTAAGCTTTGTTCTGCCATCCATGTAGTTACAATAACTAAACTAGTCTATTAGAATCTAATTTTGTTGTTAATTACTCCTAGCTAGTTTATCATGGCATGCATAGTGGAGATAAGGGGTATTTTTCATGTAGTTGGTCATAGAGGTGAACTATTTGGGTCTACCTATATGCCTTCATGTCACCTTTTAAAATATTAGTTCCTTCTTCTAGCAATGGCAAACATAGTTAAAAAAAATATCCCTATATGATACAAACCCTTGATATAGATGTCCATATTTAGCCCCATTCATGGTCCCTTTATGTTATTTATACTTTATTTCATGTATTATAGACTTTTAATGGTGTATGATCAAGCTTCAATGGTAGTAGGATGACCCTATAATACCTATGTTTGATTTCATCAAAAACTGGCCTTGGCTTCTTGACCTTTCTTTCTATTATTTATTGATACTATCTTGGATAATTGACTCATTGACCCATCTCACACCATTGATCCTGATTAGTATTATCAAGTAAGATCCATATACCTGGCCCTTGACTTGTCAACTCTATCCCAAATTATGCCATGTCATAGCCCCATATTTTATTTTAAGATTCACTATCAGTCTTCTAGCCTCATGTGCTTATACCACATGTTGATCTCTTAAGCTTTCTAATCCTTTAAACATTACTCACACCATTGGATTAAGATTTATAATGTAACACAGACTGTTAGATCAATTAGGACTCATTATTTGAAATCTAAATGCTACTGCATGAGATTAAAATTGATGTCCTTGATCCCACCAAATGATGTTCACACTACCATCAAATTTAAGCTCAAAAGGATTTATTTTTCTTGATATTAAACTTGATGTTATCATGAACATCTTATGTTGTAGGTCCAACTTTAAAAACTTATAATTTAAGATAGAAATCTCATGCAGATTTAAAGCTTTTAGAGAATGTTCTTGGCATGTAGATCTATAATTATGTTTGATTCACTAGTCATGTGAGGATTTTGAGAGAAGATAAAAAAAATATACAAGTGGATTGGTCTATTTGTTCTTGCATTACGTCTACATTCTTTCCAAGGTAAAAAATGGCTAAGTATGGAAACTTAGTGAATTTTGTCTAAGTATCCAACTTTAAACATGTATAAATCCTACTATGCTTGAATGCATGACATGAAACTTAGTGCATGTGTTATTAGGACTAAAATGAAAAAACTTAAGTGACTATTTTCTCTTGACACCCTCACATGTGTGAGATGTAGCATCAACAAACTACCTACTTAGAATTTATGTCACTTGACCCAAAATGTCAAGATGAACACAATAAAGAACCAGATGAAAATCAAGAGATTTTTAAGTCATTCCAAGCAATCTTGACATCCCATGGGGTCTCTGAAACTCTAGTCCTATCCTTGGAAATTGAAAAATTACACTTTAAGTGAACTTAAAGTACTTCAAAAGCTTTAAAAGATGCATGATCCCTTAGGTCCTTTCATTCCATCCATAACTTACTCAGCTCTTGTTATGTTTTTTATCTTCAAGACACTAAGTTGTATCTAGGAAATTTTTTTATGTGGGCCAAAATTAGCCAATAATACACTTATTTCAAGTGTCTACTATTCCTGAACAATTGGAAGAGATCACATAGTTTTTATAATAGGGGATATTTATATAATACTACATAGAGTGAGAAAAGAAATAATTGATTACTAAGGCCCTTCCTTTTAGTATCATTAGAGGATTCATGTACTATATTGATAAGGATGAAGTATTGCATAGAGTATCACTTGAACATGAACTCCCTAAAATAATTGAAGAAGAAAATTAAGGAATCAATAGAGGTCACTTCACTAGATATTATACTATAATATTTTTTTTGAAAAGTGGCATATGGTGGCCTTATTTATTTGAAGATCCATACCAAATCACATAGCAGTATAATATTTGTCAAAGGATGGGAAAACCAGACCATCAAGATGAAATGCCACTCCAATTAATGCTTATATAGAAACCCTTTGAAAAATGGGGGATTTATTTTTTTGAACTTATTAATCTACCTAAAAAATGTAATCATGCATGCTCTATAATCATTGTGATCGACTATTTTACCAAGTGGGTTGAAGCTACTATGATAACTAGCTATGATGGAAAGGATACAACAAATTTATTGTATGAGAACATAATTACTATATTTTGGCATCCAATAGAGATGGTAAGAGATAGAGGTATGAAATTTTTGAATAAAACCATAGAAACACTTACTGATGAATTCTTCATATCACATCATAAAAGTACAACCTACCACCCTTAGGTGAATGGTCAAGTGGAGTCTAAAACAAAGTATTAGGTAAGATGCTTATAAAAGTCTATGATGTTTAGTGAGATGACTAGGAAGATAGACTTCATATAGTCTTATGGGCATATTGCATGTATTAAAAACATGCCTCAGGTTTTAACCCTTTTAACTAGTCTATTATCTAGAAGTAGTAATGCCATTAGAGTATTTTATACCTAGCCTTTGAATCATAATCATTATACATATGAGAGATCAAGAATATTTAAGGAGTATGCTATTAGACCTAAATACAATGAATGAAGACTATCCTAGAGAAGTCTAGACATAAAAGGTAAATAAGCACAAACAAAAATCTTAGCATGATAAGAATCTATGTAGTAAAAAAATTTAAATAGATTATCCTATCCTACTATATGATAACCAATTTTGATCCTTTCCAAAAAAATTGAACATCCATTGGAAGTGACCATATATTATTCATGAATTATCATATCCATGAACATTGGTCCTTTGGTATTTAAAATGTACCATTTTACTTGGAAAGGTTAATGGTAGTAGTCTCAAGCCCTATCACCAATAAGTTGTGTACCTAAGAAAGAACATGTGCTCATTCAGACTATTTTAGTGTAAGATTCATTTTCATTCATGATTTCTGGATTGGGTTTGGTTTTTATTATGTTGTGTGTGTATTTTATAAGTATTTGTAAATAAATTGGCACTAGTAACACACAAGCAAGAGACATTGTGCATAATTGAGAGGAAAACATCTATACCAAGGTTAAAATGGGCGATAAGGAAAGAAAATTAAGTCTAGGAAATCTATTTATGATAGAGACCTTGATGACATATAATGGCTAAGGGATGGGTGTTAATAACAATGCATGTGAGATAGGCAACATAGATCCCAAATATTTTTAATGATCCACATCAAGAAATGGAATAATTAATTCATAGATTTCATTGGTTACATCATTCCACCTAACCGTCATAAAAATATACCACATTAAAAAAAAGTGTGTCAACTAATCAATTCAAAGATTCATTTACTAATGTTTTTCAAAACAATATACTGAGGTAATTTAAAACATTTAAATCTAAAGGATAACATTAGGTGCATCAAGACCTATAAATATCTCATTTTTTTGGTTGAATCATCATTTCATACTTAGTTATTTTTAATTATTTTGGTGAGCATCCCTCCAAGTTTCTTGTACCACTCTGTACTCCTTGTATTCCAACCAGATTAACCAAAACCCATAGATATTCATGATGGATACCTCTACACAACCACAATTCATTAAAATTATCTTCATTACATAATTAGAAGACATCAAGGTTGGCACAAACATACATCAAGAAAAAAAATTAGATCTTAAGGAACCTTCTCTCAAAAATGTTGAATAAATGTTGTTTATCCCTAAAGTAGCTTTGGATGCACAACATTTGGTAATTTCACCATTACATAAGTTCCACAAAACTGATGTGGAGTACCTAATTTGACTACCTATATTTAGCCAATTGAGTGGCATCATGGAACTTCTATTGGGAAGGTATAATGATGAGAGAATATATTTATTTTTGTATACTATATATGCGAATGAGGCTATGATGGAACGCGACACAAGCATAATGACACATGGACACTCTTTTATGCCTTAAAAATCAAAATCTCCTCTAATTTTACCTAAGATTAAGGATGCCTATACCCAAGGAAATCATAGAATTCTTTTGGATGACATCCCAAATGAATCCATTTACATCTTAATAGAGTGTATTACTACATGTTTCTAGCAAAAAACAAAATCTATGAAGGAGGACATAAAAAGGGTCATTTATATTGCTCATAGCATGGTCTAGCAATGGAAATAATTTAATTGGCTAGAATTTATGGTGTCCAAGATTACAATAAATATTTCAAAAGTCATCATGTCCATAAAACAAACTTTTCAATATTAGTTTCTAGTGTTATTTCTCATATTTACACAGTGGAAGTCTCCATAAGGTGTTGTCAATATATATGTATATTACTAGCCAGCTATTATATTCTAAGAACCTCATTTGGAAATATAGTAAAAGTGGATACCTTGCATATCAAAATATATTCAGTGTATAGTGGGATAAACTTGTGTAATTGGTGCTTATTAGCTTAAGAATTCCATCACCTATGATGTAATTTTTGGGCCAACTTATGGTGGTTATTAACTTTCCATATGGAATTTTTGTTTGCATTCATGAGCTTCTAAAGGCTCTATTTTCAACTTTTCCCTTCTTTACTAATATACATATGACATAAAAGGAAATCATTCAACAAAAATATCTAACCACATGTAGAGAAAACCCTTTATAGATAATTCCACCTAATGCTCTCATTCCATTGGACACCACACAAACTTACCTGATGAATTTTAATCCATTAACTTGAGGGAAACATAAATCCCTTATGAGTTGTTGATCACCTTATCCTTCACGAAGGAAGACTCATAGTTAAAAGACATGGTTTGATGACCCACATGTGCCTTGGATTGTTGTATAATGTGAGTGGTAGAACCTTCAAATAGATGAACAAGAGGTTTATCAGACTATGCTCGTATACATAGATGGTGATCTATATGAGAGAGAATAAGAAGAATTTTTATTTTAGAAACTAGTGCATATAGTTCAATTATACAAGTAGGTACCCAAACATTTATGGGTATAATTCCCATCTTGTCCATAGTCTATTATTGTGGATACTATTCATAAGGAATCTAATCTTTAATGGCTACAAGTAGATATTATAACATAAGGTAGCTTCATCATTTGATAAAAGGAGATCAGAAGATAACAGAGGAAAAGGAAATAAAGGAGGAATTGATCTCATTTTTCTCTTCCCTGATGAAGGTTGATAGAAACATTAACTTGAAAAGCCAGGCTGATATCCTACGAGTGATTCCTCCATTGATCTCAAAGGAGCAGAATAATATGTTATGTTCTATACCTAAGGAGGAGGAAATCTTCAAAGCTGTTAGATCCTTAGGAGGAGAAAAAGCACCTGGACCAGATGGTTTCCCCATTTTTTTTTCAAAAGCTCTGGAAACTTATAGGTAAGGATGTCAGCAATGCGGTGAAGGAGTTCTTTGGAGCAAAATAGATGCTGAAGGAAGTTAATGCCACTTTTCTGTGCCTTATTTCGAAGAAGGCTGGAGCGGAATGCCCTGATCAATTCAGACTGATTAGTTTGTGCAACTCTTTCTATAAGATAATTTCCAAAGTTTTAATGACCAAACTAATTCAAGTGATCCCTTCGTTAATAGCTGATCAGCAAAATAGATTCATTCCAGGCAGACAAATCCTCAACTCAGTTATAATGGCACATGAGAATATTCATTCACTATTCAGCTCTAACATAGAGGGGTTCCTAATGAAAGTGGATATAGCTAAAGCATATGACAGGGTGGATTGGCTATTCCTTTCAAAAAGCCTTATTGCCTTTGGCTTTGAACAAAGAGTGGTTGATATAATCAAGCAACTAATAACTAATACTTCTATAGCTGTGTTGGTAAATGGGAGTTCATTATCATGGTTGATAGTATGGGGCGATACCTTGGGGACCTAGTTTGTAGAGGATTATTTAAAGGTCTGAAACCCTCTTCGCATCCTTTAATATGCTCCCATGGTCAATTTGTAGATGATACTATTTTCATGGGACAGTCTGAAGTCACAGAAGCTAGAACTCTAAAGGAAGCTATAAATCTGTATTCCTCTACCTCTGGACAGCTGATTAACTAGAACAAAAGCATGGTATTCTTTATCAATACCCCAGTTTATAGACTGAACAAAATAGCAAGAATCCTAGAATGCTCCATAGGTTCTTTTCCTTCCACTTACCTTGGTCTCCCTTTAGGGTTGAAAGCTCCTGAAGCTTTTTGGGAAGGACTTATTAATAAATTTAGCAAGAAATTGGCGGGATGGAAAGGGAGTCTTCTAAGCCAAGGTGGAAAGCTCACACTCCTCAAAGCAAGTCTTCAAAGCATACCTACGTATGCTTTGAGTCTTTTCAAAATCCCCACTAAATTTGTTGAAGCTATAGAAAAAATCCAGAGAAACTTTCTTTGGTCAGGTACTGAGGAGAAAAGGAGAATGCCTCTTATAGCATGGGATAACATTTGCAAACCTGTCAGGGATGGTGGACTTGGTATAAGGAAAATTAGAAGTATGAACACAGCCCTCTTAGCTAAACAGGGGTGGAGGGTTTATCAGGAAAATAAAGAATGGAGTAAAATTTGGAAGCATAAGTACTTATTCAACGCAAAGTCACTCCCTGAATTCTTTACCACACCGGACATTTCTCATCCTTCTGCCATATGGGGGTAGTCCAGGGAACAAAACATGTTTTAAAAGAAGGAAGTTCATGGAAAGTTGGCAATGGTAAAAAGGTGAAGTTCTGGGAAGATATTTGGTTAAGAGGAAAATCGTTACAGGAAGAAATCCAAGATAAAGATGTGATAGATAGATGCAAGCAAAGAGTGGGAATAACGGTTAATCAATATTGGCAGAACAACTCTTGGGTAAACCTCACTGACTATGATCAAGATCTCAAGGATATTCAATTATCTCTAAATGTTATATCTCTATATCCTAATCAAGAAGATAGAATTGTTTGGCACAATGAGCCAAGTGGACAGTTTAAAATTTCATCCATTTTCTCCTCTAATGGAAATGGTAGCAAACCATTATGGATGAGAGCTTGGATTAAGGGGCTCATCCCCAAAATCAAATTCTTTTTCTGGACCCTTCTCCAAAACAAAATATTGACTCTAGATAATTTACAAAAATGTGGAATTAATATTGTAAACAGGTGTATTCTTTGTAAAAAAGACCTTGAGGATAGAGATCATCTGTTCATGAATTGTTCCTTCACTCAGCTTGTTTGGAAGGAGATTCTCAATTTGTGGGGCATTACATGGATTCACCACAAAAATGTGGAATTATCTCTCAAAAGCTGGTACTGCCCTTCAAAGAATCCCAAAGTCCTTTTTTTATGGAAAATAACTCTTCCTCATATTTGGTGGGGAATATGGAAGGAAAGAAATAACCGAATCTTTAGAAATAAAGAACTTCCTGGATGGGTGGTAGGACAGAACATCATTAGAGCTTTAAAGGAGAATTTTTTATTACAAAAGAATCCAAGCTCTACCCTCCAAGTGGATAATCCCTTGAGGACGGATAATCTTATTGGTAAACCTGATAAACCTAGATCGGGAGTAACATGGAATGTTCCTCCTCAAGGATGGATTAAAGGAAACTTTGATGGTGCTGCCAAAGGGAACCCAGGGAATGCAAGTTGTGGTGGAGTCTTGAGAAACGATATGGGAATGGTAATTGATGTTGTTGCAATCCCCATTGGTAAATCAAATTGCCACATTGCCGAAGCTACAACTGCCCTTTAGACCCTCAAATTAGCTGTGGACTCGAGATATCCCAAATTGTGGCTTGAAGGGGACTCTTTGAATATTATAAATATTCTTAATAATAGAAATACTGTGTCTTGGACCATAGAGGATAAGGTAATGGAGATGAAAACATTATTAAATAAATTTGAAGAAGTGATTATAACCCACACCTTTCGTGAAGCCAATGGTGTTGCAGATTGGCTAGCTAATTGTGCAGTCTGGGAAGGTCAAATAGTGAGGTGGCATGAAACATTAGAAAAGAACGTGGAATTGAGGGCATTCATTCTTCATGATGTAACCCATGAAAAGGAAGGAAATATTGGAGAGTAATAAATATATAATGAGTAGGATGAGTGGCAGCGCGGGGAAAGGAAAACAATCATTACAGAGGAAGGCCCTCAAGAGTGAGACGTGGATCCTGAAAAAGCACAAACAAAGCCAACTTTCCAATCAATTTGGCAGCAGGTGGGTTTAGTGTAAAAACCATAGCAACTAGGATTCAAAGAAAATGAGTATGGCACACGAAAGGAAGGGAGATCCCTAAAAACAGGAACCCAAGAGCTGTGATGAATGGAGAGAGAAACAAGAAGTCTAGAGAATTTTGTAGAAAGGAAAAGTTGGGAGCTACATGGAAAGACTCCATGGATCAAAGCCACATATCACTACGGCTTTTTTCAAAAATTGGTCTGATGAAAGGGTCACCCTGCATGGTATCACAGTGAACTTAACAGAGGATTTTATAGCTGAGGTTACAGGGCTGCCTACGAATGGACTCAAATCTTCCAAGCAGACAAGCATCTCGAATGAGGCCTTTTGTAAGTTCCCCAAAATGGATGAGGAAGAATAGAAGCTGGTCAAGAATGGGGATTTCTATGAATTGGATCAGATAAAAGGGATATGGAGGGATGTCTTAAGCTGCATAAGGGAGTACTTCATCCTGGATGGAAGAAGCAAGCGCGTGCACAAGTTCCATTTTGTCTTCCTTAACCACTTCAGGCACAAGGTTAGTTTGTCTTTTCCCTTTTATCTTCGCTTCTCCTTGGTCCAAAGTTTATATGCTCATAGGAAAAAGGAAACACGCCCTATCCTACATGAAGGCCTTATTCTGCTTATCGAAGGCTACTGCAAGAATAGTGCAATGGTAAAGCACCCCAAACAAGGGAAAATTAAGGTGTAAGGGAATAGAAAGAGTGAAAGTGTAAATAGGAAAGGCAAAATAAAGTTCCCTAGTGCTAAAAAGTGGAATGTAGAAGAAGATACGGAATGGGAGAGAATTGAAAACCCCAGGGAGGAAAACTTGGAAGAAGAAGAAGGAACTAAAAGTTGGGATACAAACTCTAATGAGGATGAAGAATGTTCTGAGAAGAATGAAAAAGATGATGTCAACACAGAGGAGGATTTTGCAAATAGAACTATAGATACGGAGGAAAACCAGAAAGTGTCAGAGGATGAATTTGTCTAGGATGACCCTATTGAGGACCCAACTTCAAAGAATGAAAAGGAAACTTTAGGTCAGGATGTTAATCAAGATACGGATATGGAAATTCAAACTGGAATTAAAGAGTGGGAACAAAAGAGTCAAGAGGATATCTTTGAAGAAGCCAGGAACAGTCCCAATAAAAATTCTGAGGAATGGAGAGGGAAAAAATAGAATGATGAAACACACACACCTATGGCTTGGGTTAATTGTAAAGCAGAGGCATTGTCCCAATTTGATTTTTGGACGTGTAGGGAGATTATGGATCTCAAGAGGAAAGTCGAAACTATGGAAGATTCCCTAAAAGCTATTTGGAACAAAATAAACAATATGGAAAATCAGATAAGGGAGATCCCAGTCAATCTCAAAGCCTATGAAAATAACCTCCGGGAACTTATTAAGGACAACAAAATAAAAATGGAGGAAGTTACGTCCAATATTTGTGCTGCTGCTGTCAATATAGGTAAAAGAGCCAATGAGGAGACCAAAGCCTTGGAGGGACCCAACAAAAGGACAAGACAAAGTTCTAGAAAGAAGGTTACACAAAAAAGAGCTATGCAGGTGGCAACCACTACCCAGGATACTGTTATGAAAGGAAAAGAAACTATGAAACTGATATTGGAACTGGATGAATAATTTGGTTCTTTTGGTTGGTTTAGTAACTGGTCCTATTTTTTGTTTTCTTTCTGTAATCCTTTGCCTTTGGTGATACCAGATCTCTATTTAATCTGGGTTTTGACCAAAAGTCTTTCTAGTGGTTTCATGTCCATTTAAAACCTATTTTTGCTACTTCCTTGTAGTAGTTTTTAGGCTTTGCCTGTGGTCTTGGATGATCTTTCTTTCTTTCTTTGTAACAGGGTTTCGGGGTCCCTTCAAAACCTGCTTTTACCTCAATCTAAAACATAAGGTAGCTTCAATGAGTCCTCTTAGACTCAACCAATTAATCCTCTTACTAAGAGTCAACCAATGTCACTCTAGCATGGGAATCACATGATATAGAGATATAAACCTACTACTAAGGAGGAAGAGTAGGAACTTACACCCATATCCCAATAATCTATCGTAACTCTTATATCTTTAGGAGGGACTATGCTATGATTTCCTAAAGACTCACCTATTTTTGGGTTTCAAATGGGACATGTGTTGTAAGAAATGGTGCATAATTATATTATGATTTATTATTCATTTCACTTAGATTAACCCCTCACTGATACTGAAGAGGTGTGTTGGATGCATAAACATAAGAGGAAAAATAATCTAACTGAGAAGAAGCACAATGAACTATCGAGTGTAGAAGAAGAAAGGAAGATAAGAAACAATAAAATGAAATTAGAAAATAAAAGGATTTGGAGCACAAAAACCACAACAAATTGAGGTACCCATACAATTAGTGGAGCCATAACCCATTATTGAGTTTTAGAAACTAGTGACTATGGAGGAAATTCTCCAACTAATTACACAAATAGTTCATGTGCCAATGAATATCCCCATCCAGTCCACATAGATTGTAGACACAAAGACACAACAAAAGAATCTCATTGAGGCCAAGGAAGTGTGTATGTATAACATTGATACTGATTTGGAAAATAAGTAAGCTAATGATGGGGCTGAGTATAAGCTTGTGATAGAGGTGGAAATGACATAATCAGAGGTTATAGCTAAATGTACTTAGGAGGCCATGAAATATAGGGATGTAGTGATAATAAAATTTATGCCTGTCACTCTTTACACTCCACCAATAATCATAGAGACCATCATTATGCCCATGTTGCCTAAATATCCCCCACTCTTCTAACACAAGTTGAGGCCACACAAACCACTACTCTAAAATCACCATCTGGGACTCCACCTCCAACCTCTTTCACTTATCAATCCCTCCCAACTCAAGGTCAGGCCTTACCAAAACTTGATCCCATTGTGACATCTAGGTTCTAGAATTTAGCCCTCATGGATATTCCTTCTGCACCCTCTTATCACACCATCTTTTCATTCCACCTCATTCTATTATAGTTCCTTCCCACTGTGACCTCCATTGTTGTCTTTGTTATGCCCCCACCTGCCACTAAAGCATCTCTATATGTTTTTAAGCTTTCCTTGGATAATTAATTAGAGGGTGCTTCCACTTTTTAGGAGTTTGTCATGCAGATTGTTATTTCCTTTTGAAATAAGGTGTCCTAATTGCAAACATGATAAATTTAACCTATAGAGTGTGCTAAAAACCACTCTGAATTTTATTAAATAATCCTTCCACACCCTTTACTCCCAAGTTGTAGGCCTTAGTTTTATATTTGATCACACAAAACTTCCAAAGCTAGTGCCCCAACTTACATAGGATTAGGTGAGTATCCAACAGGTTACTTGTTTTGAATTGTAAGGTTGATGTATCAATGAGGAGTCAAATGAGTTATAATATCTCCTAGAGATTTATCAAGCTTACCTTACTACTATGATCAACTAGGCCATGACTATGGCCTATGGGTTTCTCAACTAGAAATCCCAAGTGGATGTGGTATGGATCAATGTGCTCTTTGAATTTTAACATTATGATTTTTTCTAAAGCCATAATTTATAATCCCTCTATCACTTATACCAAGTTTATGTTTATGTTTCAAGTGTTCAAGTAATATTGAGACTCATTTATGCACTATTTATTGGCTTGGTAGATTCAGATGTTGAACAACAAATTTTCTAAGAACCAAACATAATACCATGATGAGAAGCTCACCCATCTCCATGTGAATATCTCCTAAAAATGACTACTACTAAATTTTATCTCCTTTCTATTATAGATATTTATATTTAACAAATTTTTTATGCTTATATTTATTTGCAAGCACTTATGTGTAATGTTTGGGAGTATTTTATTGACTAGAAGAATTATAAGATGGATGTGGTTGAGTTTGATATTACCATTGTTCCCTTCAATGATGTCCCTACCATTATTCATCCCAGTTAACTATAGTAAAATATGATCCAAATGAATACTACTACTTCTATTTCTTCATAGAGTGATCTATCTACTTTACAACCACTAACTACATCTATTTCTCCATCGATGCCTCCTCCATCCAACTAAATTTTTTTTTTTGCAGTTGGGAATTTTGAAATTTTGATTGTTAGATTTTTATTAGGTAGGATCACAAGAACTTTTAGGAATAAGTTGGTTGAAAATATATAAGGGAGACCCTATAGTTTTTTTAGTCTATTGAAAACCCAAAAGGGTGGTAGATTGGATTATTACTTAATTGAAAACCAATAAGGGAAGCTAAGTAGTGTGCAATGGGAGAAAACTAGTAAATGACACCTTGAGTGATCTGACATTTCTATACATTCTACCTTCTTTTCATTCTACAAACTCCTAGTTCTTTGTGGTCTTGTCTCAAGATGAGATAAAAGTTTAAGTATATGGAAGTGTTAGCTATGGAATGTCTACACTAACTAATCATATATATATATATATATATATATATGAATGTGATGGATAAGGATCATGGTTTATTTTTGGTTAGCCATTATTCTACAAGATTTTTATGAAGATATTATTTCAATTGAGATCATGTACATGGAATATTTAGCAATAGAATATAGGTTGACATACCTGAAAACCAAGTTTAGACATCATTGTTACAACATTATATTTTTTAATATTATATATTCTTGAAGATGATAGTAGAATGGGTTGGATAGTGTTGGGTAATATTGTATGTGAGCCTTTTGAGTAAATTTTCTTATTAAATGTTTTAAGGGATGAGTATAACCTTGGATATTTGGAATGAAATTATAATGATTAATTTATAATATGGAGATTGTAAGTATATTTAGTAATTAATGATGATTATGATAACTCTACACTTTATATGTTAGATATATATTTTGGGGTACTTATATGTCATGAAAATGTTTTTGATTTCTATTTGATATTATCTACTCATTATGAAGTTGGGTGATATTGCATAATAACTCTATGAATAGATAATATTCCTCTATAGACATTTAAAAATTACTTCCAAATGTTAGAAACCTTAGTATATCAATGAATAATAAAAGGTCTTTTCTATATGAGTTTTGACAACTATGTCATCATATCTGAGTATTACCATTAAATATATGTATAAGTAGATAGTCATAGGATTTCTCAATATTTTGTAAACCTCTACGATCCTAGTATAGAATTTTAATAATGAGTAACGATTTTTACTTTTTTGTAATCTCTTCCTAAAATTACAAGAGTTATCCCTATAATTACATGTTTTATTGAACCCATGAACCTTTGCTAACAATAATATTAACCAATTACTAAAATATTGGCTAGATTTATAGTCTATTACATCGACCATACATTATTATATCATCTATGATTAGCTTCATTTACTACTACATTATCAATTTATAAAACCACAATGACCTAGTTGTCTTCTTAACAACATCTACCATGCCTCATAGTATTGGAAACTTGTTTAATTTCTAATTGCATCGACCATGCTAGATGAAATTGATCATGTTTTTTGATGGTAATATTATACCTTTCAAGTACTATCCCAAGATAATTTGAAACATACTCTTGATCACTTATATTCATTATTAAAGAATAATTTTCACTCTAATAGGGTATACCTATGTTAATGATTGAGAATTAATTACCCACTTTCTTTATGTATCTATAATCTCTTATACTTTTATTAACATTATTTATTGACCATTCTTAGACCTCTATCCATTTTAGGTTTGCATTTCCACTATGTTAGTCCTCCAAGACCAATATATTGAAAATACTAATGAATTTTACTTATTTAGACCAATGAATTATGTTTACCAAGCTTGAATATCATTCATTAATTTTATCCTTCACAAATTAATTCCCAGAATAATCTACTTCACTTAATCTTCAAGTTGATTTGCCTAGATGTTTGTAACTTTTAGTAAGATAATCACTTTGAATATTGTTAAAGACAAATTTATACCTTAAGCCTATTTTAATAATTAGAATAAATTAAAAATATTTATAATATACTTCATGTAATGATATTAAGCCTTTAAAGGTTTTACACAGGCTCAAATCATCAATTATGTCAACAAATGACCATGAAACTGAACTCAATCCTATCTTGCTACACGACTATATGTAGGCCTATTTGGTCCTAAGAAAGATGTTTTTGTCATAATTTTCCTCTTAATATCCCATTTAATTACCTTTTTACTAATTATATATTGTCTATTATGGTGATAAACCAATCTTTGTTCTATTGGTTTCTCAAAAGAGTAACTCAAATACAACTTTGCTCTTTTAGGTCTGTATAAGCCTAATTCTACATTCTTGAAAGAAAGTGACTTGTTTACAATACCAAATGAATTGGAATAAATATTAAAATATTTTATAAGTATCATAAAATTTTATAAAACACTTATATAGAGTCTAGAGCTAAGGAATAAGGAAAAACCATCAAATTCTTCCCTTTTCAAACCTTCTTGGTGACTACCTACAGGTAGGCCTACAGACAGTCAATAATAACTAACTTTATATAATTAATTTAAACTTGAAAATACATTTATAATCTTAAAAAATAATTTTATCATCTTCATATAAATTTTTAGAATGGTTCATAGGTTAAATTCAAGGCTATGGGTCTTTTTGTGTTTAAGAACCTTTTTTTAGGGTTTCTCAAGAAACCTAGAGGCAAAGAGCTTATTAATAATAATTTGTAGAGTCTAGGATATTTTTTTATCTTTATAAAAATTGTATTATGACCTAATAACCTCCTCATAATTTTATAATAAAAACCATGCACCCTTTCTTATGTGTTACTAGTGGATGTAAATGACTGTAATTGTGAAAAATGGGACTTTTTGAAGGTTTCATCCACATAAACCTAGGATAAAGTACAAATTAACTTAAAATTGGATTGAATCATATTCATATATTTATTTATTAAATTAATAAAATTATTTAAATTACCATATCTTATTATTTTTTAATAAAACTATGTTTCTATACACATAGACCCTTGTTTATAATGGCAGACTATCAATAAAACCCTTTTTCATATCTTGTCAGTTAGAATTCACATTAGAATCATTAGAAACATATGAAATAAATATAAAAAAAATTTAAAATTTAATTTTACTCTATTAAACATTCCTTAATCATCAAATAAGCTTCCTTTATTGATCACTTTATATAGTCTTATTTACATAACATAAGCCTAATGGCCTTCTTTACTCCTCTATGTCACTCATTCCTCTATATTCTACCTTATACTTATTTGTTTAATTTATTAAAGTATTATATTTTGCCTTAAATATCATCTATTTTTATTAATAGGCATTCATTTTCTTTCGGTCTTGAAATATACCATAAGTCTCTCTCTTCACCCGTATCTCTAACTAACATACTTTTTCTAGATTCTTCCAACGTAGAATTAGTTTCTAAATGAGGCTTGAGATAGAAATTACATTTAAAATAAGTGAAAATGTTTAGACAACATGTAACTAGAACTATTATGAACATTCTTAATGGTTCAATCCTTTTACAACTTGTCACAATTCATACAAACCTCTATAAGAAATTCAAATTTTTAAATTCTTCATTTTGGAGGGAAAAACTAAAACTATTCTAACTTAATGAATTAACTATTTTGGGAATATTGAATTTTTATTCCTAATTTAGTTAAGGGTCTAAGTTAATTAAATAATTGAATAATATTTTAATATTTAAGATATTGATTTGTATAATTTAATTATAATTTAAACCTTTCAAAAAATAGTAATGAGGAGAAATATAACTTAGCTTAAATTGGACTAAGATGCCTAAGACAGGGTCTAGAATTTATCGTGTAGGACTAGGATAGTGTCACAAATTAGGATCTAGGTTTCATTTTATTAAATTATAAGAGTTTCATAATATGAAACCCTAGGGTTCGATGTTATAGTCCTCTTTTACATCTATTATCTTGGAGACCTGAGTTTTATGGGTTTTATTCATTATCCATATGTGAGTCTACCTATGAAATTTTGGATGCTAGATGTCTATAGAACTCCCTATAGAGCTTATTTAGTCTTTAAACCCTAGAATCCAATATGCTTTGACAAATTTTGAGAAATATGGGGGGGTTAGTGTGTCTAAGATGCACTAAACATGTATCCACACCTCTTGTGTAGGCATGATGCCTACATACCAATACTCTGAAGAGGGATCAAGCCATATGTAGTTCTCCCACTTGGTGTGCTTTGTGAAATAGTGTGTATGAAGATGAAAAATTCTAAAAATATGTGTGCTTGAGGTGTCTATGAACTGGTGTAAGGGTTTGAATAAGCTTATGGTTGTATTAGATGTCTATATGTAGATATAAATATGCCTAAGTAGTCTTGCTTGCTTTGTGATATTTTCCAACTCATTCTAAATGAAATTTGAATGGTATTTTATAAATATCTATTGGTTATCAGTTTAATGTATTCATGTTAGGCTTATAAGAAGAAGGATAGGAACCAGAAGGAAGTGATCATTAGATCTAAAAATGCAATTGGATAAGAGTGCCAAAAATGGACACCTTAGGGTCTAGCACTATATTACAAGTTGGTCACTATTTTCCTATAGGTACAAGACCTAGGGGGATGGAATCATCATGGGAAATTTAGCTTGGCTAAGTTGTAATTAGGTTTTGGAAGCCTATGAATGACTAGAAATAAGCGAAAAGGTGTCTAGAAGGGTCATGAAAGCAAGCAAGAGGGACTTATGGGTTGCGTATCACAAGCCACACTCAAGATACCAATATTCACATTTTATATAACTACATTTTCCTCCCCTTTATTCTAATGATGTAGCAAATAAAAATACTAGGATAAAGGAAAAATAAAAAGCATACTTAAACTTACTTGAAAGGGTAAAGCTCATGAAGTTGTGTGATGTTGGGTGTGTGTAGAGAGAGCATGTTGTGAAGTGTTAATCTAAAAGAGAAAACAAAGATTAGATCAATTATTAATAGATATTATATATCTAAAATAAAAATATAAAAAACTAGGTAAGATAGAGATGAAAAGAAAGGAATGAGTACACCTCACTAGGTATGCAAACTAATACCAAACCTATTGTGATGCTGAGTGATGCTAAGTATGTGTTTAATGATGTTGTACCAAGATTAAAATCATGAATAGAGATGAGTGATCAATTCCTCAAGAGTGGCTCAAGAACTCAAAGGTTGGCCCTTTGGATCCATCATTACCACTAAATGAAGCTATATGATCTTGCATGTGTTGATCAATGTTTGGAATGTGTGTCAAAACCCTCTGAGTAAGTGGCTCAAGAATACAAAGGATATCTATTCCTTTGGCTACATCATTTCCCCATGAATTAAAGATATGAACTGATATTGATATGAAATGTGTGTCATATGAAATGGCTCCTAAATCCCATCAATGTTCTATAATCTAATAATGTGGTATGGATAGTTGAATGTGTGTTAGAAACTAGGCCAATTTTGGTCACTTGGAAAAGGTGGAGATTAGGCTTGTATGAAATCCACTCCAAAATTGGGCAATAGGCTTATGTGGAAGCCACTCATAAATGATGCCAACCACCTAAATATATAATAAGGCATGCCACTAATAAGAATGCGTAGGTAATATACTAAACTTGGAAAGAAAAAAAGTCAAATATGCCATGCACATTTCCCCCAATCATTGGTGTGTAAAACATTGATTCTAATCTGAAAGTTATATCAACTACCTAATCTAAAATTATAAGTGAGATAAATCATGTCACATATGATGCCCCTTATATCTAGATTCTTTGAGAAAAACTATATTAAAACTACTAATTTTGATTTAAACTATTATTGAAAAAATTGTAACTGTACTTACTTTTCTATCTATTTCTAGAAAATCTAGTTTTTTTACTATTTGGATAAGAGCACCAAAATTGGACACCCTATTGTCCAACACTATAGTCCAATCTTGGTGTTCTTATCTTATGCTAATTTTAATGACTATTCTATAATTATCACTGTCTACTTCATCTGTTATGCTTGGTTTGAAGTCTAGATAGTATTTTGGGTGTTCTAAAAGCTAATTTTTTAACTAGTAGGAGCTCTAATCTATGTGATAAAACCCTTATTTTTTCCCCCTCTTCTAAGGGTAGGAATGAATAACCTGTAATGACTATACTAAAAAAAAAGAGCCCTATAAGTGTGTTATGTTGTGAAAATACATGATATAACAATGATAATTGACAAGATATCTCAAGATATATCATGGTTTGTATGAGAGATTGTTAGATCAATAGGGGTGTGCCTAGATAGATATAACCATGTAATAGCATGTACAATGTACTAAATTGAAACTATAAATGTTAGTTAGTTATTAGTTGTCAAGGAGAGATAGAGCATGATGTCAATCATAGCATCTAAAAAACCAAGATAATGCATGATGTAGATCATGGCAATACAAATAATTAAAAAGCAATCAAGAAACAAGCACACAAGGCAAGAAGTAAGAAGCATACAAGAGTGTCCAAGGGGCCAAAAAAATAAGGGGCATGGACACATGCCACTTAAAATAGGAATCAAACATACAAGGCATGTTCAAATTCCACATTCACATACAAATTAAATAAGCAAGGTTGGCTCAAATGCCACATGCACATAGAAGAATACAAGTAAAGGACATTGGCAAATGTCCTAAGGCACACAAAAGAATAGAAGCAAAGGACATTGACAAATGTTCTAAGGCATATACAAGAGATAAAATAGGAACTAAGAAATGAAATCACATATAGCTATGCAAATCAAGAAAGGAAAGTATGTAAATTCTTGGGAATACAATCACATATACTAATCAAATAAAGAAGTGAAAGTATGTAAGACATGGAGTACAAGACTAGGTATATGCTAAGAAACACACAAGTGCTATATACTAGTGAAATTTTGATAGAGTAATATATGTAAGCTAGTAAATAATGTTGATAACTAGAGTGCATGGTGTAGGAATGACATAACCTGGATGGTGTAGTCATGTAGAAGATGCCCCCAGTGGGTATATATATTGATGTATGTCTCAAATGTATGAAGTAGGATGCCCCCTCCATGGGTAGAGTGACGTAATCAAGGATCTAAAAGTCACTACACACACTCAAAGAAGATCAAGTGAAGCATGGTCTTGTAGATAAATCAACAAACAATAGCATAAAACAACAAATGTAAGTCTAGTATGGTAGTAGAAATGTAAAGCATGGAGAATGCATACAATTGAAATGTTTTTTAATTTTTTGAATATTTGAATGTTTTTGTATTTTTAAATGTTATATTTTTTTTGGTAATTTGACATATTTGAATGTTTTTGGTATTCTATAATATATTTGAATGTTTTTAATATTTTTGACATGTAAGATATGTACAATCAATCATAAGGAGACTATGTAAAATAAATTAAAAATAAGTTGTGTACAAGCAAGAAAAAAGAAACTTTGTAAAATTAATTTGAAAGGAATCTATATATAAGTAATTTAAAATAAGTAATATGTACACAATGACGTAAAAGACTAGGTTGGAAGTGGTAAAGGGTCCAAGGATGGAGCTCACTAGGGATGGAGATGGGGGAAAAGATCATGGCCATCATCAAATGCCTCAAGATCATCATCATAAGTATCATCATATGTTGTATACTCTGTATACATGGTGTCATCCTACTATAGGTGAACTAAAGGTTACTTTGGTGGTGAAGATATTGATTCTCCTCTTGGATGCTTAGCTCTGGTAGTAGGTGGGCTTTGGTTAAAGTGGTGAAGTTAGTGCTGGTGGTGATTTAACTAGAAGAGTGATGTAGGATGTTTAATGAGAGATCTACAGTCATCTCAGTACTCTCCTAGGCCAATTGGTGTAAATCTCAATCCACACAAATAGTCATTTGTGAGTGTGGGTGTCATATTATCATCTAAAGTAGCTTGGGAATCTATATCAACATTATGTGCATATGGTAACTCAGAATTTACCACAAGGGGTAACTATGATATGAGAGCCTCATCAACTATAGTAGTAGAAGATGGTGGTGCTATGAGAATATTTGTAACTATCAGAGTAATTATAACTATCAGAATAGTTGTAACTATAGAATTAACTAGTACTACTAAAACTACTATCAGTGATTGTATAATTATAATAGGTGTAAGAACTGTGACTGATGGAGTAGCTAGAATGGTTAAAGCTACTATGACTAGCTGAGTATCTAGAGCTAAGAACACAACTTTAAGTCAAGGAGTGTGAGATGTGCTAGTCTCTCCTACCTCATATGTATGTATCTAATCAAGAGAAATGCGATGAGCTATGGACTGAGCTATGATATGAGGTGTTCCACTTAGTGAAATAGTTTAAGATGACTCTATTATTAGAAAATATATGAATGGCTAGTTATCTGCTAGGCATGTGTATAGGTATCCTTTATGGAGAAACTTAACACATCAATGAAGAATAGAAGGAACTACCACATATCATGTATCTAAGGTTGTCCAAGTAAAATATTATAATGAAGAGGACTTGACATGACCTAGAACTATGTAGAGAGGGTTTTGGGCTCTACCATGATATCTAAAGTAATGGTGCCCAATGTTTGTCATGGTATATCATCAAAATCTCTAATATTATTATATGATTTTTGCATGGATCCCATATTTACACCCATGGTTTATAAGAATTTAATATTACATATATTAATTCCATAACCATTGTCAACTAGAACTCTCTTAACTATGCTAGTTTTGACTTGAAATTGTATGAATAGTGGTAAATTTTGATCAATAACTATCTGAGATGGCATGTCATCATGATCAAAATAAATATCATCTTCATTTTTAATGTGTTAACCATTGATGCAAAATAAAACTCTAAATTAATGGGCACAAAATTATGAGTGAGTTCCTGATAAAGAATGTCCTTGAACACATTAGATTTTCAAAGTAGTTCTAACATTCAAATCTTAGATGGTGTGTTTCTCAATTAATCAACAATATCATATGCCTTGTGCAAATCTACCTATGTGGGTGGGTTGGGATTGGGATGGGAAGAAATAAGAGGGTGGTGAGGCTCCTAACTAGGTGGAGGAGCCATGGTAGCATGTTGAGTAATAGCTCTAACCACATTATCTACTATCCATATAGGACTAGTAGTAGATACAAGAGGAGAGCGAAGATAATTGATAGGTCGAGGTGGTGGAAGGACAAAGGGTGTCAGCTGGGCTCTTTGGTGATGGAAGTGACCTGGAAAAGAGTAAAATGGACCATGAAACATAACTCAACATGGGATAGAGGCTCTAAGGGAGGTGAGGTAAGAGGTATCTTAACATGTTTAACAATAAATTTTTTAATATCATCCCATATTGTGAAAAGTAAGCATTAAATGTAAAGAATGAAGCTTTATACTAACATATGGTAAAATTCATCATTCATTTACATGATAGGACTAAGTATGGTCTCCTTATTATTTACAAGGAATGCAATAAATATGTGTAAATAAGTGAGATCCATTTTTGTTATTATGTGAAATCTGATTTTAGATGTAAGGTGACACCTCAAGCAAACAAAGGAACCTAGTATATGCAACTAGGGTTTTGAAAAATGATATTTTTTTAAAAATTACTAAGGAATTTTAAAATTTAATGTGAATTTTTTATTTAAATATGCAGGTAAAAATTTAGAAAAATATTGGAAAATTCTTCATTTAAAAGGACCTAATAAATGCAACTAGGGGTTGGAAAAAAATGATTTTTTTTAAATTAATATGAAATTTTAAAATTTAATGCAAATTTTCTATTCAAATATCTTGTAAAAAATTAGAAAATTATTGGTAAAATCAACAAGGAATTTACTCTAGGGTTTCTAGGATTTTTATGTGCAAATAAAGTAAGTCAGGTTCACCAAATAATTTAACTATTTTTGAAATATTAGAGTCTTATTCCTAATTTAGTTAAGGGTCTAAGTTAAATAAATAAATAAATAACTAATATTGGAATAATTAAGATAATAATTTTTATAATTTAATTATAATTTAAATGTTTCTAAAAATAATAATAAGTGAGGAGAAATATAACTTAGCTTAAACTAGACTGAGACAACTGAGACATGGTCTAGAATTTGTTGTACAAGATTGGGACAATGTCTTAAATTAGGATATATATTTCATTCTATGAGAGGATAGGATCACTAGAATAATACACCTTAGGTTTTGGTGCTATAGTCCTCTTCTACCACTATTGTATTGGAGACCTAATTTTTCTAGTTTTTGTTCACTATCCCTATGTGAACCAACCTATGAGATTTTAGATGTTAGATGTCTACAGAGATCCCTATAGAGATTAGTATTAAAATCCTAGACTCCATTGTGATTTGACAAATTTTGAGAAAAAGTGTGGGTTAGTGTGTATAAGATGCACTAAACATGTATCCACACCCCTTACGTAGGCATACTACCTACATACCAATACTTTGAAGAGGGATCAAGCTATATGTGTTTCTCCCACTTGGTATTATTTGTGTAATAGTGTGTATGAAGATGAAATTTTTTAAAGTTGGGTATGCTTGAGGTGACTACAGACTGGTGTAAGGGTTTGAATAATCTTATGGCTGTATTAGATGGTTGTATGTAAAGAATAGGGAAATATTCATGAGTAGTCTTGCTTGTATTCTTGCTTGCTTTGTGATATTTGCCAACCCCTTCTAAATGAACTTTAAATGGGCTTTTATAGAGATTTTTTGGTCATTGGTCAAATGTATTCATGTTAGGTTGACAAGAATAAGAATAGGAATCAGAAAGAAGTGACTATTGGAGCTAAAAATTTAATTAGATAGGACCATTAGAAATGGACACCCTAGGGTCCAATGCTATAGTCCAAGTTAGAAGCTATTGTCCTCTAAGTAAGAGACCTAAGGGGATGGAAACATCATAGGAAATGTATTTTGGTTAAGATATAATCAAGTTTTGGAAGCCTATGAATGACTAGGAATAAGTGAAAATGTGTCTAAAAGGATCATGAGAGCAAGCAAGAGGGACCTATGTGTTAGGTGTCATAAGCCACACTCAAGATACCAATTTTCACATTTTATATGACTACACTTTAACCTATTCTAGGTAAAATGAAGTAACCAATGGATTATTATAGATTATTTAAGTCCATTGTACCTTTAAAAACTATATAAGTATAAATTTTGATATTTATGTTACTAACATAAGTCACATCCTGATGTTGCTACATCAAACTCCCATGGTGGGAAAATATTTAAGATCTTGATCAAATGAGATTATCTTCTTTTTCTCTTCTTTCAATTTATCATTTTCATATTTTATTCATTCTAGTTTTTACTTACTCTCTTCTTTTTCAATTCTTCATGATGCATGAGCCCAAATGACTCATTCTCTTCTCCATCCTTGTCGAATTCCAATGAAAAAGACTCCATCTCCTTTCCTTCATTATCTTTTATGCCTACACATACAAAATTGTAATCATAATTAATTATAAAAATTTGATTTAGCATTTCCTCTCTAATTGATGTCATCCCTTCAATTCAATTTTTTTATTTACTATTCAATTCTTGGATCATCATCTTCTTGACTTAAGATCTTCAATATCTCCAATTCAGTTTCCTTTATTGCTTCTTCATCTCCTATGAGATTCAAGTCTTTTTATCATTGCATGATTTGTTACCAAATCATCTCTTCCTTTACATTATATTATGACATCTCCTCTTTTCCAACTTTGTCTTCTTCTTCATAAGGTACTACAACTTGTACCAAGATATCCTCTTACATGGGCAGTGTGGAAATATAAAATGGGTCCCCCCCATAAGCACAGCTTAGGTGGGCAGTGTGGAAATATAAAATGGGTCCCGATAACTAGGCCTGATGAGGTACCCATGTAAAAATGCAATCTCCTATAAGATAGAGAAAAGGAGAAAACCCATAGGAAAAAACTCCCCCCCCAAAAAAAAAGAGAGACAAAAGAAATGAAGAGGCTAGTGGGCCCCCCTTGAAGATGATGCTGCTACAGATGTGGACTACACCCCAAGAAGAACTTGTAGATGAATGAATTTGCTCTCGATGAAAGGTTTTGTTAAGATGTCTACAACCTGATTTGAAGACTTGAAAAATAGCAAGTCCATGACCTGACTTTGAATAAGCTCCCAAATGAAATGCATGTGAATCTCTATGTGCTTGGTCTACTAGTGCTGAAATGGATTTCTACAAATTTGAATGGTACTCTGGTTGTCATAATAAATGATGGTGGGCTACCTGATAGGAATGCCAAACTAAAAAAGTATCCCCTAAATCCAAATATCCTCAGTAGCTACATTAACAGCTCCCCTATACTCTGCCTCTGTGGATGATATAGCAATAACATTTCGCTTCTTGCTAGACCAACTAATAGGACTAGAACCTAGAGAGAAACTGTAACCAAAAGTGGACTTGCGAGTCTATGAATCACTAGCCCAGTCTGAATCTATATACCCAATCAAGTCAGCCTCTATGCCAAATCTATAATGAATCCCATATCTATGTGAACCCTGTATGTAATGCAAGATCCTCTTAGCTGCTTTCCAATGTAGCTCATGAGGTTCCTGCATAAATCTGGAGACAAGTCCCACTGCATATGATATGTTAGGCCTGGTGTGAGTCAAGTAGATGGGACTACCAACAAGTTGTCGATACCAAGTGACATCAACTAATGGTGAAGAATAGTCAGCCTCAATCTTGACTCCTGATAGAAAGGGAGTCAGAGATGGCTTGCAATCAGCCATGTGAAATTGAGACAATAAATCAAGAGCATACTTAGGTTGTGCAAGAGAAATCCCTGAATTTGACTATGAGATCTTGATGCTAAGAAAGTAGTGCAACAAACCCAAGTTTGTCATGTCAAATCTATCTTGGAGAGATGTCTTCACCACTGTAATAGTCGATGAAGAACTCCTGGTGATCAAAAGGTCATCAACATATAGAACTAAAATCAGGAGCAAATCATCCTATAATAAGAAGTAGACATTGGGGTCAGAATGGCACCTAGTGAAACCCGTTGTGAGAAGGAAGGAATCCATCTTGGCATACCAAGCCTGAGGGGCCTATTTGAGGCCATAGATAGAGTTCTTAAGTCTGCATACTAAGGAAGAATCCTGAATAAATCTTGGTGGCTGCTCCATGTAGATCTCCTCCTCTAGGTCTCCATGAAGAAAGACACTCTTCACATCCATCTGGTGCACATCCCAACCATGTGCTATGGCAATAGCCAAGGTGAGTTGGATAGAAGTCATCTTTGCAATGGGTGCAAATGTCTCTAAGTAGTCAATGCCTGCCACCTATTAGAAACCCTTGGTGACCAATCATGCCTTGTACTTATCAACTGACCCATCTACTACAAACTTGGTCTGATATATCCACCTACATCAAACCATCTTCCTTCCCTTAGGAAGTGAAGTCAAGTCCCAAGTGTGATTTTTGATTAAGGAAGAATATTCTTTCTCCATAGCACTATCCCACTCAGGTACTCTTGATGCCTGTCAAAAAGTCTATGGATCTAACACTAAGGCAAAAAAGGCATGTGGATCTCTTTGAAAATCCCCCTAATATGTCTGTCATCTGTGAGATCTCCTACCCAAGTGTCAGCACTCTCAAGTGTCTATCTGGCCCAAAGTGGCCCAGAAGTGGGCGAGTCAGGTGCTAACTCCTCATCCTCTAACTGATTAGAGGTGGATGACTCTACATCATTATCCTCACTATCTGAACTCAAAGAAGAAGAAGATGTCTCTAGCTCAAGAACCTGTTGTGGCTGATCTGAATCTGAGGAATCATCATGAAGAAGTAGATCCGATGAGAGAGAAGAAGTGCAAGTGTTGAGTCTCTAAGACTCTCCTAAAAGTAGACACTTATCTCAATGAACAACTCATGAGTGGTCAGATCTAGAAGGTGATACCCCTTAACACCATCTAGATATCCTACAAAAATGCAAGGCTTGGATTGATGTTCCATAGCTTTGTGTTTCTTCTTTGGTATGTGGGCCATGGCTGGGGATCCAAAAACCCTAAGGTGCTCAACATTAGTTTCCTTTTATGCCAAGCTTCAAAGGGTGTTATCCCTTTCAAAGCTTTGTGAGGAACCCTATTTTGAATGTAGCAAGCATAATTGATGGCTTTGGCCCAGTACTATGGTGCTAAAGATTTGGAATGAATCATATAGCTACCCATCTCTTTCAAGAACCTATTTTTGCATTTTGCAACCCCATTCTGTGAAGGACTGTAAGTGACTGTGCACTACAAATCAATCCACTCTATGGTGTAAAATTGCTCAAACCTGTTGTTGACATACTCCCCTCCATTATCAGTTCAAAGAACCTTGATGGATTTCTCACTCTATTTCTCAACAAGAGCCTTGAAGTCTAGAAATTTTTCAAAAACTTTAGACTTTTTTTTGAGAAAATATATCCAAGTGTACCTAGAGAAATCATTAATGAAAGTGAGGATGTACTTGGCCCTTGTGAAAGATGGTTTGGGAAAGGGTCCCAATACATCACTGTGGACTAACTTCAAAGGTTGTGAAGCCCTCCAAGATTTGCCTTTGTCAAATTTTGCTTTGGGATGCTCCCCAAGGGAGCACCCCTCACAAATTCCTTTTGAGAATTGGACACGAGGCAAGCCAATGACCAAGTCATTTTTACAAAGTTATTCAAGGTAGCGGTAGTTAAGGTGGCCAAACCACTCATGCCATAATTTGCTAACTCTATCTGAATGAGTCAGCAATGATATTAGAGAAGAATTAGGTGCAAAATGTGAGAAGGTGTATAACATTGCTCAGTGATCTGCCCTACCCACTGCCACTGTAGTATCACTATGCAACTCCTTGATAGCCACTGAATCTAGTGAAAACTCAACTCTCATGCCCCGACCAATATGAGTGATTTAGTACATTGATAGGAGATTGGTTGAAAGAGAAAGAACACTTAGAACATTATTGAATGTTCCTCCTTCCATTTTAATTGACCCTCTCCCTGAAATAGAAATTTATGTGTCATCACCCAAACTAATTAAAGTCATGCTACAAGGCTATAAAGATGAAAAATCAACTAGGGAAGAGCCCATGTGGTGAGAAGCACCCGAGTCAATGAACCATGAAGATGTAGAAGCTATTGTAGCTACAAGGGCCTTGCCCTTTTCTTTCTCCTTACCCTTGCCTTTTGCCTTAGTAGAATCTTGGGTAGATGAATTCTGCTTGATGGACTCAGGAACACCTATGTTGTGCTTCTCTAGAAGATGAGTTAGGTGATCTATTTGTTTCTTCATGCATTTGTGTTCACAATGCCTATCTTATTACAATAGGCACACTTAACCTTTTCCTTCTTAGGTTTAGCATTGGAGGAGGAAGACTCAGTGTTGTTTTTGGCAGGATTGTTGTTTTCTTTCTTCTTCTCCTGATCCTTGTTCTTTTTCTTCTCCTTTGTTGAAGTCTTATCCTTACCATTTCCAGCTATCAAATCTTGCGGTTGAGTAGACTTCATTATTCCCATTTGAATTAGCTTATCTTGCTCCCTAGTCAAGTCGACAATGAATGAATCCAAAGAAAGCATTTTTCATGTAGTGCCAAGGGCACTTTTTATGGCATGGAAAATGGAGACAAAGACTGAATAACTTGGACCTAACTTTATGAGAATAGAAAGGATGAGTTGATCATCTTTCTTCTGTATCCCATATTCTTTCAATTGCAATCTAAGGGCCTTAAACTTAGTGAATAAGTCCTGTAGGGTGTCAAAGCTGCTAGGACTTAGACTTATGAGTTCATTTTTAAGCTCATGACCTCTCATCTCATCAAGCTTCCCAAATAAGACTTCTAAGGTGTCCCATATGTCTTTAGGAGTCTTGGAAATTTCTAAATAAAAGAGAAGTTTTGGATACATGAACAAGCTTAGTAATCCATAGGCTTCATCACTATGGTTGTACCACTTGACCTTTTCAGCATCAGTGTTGGGTTCTACTTTAGTACCCATGGTGATCCTATATAACCCTTTGCTTCTAAGAATGATTAACATTTTAACTTTCCATTCATGATATTTGAAGGGTTTTATGGATTTGAGTTGAAAAGAATCTATTTTAAGCTGAATTTAGGTGAAGTTGTGTTGATTGCAAGTTGTGAAATTATGCAGAAAAGAGAATGAAAGCAAAGATTGCAAGTGCTAAAAAGCAATCACACCCCCTTGAAATGTTCAACCCACCTCAAATATACAATTGCATGCTCAAAATACATTGAGCTCAACTAACAATGTGTCTTAGAGCAATCAGTGCAAGACTTTAAGCAAACAGGACGTTGGACTCAACTGAAAATGCATCTCGAGAGACCCAAATTTTTGGCACTTTATAAAATAGTGCACTTTTGAAAATTATCTAGCCTAAGTTGTGTAAAATTGAAAACTAATCACTTTTTAAAAATATGGAACTCGAATCTGAGCTACCGTTTGCAATATTTTAAATTTTTAATTTCCCATAAACTAGTAATTTTGCAAAAAAACAGCACTAAAATATTTTAAAAATGTCTATTTTGAGAGAAAAAGTGGCCTTCCAACCACTCATTGGACTTGGCACGTAGTGAAGAATGAATTGGTTTAGTATTTTGAGGGGGATTCAGTGCCCTGCCAATCCAGGCCTCAACTTTGTCTTCGTCAAGCGAAGATACAAGTTTAAAAAAAACTTTAAATTACCTTCAATGTTATTTTCTCAAAAATAACTTAATTCATAAAATCATAAAATCTGATCTTAGAATATAAAGATAATTCAAATGAGAAATAAATTGCATAAAGTCAAATTATGTTAGATTTGAAGTGGGCCCACCAAAGAGAAGCGTCAAAAATGAAGCACCCAAATCCTAACTTCTTTTGCTGGCAGTTTTTCTGATATTGGGCACTGCCAAAGGAGAAACGCAGGGCTAAGATGAATCAGGACATTTGTTGTGAGGTTGAGGAAGGTTTTGAGCAGCTACTAGAGACTTGTAGATTGAGAACACACAGGGTTTTAATGACCTCTAATACAAAAACATCGTTGAAGGGACGTTTTTTCAGTCAAAACCTTAAAAAATGCCTCCCGCAGATCTAAGGCTGCATGTAGAGGCCAAAAAAGCTCTTTCCAAGGGTTTTCAACTGGTCAAAGTGACTTTTTACTCCATTTCAGGGCTGAAACATAAATTATGGGGTGCCAACTTCCACCACAGAGCAAAAAATGTGATCTAATTTTCTATTGGTCTGCAGGAAGTTGGAAGAGCCGTGGAGATCCTTCACATAGCTGAAAAACTCTGCAAATGAGCCATTGAAACCTCTTGGTAACCAACAAATGGATTTGTCCTAACAAATAATGAGAACCACAACCAAACCAACAAAAAACAATACCACAAAGGTAGTCCACAGGAAAGATAAATGCAACACAAGAAATGATATTGAAAGGCTTTTTCAGATCAGATCTGTAAATAAGAAAAAGAACATAAAGAGAACTCCACTCCTCACGTTTTCAAAATAAACTAATAGGATAACTAGACACACGATTATCGGGGTGGCTTTGATACCATATCGAAGTTGTTGCCAGAGTCTGAATAAGGTGAATGCAATGGTCAAGTGATCACATGAGATGAAGCTGGTGCACACCACAAAGAAGCTAAAGCAAATTGAAAACACTGAAAGAGATAACTTTCAAAAGACAAATAGGAGCAAAACCCAATATTTTATTAACATGAGATAGCCATAATGAAGAATACATATAGGAGAGCTCGTAAGTAACTCCTCCACAAATGGTGGTCAAAGCACCCTAAGAATACATTGTAACTCCTCCACAAAAGGTGGTGACAAGGTGCTAAGAATAGAGAAGTAACTCCCATACCTAGAATGGTTAGTCAAAGGAGTTACATATGACATTCTTATGACACATCTATGACACACATCTCCACATAAGCTAGCCTATCCCACGAATGTAGGAAAACTCCATGTATGCACAAATATATAATATTTCTTAATTAAATAATAGGGAAAAATAAAAACCTACACTAACAATTTTCACATTTTATATGACTACATTTAACCTATTCTAGGTAAAATGAAGTAAACAATGGATTATTATAGATTATTCAAGTCCATTTTACCTTTAAAAACTATATAAGTATAAATTTTGATATTTATGTTACTAACATAAGTCACTTCCTGATGTTGCTACATCAAACTCCCCTGGTGGGAAAATATTTAAGCTCCTGATCAAATGAGATTATCTTATTTTTCTCTTCTTTCAATTTATCATTTTCATATTTTATTCATTCTAATTTTTACTTACTCTCTTCTTTTTCAATTCTTCATGATGCATGATCCCAAATGACTCATTCTCTTCTCCATCCTTGTCAAATTCCAATGAAAAGGAATCCATCTCCTTTTCTTCATTATCTTATATGCCTACACATACAAAATTGTAATCATAATTAATTATAAAAAATTGATTTAGTATTTCCTCTCTAATTGATGTCATCATTTCAATTCTATTTTTTTAATTACTATTCAATTCTTGGATCATCATCTTCTTGACTTAAGATCTTCAATATCTCCAATTTAGTTTCCTTTATTGCTTCTTCATCTCTTATGAGCTTCAAGGCTTTTTATCATTGCATGATTTTTTACCAAATCATCTCTTCCTCTACATTATATTATGACATCTCCTCTTTTCCAACTTTGTCTGCTTCTTCATAAGGTACTACAACTTGTACCAGGATATCCTCTTGATCTTCATTTTCATTATTTTTCAAATTAGACACCTCATCAAACTATATATCAAGTTACATGAATGCTTTAGGTGCTTCATATTTGTATTCATCTTCATTGAATCTACCTAATGACTCATATTCTTTTTATTTTATTTTATGATCTCTCCTAAGAACTCATAATCTTCTTTGTTTAAGGTACCATCATCCTCTTATAACTTTGCATTCATGTTAGTAAAAACTATATTAGAAGTAAAATGTTTAAGCCATATAAGCCCTTCAAATTTTCTTTGAACCAAATCTACTTTTTGTATGCCTTCAATGAGGCATTTTGCTTATTTAGTGTCTCCTTATCCAAGCATTTCCCCTTCCCCAGGGTAGAATATTTCTACTTCTTCATGCTCTAATGGCATGTTCACTTGATCTTTAATACAAGCATGTTGTTCATGCTTCTTTTTTGCCACAAATATCTTGACTTCTTTTTTATCTTTTGACTTTAAGCCATCAAAGTGGGATTTTTCTTCATATATATTTTTAATTTCAAACACACATGAAAATAAATTACCATATATAAAAATTTGAGGCTTAATTGCCTATTTCCTTTCCCTCTTAGGTTGTTTTGTTAATATATTTAGCTACTCTTTCCTTTCCCTCTTATCTTTGGTGGCTTCTTATTGTATTTTATTATTCTCAATGATTTCTCTAAGAGGTCACTTAACCATTATCCTTATACTTATTAATAATCCTTTCTTTGATTCTTCCAAGAGTTGTGTCATACCTACCAAGATCATCTTCATCTCAGCTATTTACCTTTCTATATTTAATTCTATTTTCTTAACTTCTTCTCTCTCCATCTTCTTGTGGAATTTCTCTTTCTATAATCCCTTCATTACATGTTATTTATGATCCTCCATGTTCTATCTCTCTTCTCTTCTCCTCTCACTTTAGGCCTCAATATGCCTTTCTTCTCTTAACATGTCTATCATACTTACTTCTTTGTACCTCACCTATGTTTCTCTCTCTAAACCTAGTCTTTTGGTATCACTTATAGTCCTTGTCCTAGACTCTCTCTCTTGAGCTCTTACTAACTCTATCCTCTTTACTTATAAACCTTAAAGGGTTATAGGGCTTTCCACTAAATCTCTTTTACCCTTTCTCAACAATATTTCCTCTCTCTCTTGTTTATATCCTTCAATATGTATAACCTCTTCATTGTTCACTTGAAAATTTCAACCTTTATGAAAAATAATTAGATTTTTAATATCTTTCTTGAAGCTTTGATACCCAAAATTGAGGACAATCTTATACCTTTCAATTACTATTCCAATATAATTTGAACCATAATCTTAATCACTTACTTATATTCATTATTCAAGAACAATTTTCATTCCAATAGACCCATTTTGATGATTTATAGTTCTTTACACACTTTATTTATGCTTATATAATATTTTATACTTTTCTTAAGACTATTTATTGACCATTCCTATACCTTTGTTTTAGGTTTGCATTTCTAGTATGTTAGTCCTCCAAGACCAATCTATTGAAACTAATAATGAAGGTTCCTTATTTATACTAATGCCCTAAGTTTACCTATATTGAATATTATTCATTAATTTTATCCTTCACAAATTTATGCACAAAATAATCTACTTCACTAAATCTTGAAGTGGATTTGCCTAGATGTCCACAACTTTTAGTAAGACAATCACTTTGAATCTTGTTAAAGACAAATTTTTACCTTAACTTTATTTCATTAACTAAAATAAATTAAAAATATATTTAAGAGACATAATTTAGTGATATTATTCCTTTAAATGTTTTTAACAAGTTCAAATCATCAATTAGGTTACCAAATGACCAAGAAACCCAACTTAGTCCTAATTCTGTTATAAGACTGTATGTATCCCTATTTGGTCTTAACAAAGATGTTTTCACCAAAATTTTCCTCTAAATATCCAATTGAATGAAATTTTTACTTATTATATATTATATATGATGGTGATAAACCAATTTTTATTCTATTGGTTTCTCAAAACAGTAACTCAAATACAACTTTTCTCTTTTAGGTTTGTGTAGGCCTAATTATAACTTCCTGAAGGAAATTTAATTCTTTCCACTATAAAATGACTTGGATTAACTATTAAACTATTTTATAAGGATAATAAAACATGAAAAAACACTTATAAAGTGTTTAGAGCTAAGGAACAAGGTAAAACCATAAAATTCTTCCCTTTTGGAACCTTCTCGATGACTACCTACAAGTAGTCCTACACAAAATCAATGATAACTACCTTTCCAAAAGTATTTTCAACTTGAAATTAAATTTATTATCTTATAATAACATTTTATAATCTTATAATAATTTTTTATAAGGTTTCATAGGTTAAATCCCAAATTATGGGTCTTTTTGTGTTCAAGAACCCTATTTTAGGGTTTCTCAGAAAACCTAGAGGCTAAGAGCTTGTTAATAATCATTCATAGATCCTAAGATGATTTTTATATTTATAAAACTTATATTATTACATTAATAAAATAATCATACTTTTCAAATTATCTAATCAATCCTATGTACCCTTTCTCATGTGTTACTAGTGGCTACAAATGAGTGTAATTGCACAAAAATAGGGATTTTAAAGGTTTTATTCACAAAGACTTTGGATAAAGCGTAAATTCAATTAAAATTGTATTTAATAATATTAATATGTGAAATTAATAAATTAATATAATGATTCAAACTTTCATATTCCATTATTTTTCAAGAAAACTATGGTTCCATACACAGACCCTTATTTATAATGGCAAACTGTCAACAAAACCCTTTTTCATATCTTATCAGTCAGAATTAACCTTAAAATCATTATAAACATGAGTACTTAATATTAAATAAAATTAATAAGTTATTTTACTCTATGAAACATACCTTTAACATCAAATAAGTTTCCTTTATTGATCACTTTGCATAGTCTTATTTACACAACAAAGGCCTTAAGGCCTTCACTCCTCTCTACCACACACTCCTCTTGATTTGAACTTATAATTATTTATTTAATTTATTTGGTCTCTTATATTTTTCCTTTAATATCATGTATTTATAATAATAGGTCTTCATTTGTTTTTTGTCTTGAAATAGACAATAAATCTCTCTCTTCACCCTTATCTATAAATGTCATTCTTCTTCTAACTTCTTCCAACATAGAATTAGTCTCTACATGAGGCTTGGGATAGGATTTATATTTATAATAAGTTAAAATATTTATAAATCATGTAACTATAAATATTATGACCATTATCAATGGTTTAATCCCTTTAAAACTTTTCATAATCCTTACAAACCTTCATAAGAAATTCAAAATTTCAAATTCTTCATTTTTGAGGAAAAACTCAAACTATGCTATCTTAACCTATTCTAGGGAAAATGAAGCATCCAATGGATTATTATTGATTATTAAAGACCCATAGTACCTTTAAAGACTATAAATAAGTACAAATTTTTATATTTACATTACTAACATAAGTCACACCCTAATGCTCTTGCATCATTTTTCCTAAATACATCAACCTATTCCTATAGTATTAGCCAAGTAAATTTCACCCTATTTTAAAAATACATCATCTTGGCCAATATAGTTAAGAGTCAATGGAGGTTTTCCATCATACCTAGTAAATGCAGTTGTCCTATTTCTCAACTTTTCATCACCTACTCTATGCTCTTCCCATTTTTATCTCTATTTTTGTGCTTGTTGAGGAAAATTTCATTACATGGATTTTCCTTCATGTTTATATTTTCTAATATAATTCATTTTATTTAAAAATGATAAAACTAGACCATTTATGCATTTTATACTTGTATAAATTTGGTTACAATAATGGTGTTTTCACTAGCAAGCTTACCTCCTCATCTATGACCATGATATCTAAATCATGAAATTCAAACACATAAAACTCTACTTTCCAAAAATATCAAATTTGCAAATGAATAGTTTTCACCATTTTATAGTAAATTTTTAAAATTTTATAGCCTTCAGTTATTTATCAACATATTTTTTTCTTGTATCTTAGTTTTTTAAGCTCCTTTCCACAAATTAAAATAAACATTAGAATCCTCATGAGATAGTGAATTTTTAGATGCTAGTAAAATATTTTTGAAAACATTTGGGATTTTATCTTATTTTCCAAGTCTACCTCTTGTTATGCACATTGGGCACCTTTCATCATCTACCTCACATGTAACATTAGATATATAAAATAAGGTAAGTTATGGTATATAGTTACATTTTATTTACTTCCAACATTTATTTATTCATTTCACTTTAGTTAGTATGTTCTTTTTGAAGCACTGTCTTGTGTTACACTATTATGAAACAAGATGAGCTTCATGTTGGGCATATGTATACACATAATATTTTTCACTTTATCATTTACTAACACATTATATTATAGTGAATTTTAGAACATCATTATCCCTGAGTGCACACCTTAAAGGGCACATCAAAAAATGGGTGGGTAAGATTATGGTGTTTTGAAAGAGTTTTTATTATCAATATCATGATCATATCATTCCTACTAATTGTTTAGCTTCCTCATATTTATATTTCTACTTACCTCCTTCCATCCTTCTCATTCACCTATGTTAGTTTCATCATATCTTACAACATTGGCCAAGCTAATACCATTTATTTATCACCTTTTATCTTCTTATACTAAATTGACTAGTTTGATGTAGTTCTTAGCTTGGTTCTTGACATATACATATTATATCATCTTGAATGATATGTTTAGTGTTAATCAACATATATTATTATATTGATATGGATAATTCTATTAGCTTAGTGATTAGGGTTGGATTTAGGTATTTGGTCACTATATATACAAGTCATATTTCATTACAAACATATCATATACACTCTATTCACTTTGATTTCACTCGTACTTCTACCCTAAGTCACATTTGGAGGAGTTAGGTATAGAATATTATCTTGAAGGAAGCTTATATTTTGGAAGTCTTAGAGATCCAGTAGGATAATTAATTGGAGTATTATTAGGTTTTATACTAACCATTTTAGGTCTTCACAATTAAAAAACAATATTTTACAAATCATCATTATCCAAGTGGGAGATTTAGGATTGATGGTTCCACTCTAAGGTAAGTATTTATTTTTAATATAAGGGTAAAAATGGGTTTTAAGGACCTAAAACCAATACAAAAATAATATAATAAACTAGAAACGTATAATCAATTCAAGAATAAAAATAATGTCGCCTAAAGATCCACCAAAAATAGCCTAGAACCAATAAAGAGGTAGTGAGGAATGCACTGAGAATCTAAAAAAATAGACAAAAGCCCAAGTGGAACAAAACCTCTAGAAACAAATAAAAAAACCACTAATAATAATGAAGAACATACATAAGACACCTATCCTACCATAGAGGCCCACCAAAAACTAAAAATTAAACTTCTTCTTCCTCAACATTTTTTAAAATAAGGGGGAACCCATCCATGGATGCCCAAGTTTTTAAATCTCTCGACACACCTGAGTTCACTAAAAATTATGCACATCGATTTTCCTGCCTATAAAAATGTTGGATAAAAATAAATTAAACATTTGACATAAGGATATTGGCATACCTAATTTAATTTTAAATAGTAATTTGAGGATGTTACTTTCCTAGTATGTAGCTAATAATTTTGAAAGAGTCACCCTCCACAACCAAATTCTGAATAATTTACTCAACTACCATCTAGATTCCCTTAGAGCCACTTTAACCTCAACCACATGGTATGAAACCCCATTTCTCTTGTGAAGGATAACACAAAGGATCTCTCTATGTCTCTAGTAAACTATTAACCTCTAACTATCCCTAGATTCCCCTTTGTTTCACAATCAAAGTTTAGCTTTAACCAACCCTCCAAGGATAAATTCCACTTAACTAATCTTATGTCAATATTGCTAATAGATTTTTCTTGAGATCTATGAACCACTAGATTCCAATGAAATTATATAAATTTTATGGGTAAGAACACTTCCTAGTTTTCCTTTATAACCTCCATGATTCTTAACTTAGATGACTTCTTGCTATTTTACTTATCCCTTAAAATGCAATCATTTTTCTCTTTCCAAATGCCCCAAAATATGTGGTGAAGTGTGAGTCTCCATAAAGATCCATACCTAAATATTTCCATGGAGTATTACATTACATAATAATATCCCAAATATAAATAGGGTTAATCTATGCCAAATTGATTTTTATTAAAAAAATCCATATTTTGGTCATAAAGGAATACTCCATAAAGAGGTGCCTGATTTACTCCCCTATTTTTCACATAATGCATCTATTAGCAATTTATATCCCTATCTTATTTATATTTTCAATGGTTAAAATATTATTTTTAATGGCCAAACAAATGAATATCTTGAACTTGGGAATTAAACTCTTATCATAGGTTTTAAGCCATTACAAACTATCCCTTATAAGTCCTAAATCAAACAAATAGCCTGACTTGATATAATAATTTCTAGTTTGTTCCTTATACCATATCAATTTATTTTATTTTATATGTAAATAGATGTGTACCTCCTTAATATTCTAGTTAATACTCATTAGTTTTTGGTCTAGAATATTTGGGGCACCTTCCACAACCACATATTTCTAAAAAATACCTTTCTACCCACATGTCCAGTAAACACAAACATTCTCACCAATAGTAGTTTTGAGATAATCACTAAAAACCTTTCAATGATCCAAAGAAATAAGGTGAAATTTGAAAATCTATCAGTCTTCCTAGAAATTGAATATTATACCATTACTAACAATCCATTTACTACCCATATAGATTAAATATCTAGTCTTTATCATTACTTTCCAAAATAAAAAGCCTTGGCTAGGAATTTCCTCCATAAAAATCTATGTTCCTACCTAACTTATATGTATTTATATATTATTATATATGGACTCATAATTCATTATATTTCATTATTTATTATAAATTAGTGTCAAATTCACGTTTTTAATTCACCTTAGTCCCATCCCTTCCATTCCCTTAAGTCTGCACACATTATTCCAAGTAACTAGTGGGAACCTATTGATTATTCATTGCTTGACCAAAGGAATCTTATTTGGATTTGAATAATTATTTTTTAAATATTTGATTTTAAGATAAATATGGACATATAATAAACATATATATTTTACAATGAACTTTTGACTAATTATTTTATTCCTATTTGAGACAATAGACTACCTATCCAACTAGAGAGTTTCTTTTGAATCCTGTCTAAAAGTGGTTTCCAAAAATCCAAGTCAAGTATTCCACTACAAAGAGTCATGAATAAATAAATCATAGGCAAGGTCTAAATTTGGCATTCAAGGATCCTAGAAATATTTATTTAAAATTTGGTAATGGTATGGAAAAAATCAATTGAATTTTTGGAAAAGTTCACACATTATCTAGAAATTATAAACATTGTTTATGGACTATATAACACCTTGGTATTTTACACATAAAAAAATAAAACCTTGGTTGTTATTCTTAGTTTTAAACCTTTCCAACTTTAAAAAGTCTCACATCTATTATATCTTATGCCCCTTGGCCTATCTCTTCACCTATCCATTTTTATGTTGATGAACCTAACCTCTTATCTTTCCCAAAATGTTTAAAATGTAATTATATTATGCCCCTAAAAGTTTGGAACCTATACCTAATTTTTTCTCACTAGATACTTTCATCCCAAATAGACACTTTCATTGATGTAGGTGTCATACTATGACACAAGTGTCTAGTTCCATAAATGTCATCTAGTTTGTAAATTAAGTGTATCCTAATGATCAACCTATGTGAATTAATTTTGAGTTATTTATCCAAAGGGATTGATATAAATTCAAAATCAACCCTCATTCATTCCTCACCTAAAAAATACCAAAAAGAGACCAAGGTAACTTATCAAATCATTTAATTGAGCAAAAATTCCCTATTTTATCCTATTTCTATATCAGTCATAGGTAAAACATATCTCTAGGTCTAAAGTACTAAAGAAGAAGCCCAAAAGATTGATTCAACAAGTTATAATTTAGGTAATTATTGTACTTTATTTACACATATTACATGATTAACACATAAATATGTGAGAATTACATAAATATGAGGCCCTCTTTAGAGTATTAGATATATAGGTATCACTCATTAATAGAGAGGTCTTTGGGGTAATCTCGACATCATGAGCTAACTAAGCCATTTTTTCCAAGGTCACCATGAATATGAAGAACTAGAGTTTTAAAATTTCATGAGTGATAGTCCATGATCCAAATCTAAATGTACCAATGTGAATAAAATAAAAACCCTAGAAGAATCTAAGTGGTCACATAATTTTCTAGTGGGCATTTTGTAAAGGATACCTACATCGAGTTCAAACACCTATATTGACATAACTATCGTAGTTTGATGAAAGCATCTACAACTATAGAGGCACTCAATATAGAATTTGGTGACTATTCCAAAATCATATTCTATTTTTCTTCTTGTCTATTCTAGATCTATAACTATGTTAAAATTATAAGTAGCTAAGTACATTATTTCTCTGTCATTTTCATATCTAGCATAGTTTTACTTTCTAAATTTAGACTATCTTATTTTAATAAATTTAGCATATGTTATATCTAAGTTTAACATATATTTGGTCTACTTTAGATTTGATTATCACCCTTATGTATTTTCATTTATATATTCTTAACCCTATCTAATCCATAGTATAAAAAGGATCCTCATCCAATAAATGGTTAAACAAAAACCTTTTCATATTATTATAAAACAAATTTAGTGGCCCTAGCCTCTCTCATAGAATATTAACCCAACACCAGAGTGTCATCCATGAATTTTATTGAGTAAGAAGTTCCATCTAGGGAAATATTTGAAGACATTTGAGAACCCCATCCCTTTTATATTTCACCAATTTGTATCCAATAGATTCCACCATAATAATGAGTAGATAGAAATAGGGTATCGCCTTGTTTAATACCCATATTAGCATTAAAAAAGTCATCCAAGGATCCATTGACCATAAAATAAAATTTAGGCATGTAAATATAATCTTGGGTCAAGATCCTAAACTTTATATTGAATCCCACCTTCTCCAGAATTTAGTTCAAAAATTACCAAGAGACTTTGTCATACACATTTTATAAATCTATCTTGAGAAACATACCTATTCTTTGAGACTTATCAATCAAATTATTGGATTCATGAATTCCAATTTATACCATCTATAATTTATGTCCAATGCACAAAATTCCATGAATAGGTTGCATTCTAAGAACAAGAGTTTCAACACAAAATTTGTAGAAATTATTACACAAGTTGATTGGCCTAAAGTACTTCAACTGATTCTCTCCTTATTTTTTATGAAAGAGAATGAAAAAGTTTTATTAATTTCCTTTAAGATGTTGCCTATTCTAAAATACTTTGTAATAGCTACTGTTGGCCATTTTTGGCCTACATACAAAATTTGCCTAGATGCAATGCCATGTCCTAAAGATTTTGAAGGAACAATTCTGTAAAGGAAAGGAACTGGTTGCCAAGAATGTTTTCATGGTGTCCACAATAATTTCATGAACAAATCAACAATCCTACAAGCCAAAATATAAGTACAAAACCTTTGTTTTGCTAAGTCCTTGTAAATTTTTTAGGCTTCATTTGGCTAAGTTATTTCTTTTGGACCTTCTTTTAGGATAAAAGTGCTAATATTTCCCTTGGATAAATTGTTTCAGCTTCTAATTAATTATCAAGATTTATTTCAAACATTTTATTCAAAACATAAGTCCTAAAGACAAAGGACAAATATCTCAAACAAAAAGCCTGCAATAATATGCCCATGCAAAAAGCCCAAAAGAATTACATGTTTTGGAAAAATTCAAGGTTATATTATTTCAAGGAAATTTTTTTAGAGATTTTATTCAAAATAATTGTCCTAGAAAGATATAAAGTAGAATTATTTCAAAGAGAGTGTCATAGACAAGGTCCTAAAGGATCATTCTCTCAGAAACTAGTCCAATGCAAAAGTTCCAAAGGGAATTTTCTAAGGAAAATGGACCAAACAAAAATCTTGAAGGATATTTATTTAATAAGTTGGTCCAAAGGCAAAAAACCCAAAGGGTTATTTTTTAAGCAAAGTGTCCCAAGGCAAAAACCCAAAGGGTCACTCTCGTAACAAAGTGTCCTAGACAAAAGTCTAAAGATAATGGCCTAAGAAAATTGATGGCAACTATGCAGACATCAAATTCTAGCCCCTTCAAGTAGATGTTTGAATTTGAAAATACTTTGACATTTGTGTAGATTTCAAATTTAGGCATCATGAAACAATTATTGGAATTAAAAAATCATCAAAGGGTCCTCAACTAAATGTGTGCTTGACAAATGTCTATATCTCAAGAACCCAAATCAAATATAATGATGAGCTATGACTAACAAGTCAATGGGTCCAAGCAAATCTAATAGAGCATGTTTAAGCATATAATGGTAGATCAATAACATTTGAGTAGAGTTAAAGAGTCAATGAGATTAAGAGCTACCACATGGAATAAGCACGAGAGTAGACAAATTAATAGTAGATATTGAGTGCAAGTGTAGGACTACCAAGAGGCACTAAGGAGGATAGATTTGACAAGCCAATGACTTGAAACCATTTGTATAAAATAATATTAATGGTGTGAGAGGATTCAATAATTATAGGTTAGATAATCTATGACAAATGAATGAGGGATTGAGCTCAAGACACTTTCTAATGTTGGTTAGTGAAGCATTTTTGACCAAGGCAAGAAAATACAAAGGAACCAAGCCCAAACATGATCCAAGTTGGAAAGAGAACAAATATTTTAAGATCAAATGGTGTTATTAAAACTCTTTAGGGATAGAATATGTATTTTTATACCTAACATAGATCAGGATGGGCTACTAGTTGTTCATATGATATAGATATGTCCAAGTGGATGTCTTAACCATCCATAAAAAACAAAAAACAAATTGGTTTTCAATCTAAAATGGACCCAGTTTCATATTTCAAAGAAAAGGTAGATGTGTGAAATTAATAGAAGAGCATCTCAAGCCATATCTTCAATAAGTAGCCTCCAAAAACAAGATGTTTCCATGGGTCTATTAGATTCATAAGCATGATTATCTTATCCTTCAATAACTAAGACATTAATACATAAGAGCTCGAGGTATTTCCATAATAGTTGAATGCATAAATGAACACTAGACATCAAAATGTAAGTTCACACCACTCTTTGATCTTGTTAGGAAAATATTTCACCTACCCATGTGCACATAAGGTTCTTTCTATGATTTCTAGGCCTGATTTGTTTGATGAACTTTAGAAAGCATGGTTGTGGCATCGTAAAAGAATTAAAAGTTTTTCCTATGATCCCAAGTGGTGCATTAATTGTAAAATAGGCTTGTTCTCTATAAAAAATTATATTTCCATTATAAAAAGGGGTAGACACATTTTAACAACCTTATAGTGCTAAAATTTCTCTCCATGAGCACTTATATTGGGTAGACCTTGCATGTTAATGAGAATAAAGTTCACCTCCTTATATTATTCTAATGATCTATGTGTTATTTATTTTGTTGATTCATGTCTATGGGTAATGTTCACCTCTCTCATTTTTCATTCATCATAAGCACCTCTTCATTAAACTTAGAACTCACTTTTAGGTTGTATCCTATGCACACTAAGGTTTGTGTAGGCTTTGTCTATGGATAATCTTCATCCCTCTCAACATTGCATTATGTTCTTGTGCCTTTATAAAAAATACTTATGCATGTAGAGTGTCTTGGTAGAATATGTGTGATATTATCCTATTCTCAAGATTTTGCATTATTTTTGTGGTAGTAGGATCACTCACTCTATTATGGGTGTATTAACTTTTACTTTTAGTATCTCTTACCCTCTCCCTCCCTTTTCCTCTCAAAGATCCTAGGTTTAGATTAGTGGTAGTTTACCTTTGTACTCTTTACACCTATGCACTAGTCTTAAATTAGGTGTGTTTAGAAAAGAAGGAATCTAACCTACTCCAAAATCTCATCCCAAGGAGCATAAGGGTCCCACACCTTTGGGGAGTTCCCATAATTGTGATGAGATGATTTATACTCACATGCATAGATGAGTTATAATACTTTTGCACCTAGTGCCTTAGAAGTTTCCACCCTTCACAAGGCCTTCATGCTCAGTTCCCTATAGCCAAACTTCCCTATAACAGAGAGTATCCATAGGTGCATGTTTCAAAAAACAATAATTTTTGGTATGCCTGGTGGGACCAACAATTAAATAAAGAGCTAAGGAATTAGTTTTATCTTTAGCTAATGAGTATAGTAGACACAAAGTAGGAGCACTTGAAAACTCCAAGCATCTCTGGTCCATAAATATTAGCCTCTTACCTACATGCCAAGAATGACAAGATCCTCTATAAGAGGCATTGATTTCCAATTCACTGAGCTTCTAGCACCATCTAGAGGAAGGAGAGTAAGAGCATCTTCCTCCCCCATTAGGAGGTGAAATGTAATCTAGTCTCTACCAAGATTATGGTCTACACCCCCATTCAGAAGGTTCTATTTTAGTTGAGGTCTATTCTTAGTTCTATTCATAATATTTCCAAGGAATCAAGTGTTTGTGCCTTTCAATCGAGGTAGTTTATTAGTTTTCACATAGTATGATGACATTTTGGTGTCATCTCTTAAAAAATTTCCATATTTCATGAGAAAAAATTCAACCTCCCCCTTGGGTCATATTCAAGATATTATAAATATTTTCTTAGTGCACCATTTGACTCAAGATAATGTCATAGTCAGACTACTTGCTTCCTCATTAAAAGGAAAATACCTTCAATGTTATTGAGGCTTGAGACTAAACTCTGTGCATAGTCGGGATGAACTCGATGGAGAATTATACAAGTAGATTGATGATCAAAGTGATCACTTGTCCTTGATAGAGCAGCTCATGACCATAAAGCAAGCCCCATATGAGATGATGGTCAATTTCAATTTCAATTCCAAAAGGTTTGGGATAGAATCCTAGCTTTATTTAAGCTATTTATTAACATTGAATATTTATATTTTCTAAAATATCTTAATAGTGATATAACAGTGATGATTCAGTCTATGGGAGGTATGGTCCTTTGTGATTCCTATGAAGTTGTGGTGCATATAGAGAATTGTTTAATTCAAGCATGCAAGATTATGCCTAGACCCCCTATGCTTATATTTGTATAACATCCTCCTAACCCAATAATTTCCTATCTTATGATAATTCCTATCCCTACTATAGTAAGCCCACATACTTCATCTATTGCCTTTCCTAGTGAATTGCATGAGATAAAAAATTTATTAATTTTTTTTGGGAATGAACTAGTTGCCCTCAAAAGGTAGCCAACATAGTATCCTAGACACCATTAACCTTTCACTCAATAATAGTAGACAAATAAACCTTCATACCAAGGTGGTGTGTAAATAAAAATTATCTAACATATAATAAAATTCCTTATACATAGAAGGTTGATGCTAATAATACTTCTAAAGCCCTTGTCCTAGTATAAAATAATATAGCATAAGATTCTGAGTGGTACTTCCCTTGAAAACAACCAAATAACTAAGACATGTACACAAGTAGGATTCTAAACCAAGTGTTCATGGTGCAAAACTTACATCTATAGGAACAAATGAGTAGTATAACTCTTCATGAGGAAGGAACCTAGGTAACAGTCCAACCATAGGATAGGTCTATTTTTGTCAATTAGTAGGAGGAGGATTTTAACTATGTAAATAGGGGTATTGCACCTATTAGAGGGAGAACTCTAATTGATTTCAATACAAGATTCAAAATAAGAGCTACAGAAGAAGTCATACCCACCATAGTTCCCCTACCATCAATCCCCCAATTTGATCATATAGGTGCACCATCTAGGGAACCCACATAGCCATTATGCCCAAAGAAGGTTACATTGAATCAAGGACCATCTCAAGTTGGTTCATTGGTGTCAAAAAAGTCCATTTCCCCTAAGCCACATCCAAAGGGATCTCAATTTCCTTTTAACATAGTAGATTAGATGAAGAAAATGAATCTCAATGTCATAATGTGGGATTTTCTTACTATTCCATCCTAATGGAATCTACTACAAGATGCACTAAAAGGTTTTCAAGAGTGTCAAACACACCAAATATTGCATGCTACCTCTATAAGCTTGTGCCTACCAAAAAAAGAAGCACAAGTGCATAATATAAATAAATTATCCTCATTCTATGTTTCCTTAATCATATGCTAACATCTGGTGCATAATTGCATGATTGACTCATGTGCAAATAGATTGATAATGCCCAAAATGATCATAGATATACTAATAATTTTGTATTCCCCTATTCTAAAAGGAGTGATCCAAGTTAATGGAATGATGGTAAATGTTATAGGTATAATCAAGGATTTAAATCTAATATTGCATACATGCCCAATCATTTCCATTGCGTAGGATATTGTAGTCATTGACCTACCCTCTTACTTTGCCATTTTCCTCTCTCAAGATTCATAATAAAAGTGGGTGGATATCTATCTTTAGATTGGTCACATATGTTATTGAGAACCAAGTATGGGAACAAAGTGACCATTAAGGTCGAACCTATCTTCAAAATTCATGAAGAGCCATACTCTCCCAACCTAGTTAAGAAAAATTGCATGATGTTTGACAAGAGGAGAATTTGATTCTACATGAACCTGCAACACTATTGCAATAAACACTAGATAATCTATTGGATAAATGGGAGTGTGAGCATTTTGAGTGTGACCCATATGAAAATGCATAAATAGGGTTGGGCACATATTGCATCATGGAATAAAATGCCATGTTTTTTGAGCTTATGGAGGTGTGCAAAGACCCTAAAGGTATATGGTAGTTATACTTTGATGGCTCTCAGATTAGGAATGATATAGGAGCTAGTGTCATGTTGATCTCCCCCATAGAAAGAAAAATACTTCCATGTATTTAGACTATAGTTTACTTTCATAAACAATGTTTTTGAGTATGAGTCACTAATTCAAGTAAAAGAAAGTAATTAAGGCACTACAAGTGTTGGGTGATAGTGAGCTAGTTATCAACCAAGTTAGAGTATAAAACATGACTATAAATGGCTTGATGAAAGCCTAAAAGTATAGAGCATGGAACATGACAGAAGGATTTAATGCATTAAACATCATTTCCTTACTAAGAGTGCAAAATGTTGATGCAAATAGGCTTATGACTATAGGTTCACAATATGAGATTCCATGAAACATAATGAAACAACCCAAATAACTCATCAAGCTCATAACCAAATTGATAATTCCTAATAACATAAAAAATTGACAAGTGTTCAGAAGTGATGAGAAAATCATCAATTTTCTATAAGATGAGGAAGAATTCCACTCTATGAACTAGGTGCATCTACAAGCTTAATATGGGGATTAGGCCATCCAATTAAAGGGGAATAAGTTGTTAAGAGGGCTGGTCACCCTAGAAAATATCTTCAATTTTGATGACCAATTTAAAGGAGAAAGGTGTAGTATGATGGCCAAAGATAATATATCTACACCTATGGTCATTTTATAAGGTAAAACTCTTAAATTTGGTAAATTATGTTCCCCACTATAGGTAAAACTCTTAAATTTGGTAAATATGATGATATCTTCATGTGGGGATATAAATATCTTAAAGGCTTTGATCCTAGCTTAGCACATCACATAATTGAGCTCCATCTTAATGCATAACCCATTCATTAGAAGAAGAGACCTGTTAATCCAAAGTTGGATCCATTGATGCACAAGGAGCTATTTAAGCTCATTGAGGCTAGTATAATATTTTTTGATATAACATTCCTCATGGGTTGCCAACTTGGTATCAGTGAAAAAAAGAGTGGGGAAATATGCCTTTGCATGGAATTTAGGGACCTAAATAAGGCTTCCCTAAAAGACCACTACCCTCTCCCACCAATGGATTAAATCTTGCAAAAATTCATAGGCACAAAAAAAATTTCATTATTAGATGGTTACTCAGGTTATAACCAAATCCATTTACAAGAGCGTGACCCTTATAAGACCATGTTCACCACTAAGTGGGGGACCTCTGCATATCAACACATGTCATTTAGTTTTCAAAATGTAGATGAAACCTTCCAAAGATATATGGATATGTCATTCATGGAGCTCATTAATAAAATCATCCTGGTTTACCTTGATGACATAACTATTTTATCCAAACATGTTGAGGATCATTTTAATCACCTAGAATAAGTATTTAAGAAGTGTCATGAGTTTAGAATATCTCTAAACCCCAACAAATACATATTCATAGTTCATGAGGGCACCATCCATAGGCACATTATTTCAAAAAATGGACTCATGATTGATCCAGAGTGAGTCAAGGCTATATCATCCCTCCCACTCTCAAACCACAAGAAAAGTCTCCAAAGATTCCTAGGGAGAATCAACTTTATGATAAGGTTTGTGCCTAGTTTTGCTATCCTAGTCAAGCCCCTCATGGTGATGTTAAAGAAAAATGTTGCATTCAATTGGATGCATGAGGTCAAGGAAAGTTTTGAATCCATTAAACATGTCATTGTGCAAGCACCCATTTTGATCAACCTAGATTATAGTAAGGATTTTATCCTTTATGCATTCAGTGGAGATGATGGCATCTTGGCCATCTTGACATAGAAAAACAAAGAGTAACTAGAGTAGCCAATTAATTTTTTTATCCAAGCACTAAAAGATTATGATCTATGTTATATATTTTTTTAAAATCACACCCTCATAATTATGATAGCACTAAATAAATTTATGCATATGCTCTCCAAAACAAAATTTAACTCATGGTGGTGCACATAAGCATTAAGGATTTCCTACTCAATAGGGACATTAATGAGATATGAGATGGATGGATCACCAAGGTGATGGAATATGACATAGAGATATAAGTCACCAAGCTGGTATAAAGAAAAGGATTCTATGAGTAAATAGCTGAAGTAGTAAAACTTAAAGATAGTGCAGTCCTATTATCACAAGGAGGAATGCACAAACCCAAAGGTTATGATTGATTGGGTGAAAGATACAAATACCTTATTTCATCACAACATATACCCTCTTAGCCTTAATAAATCTAAGCATAGGCATTTTAGATTGTATTATGTTCCCTATGTGCCTATAGAGGGTACACTTTTCTAAAAGGATCTCAATGGAATCCTTTTGAGGTGTGTAGAAATAGAGAAAGTAAACAAAAATATTCAAGAGTTCCATAATGACCCTATGGGAGGCCATTATTCACATCATACCACTACCATGAATATCATATGAGATGATTATTATTTGATAAATTTATTCAATTATGTGCATGTATATGTTCTAAACTATAAGAAATGTGCCTCATTCATAGGCGAATAAAGGCTTGCATCCTTACCACTATGCCCAATGAACCCTTTGCATAATGGGACCTAGATTTCATAGGCATTATTAATCCACCATCAAGTTATGGGAATAAATGGATTCTCATGGCCACTGACTATTTCATAAGGTGGATAGAAGTAGTTATACTCAAGGAAGCCAATAAGATATTTGTTGAGGTCAACATACCCCCATTTGTGAAAAATAGAAAACCTTGTGTAACTCTAGACATTAACACTAAAAACTTGACATGTTTTGTAGATTATTTGTATTTGAAGATCATCCATCCCTAATAAGGGTGGCCTATTTATTCATGATTCTACTTTAACTTTACCTAATATTCCTAATAGTGGATCTTCATGACTCAATTATAGGTTTCATGGGACCCTCATTGAGTGGATTACACTTAAATTTTATAGATTAATCCTAATTAAATATGTTAATAGCCTTTGGTCTATGGGAACTCAAGATTAAATCCACAATCTAAATGCCTTGAAACCCTCCTTCAAAAACCCTTGCTTAGATCCTTCAGTTTAAATTTAAATTTTGTGGGAGCAAAATTGGTGAGAGAACTTTAAAAAATGCAATGAACTAAGTTTAATTTTTATGATAAAACTAAATCATGTTTTTTTTAAACATGACCAAGCCATAGCCTAAAAACCATGTTTGGTTTCTTTATATTTCACCCTCTTTTGTTCCCTTTTGTTTTAAAACTAGGTTTAACTTTCATGTTTGCAGGGTCCTTTACTTTATTAGCTCAGCCTCACTTTATGTTTCATGGTCCCTCTTAGTACCTAGCCTAACATCTTATTCCTAAGACCCCACTCATGTTTTTAAACATAAATGAGACCTTATCCCTAAGAATTAAGCCTAAATCTTTATGTTGTCCTCAAATCGAACTTAAATATCTTTCTTTTCATAGGATCAATAGTTCATGCTTCATCGAGAAACATTAATCAGATGGAGTGAAAGAGATTTGATAAAAAGGATTTGATCCCTTGATCCTATCTCGATCGATCACTTAGATCATAATCAATGGCTTGCAAGAGCCCATATGGATATCAATGCTTTGTGGACTTTTCACATGGTCAATAGAGTCAAAGCCCAAGAGCCCTATGGAGTTTCCATGTGGCACTCTCATGTTTGAACTCAATATCAAAAGGACCTTGGGATAATATCTTACATTATGATTTTTAATTATTCAAGGGGTCATCATTTTATTATGTTTCAAATACTTAGGCTTATTACTTAGTTTAATTTTTAAATACGACCTTGAGCTAACTTGATCCACTTTATGACTATAGGAACCAATAGTATACATTTATTTAGATCATGATCTATGGTTTGTGGTTACTCATAGGAGATAATTTGATGAAGTTTATTAAACACAAGCTTTTATGGGATCAAATATGTTTAAGACTTAAATTTGATGCTCTCACACCTATCATTTGATGATCACGAGGCTATTATTGACATTCTCTAGGCCATCAAATTTTAGACCCATATGAAAATTTATTAGGGATTAATTTTTACATTCAAGTGAACATCATTGATGCCCACGAGGCTATCATTGACATCCATGAGACTCTCAAAATTTAGTTCAAGAGCCAATTTTTATCAGAAGATAAATGCACTTAAGACTTGCATCTAAATGTCAAAATTGGTCTTCCAAGGATTAATTTGGTTTATTTAAAGCCATGTCTAGACTCAATATTCTTACAACTAGGTTTATATTTGCATAGGCTAAGCTTGAATATCATGCTAGAATCTAGTCATGTTTTTAAACATTGTCTTAAACCTTAGTCTATTTTGAGCCTAATGAGCTTAATTTAATGAAATATCCCATTACCATAAAAATTATCTTAAAATTTTTAATCTAAATTTTTATTGTGTTTATTAACATGGTAAAACCCTAAGTTAAAAACTTACATTAGATCCTTTTGTTATTCAACACCCCCTTTTAATGTGTTTTAAACTTAGCCTAAAAAAATGTTGGCCTAAAGTTCATTTCATGTTTATTAACATGAAATAAAACTATAGTCTAAAGTATTTATCCTAATTTATTTATATGGGCCAATACTAATTAAAGTTTATGTACATTTTTAGGATCCATGGCTCACATATGATCAAACAAGAAAAATCAGATGACACAAAACTAATATGGACTTTTCAACAAAGCTCTAAGAAAGCAAGAGACCACCACATGGGGAAAGCACATTAACATGTAGACTAGTGATGTGCAGAGCTTTGAAGGCCCACATAACTACCAAATGGCATGACCATGAACCCTGATACAGATAAAGACCAACAACATGCAAGTCTTGGGATTGAGATCAATGATCTATGTTGATCTATGAACAAATATCAGATGGTGTGAAACCAAAGGTAGATTTTAAAAAGTAAACAATAATTATATAAAATAATTATGAAAAAGTGCCACAAAAGCTACTAGTGGGGTGACACATAGACACCACATGAGCATAAGATGATAAAAATAGAGGTTTTTTTGGCTGAGAAAAGAAAACATATAAATGAAAAGGTCTAAATCAAATCCAAAGCATGAATTCACCTAAGTTTAAGTAAATCATCACCATTAAAGCTATAAGAAATCCCTAGCCTCTACTTAAATCCCTAATTCAATCTTGAGTTAACCACAACCAAACCAAAAAGAACCCAATTGTCATTTGAGCAAGTGTAAGCTGATTTAGAGCCAATTTGTAGACTACTAGTAAGCAATTTTCAAAAATCATAGTCAGGGTAGCCCATAAGCAACATAGAGAGGACACCAAGCTATATTTGACCATATACTTAAAATGAAGGGTCTTTAAAGACACATTACTCAACACTATGTCCTTGAACAATAGATAAAATAATTAGTCTAAGATCTTTTGGAAAATTAATGAATTACAACCCATAACCAAAGAAGACAAGAAGATTGTATCCTTTAAAACTAGGTATTATGACCTAGTTGTAGCATAAATGATAAGCCTTCACCACACAATAGCTAAACCAAAGGTACTTCACTATAAGATGTCCTTCTCCCTATTTTTAAAGAATGTAAAATTGAAAAGGGCATGTTAATTAATGATCATACTCATAAATGCATTGCATATGTGTCCCCCATTACATTTAAAACTACTACAAGATTCCAAACCCTAAGTAGATGTGCCCACACTTCTTGAATGGGCTAAGTAAAATGAACTCAAAACCATCCTAGCACTATGGATATATTTTGGAAACCATGTGTGTTCTAACCCTAGTGGGAACATTCCCATCAGCCAATTCTAACCTAGAATTAGAGAAATAATGACCCTAATGAACAAACTTTTTGGAATCCCCATAACCACTTATGTTGATAACATATGGGTGCCCCTACTCTATTATATGATTGAAAAGGGGATAACTCCTATTGGTGAACTTATTACCACATGATTATGTAGATTGATCTTTTTAGTCAAGAAAGGGACTAGGAGAGAATTCTATATGATGTCTTACCTCTTAGATGCCCTACTTGCCATAATTGAGATCCCTAATTTTAGGGGATGGTCTCTTAAGAGGCCATAGATAGTGTCCTAGTTTTACTTCAAGCTATATATCTTCAAATACAAAGACCATATTCATTTTATATGTGATTTCATCTATTCTCATTTGATTGAGGCCATAACAGGGAACCCTATGCCAAGGATTAACACATTGGAAAATAAATCCATTAAATCTATTAGGGATATATGGTTTTACTTGGAATGCATAGTCATCCAGATTGAGGGAACATAATGCACTCCATTTAGGTTACCATTCCATGTTCCAAATAAATTAGCTGAGTAGGAAGTTAAATTTAAAATATGCAATGGTTAGATGGTGTTTGTAGAGAGAAAATTAAAGGATTACTACAAATTCTACCCTTGGCTATTGACAGGACCATCTTCCATTAGTGGAATAACATTAAAGATGGTGCTAGACACATAGCCTATTTAAAATTATGGCATGATGATTTGAGTCAATGGTACCCAAATGATAAGGTCACAAAGCATTTGAAGGCCAAAAAAATAAATCTACCTTATGACCATCACCCAGGTGCTTATGACCATATGTACACAAAAGATTCATCCTTATATAAAGTCCTAATAAGGTTGAATAAAATCAACATCAACATAGAAACAAGGTTGATGAGAGATCAGAAGGGAAATCATGACATTTGGAAACTTGGTCTGAGGAAGTGCCACCTATTGGGGGGTCAATATTTTGAACCTCCTCTAACACAACATATAAAAACATAGTAAATTGAGACATAAGTTACACAAAAACTTAAAGTTTAAATTGAATACAAGCCTAAAGAAAGTAGACTTGATGAAGGGGCATCATCTTCAGTCTAGCCTAAAAGGCTAGAGTCTCCTTTTAAATATATAGACGTAATTGCATTAGATGTAGTTGAAACAATGGAAGATGCATTATAAACATTAGATAGTGCCTACAATTCAAATGAAGAAGAGGAATAAGTGGAAGGACCTTAGACCCAAACTAAGGATAAATTAGATGCAAAAAATGATAGAGGAAAGGAGATAACATTAGACCTAGTTCCCATTGCTCCCTCATAAAAGAGAAAGGTTGAACTAGCATTGGTCTCTATAGGACCAAAGAGACCCCAACTAACCTTCACTCATCCATTGAGTAAGGTCAATATATTTATTGATGAGAACCCAATTTGTTAGGACCCCAAAGCACAATTAATTACCAAGCAACTAAACATGCAGAAATAACCAGAATCACAAGTAACTAGAATTCAGAAACAACACAGAATATGAGAGACAATACCCAATTGTATTAATACTCTTCTAGAAGGAAATACAACAAAGAAGATGCCACAATCTTCTTCCTTACATCTCTAGAGCTCACACACATCTAGAGCATAAATAGTAAATCTCTTCAAGAGCTCACTCTCTCTCTTATGGTCCCAACAAGCAACTCACACACAGAGTTGTTTTTCACCTCCAACTAGTCAGTATCCACTATTGCCAGTACACTGAGTATACACACATACTCAACCGAGTACACAACACACTCTAAGTAGATCTCCCATGAACTTGTAACAACCTGCAACTCAAATGATCTTACTTTGGAAGGATCTACCTTGCCTTCCTCTTTGCTCTCCAACTGAGTACACACCGTACTCCAAGTAGATCTCTCATGATATTGCTCCCTGTTGTGTCACTGACCTCCCTAATCTTGCACACCTACAAATCAATCTAGTTCTACACACCTACAAACCTAGATCTCACACACACATACACTTGCAAATCAATGATCTTATTTACCATGTAGATCTCCTAACATGGCCTTGCACACCTACTGACCAAGATCCTACATACATGAAGAACCCTTCTGATTCTCCAAACCAGCACCCATACTTGGCACTATGGCACTATGAAGAACACACCTTGCTCTCTTCACACAAAAGGAGCTAATATTTGATCTCTTACTCTCTATCACAAATTACAATATAGCCCATGAGTCTATTATATAGATCTCATGCAAACAATAATTAGACACCTAATTACAATAGTTAGATCCATAGCTTCAAGTCTATAATTGGCCTCTTACATGCAAACAACCGGTTTGTTAACTAATTGTTCATGCAACCGACAGTGTTGGAACTGCACAGGCAACTGACGTCGGTCCCTATTTGCCTGGAGGTGACCGATGCAGGCTGATCCATGACCGATGTCTGTTACTCTTCTCATTGTATATGACCAATGTCAGTTGATTAGACTGATGTCAGTTGCTCTACAACTCAGCAACCTCTGAATAACCTCCTCCATGTCTGCATCAGTGAAGCTTTTAGCTCCACAACCTAACACAATTCATAGACAAACTATTATTGAGTGGTTTCTATATGTAATTATATAAAAGGTACCAACCTTGTAGCACCATTGGTCAATCATAATGTTAGTAGACATTCATGTTCATGAAGAACTCAAACCTTGGATTATAGAGTTGAAGCAATAAGAGAAAGAGATAAATATGACTACCCCTAAGGGGTCATATGGAACTCAAATGGATACTCCCAAAGCTTTAAGTGAAGCATAAGTTGAGGTCCCTACTCCAAAAGTGACTGAATCATCAGTGGGAGTCAAGTTTAATCTATAATCTACTAGCCTATAATGAGTGATTGAGAAAATGGATATGGTAGGAGGTGAAGATTTAACCTTCTCAAAGGTTGAACCATTTTTCGGTTTAACTCTAGTAGTTAGACAAAAGCTAGGATAAGACTATATATTTGGAGAAAAGATCCTTGAAATAGCATAGGCTCAAAATGATCAGTTACAAATAATGATAAAGGGTCTACTACAAGAAAACAAGAATTTAAAATAGGTTATTGTGTTGTCCATTCATGAAGATAGGCTTAATAAATTTGAAGATGTCATGGAGGGACTATTTAGCTCTTTGAAAATAGCTAGAGTAAGACAAAAGGAAATAGTGATGCAAATCTCTAAAACAACATGCCAAGTTGGCCAATGGTAGGTTACAAGCTTCCACATGAGGGAACTAATTAAGACCTTGTCTAATTATCTAGTACTAGGATTTAGAACTATCAGCAAGGCACATTTTAATATGGCTATGGCCATATTGTTTGATAAAATTGAGGCCCTGGATAACTCATCCAAGGATAAGGAAAACCTTGCTAAATACTTCAAGCAGCTAGAAGGTGTATTGTCTCATATCCTAGATAGCTTTATCAAAGAGCCCACAACCCTCATCCTCCTGGGTCTCATAGGAGATGAAGAGTTTAAATAAAGGACCTTGTAATTCATGCAAAAAGTAAGAAAACAAGGTGAAAACCAAATAGCTGAAGGCAATAGAAAGGTCATGGGTGTATTTATCTCCTCTAAAGAGAAAATAGGAGATGCTAAGGGAATCAAACAAACTTTTGAAAAGGTTTAAAATTACCTTAAAGACTTAAAATACCATGGATAGGATCTTTTCTTAAACTAGTAATTGATCTTTAGTTTATTAATGACCAACACTACAGACTGAATATCCTTCAACAAAAGCAAGAAGCTACATCAACACAGGTCCCACCAAATAGTTAGAAATATTTTATTCCATATGAATTTAATAATATTTAAAAAATTGAATATTCTCCTTTAAAGGCATGTGCAAATTTGTTAGCACATTTACCTAAAGGTTAGGTCATTTGGAAAATTCTAGTGTATTCTAGAAACTTTGTAAAAAAGATAGTTGTCCTTACTTTGTACACTTATAAGTTGATGCAACTGATGGACATGCATTCTTACATTATATAAAAGAGAATTATCTATTTTAAAAAGGGGGGGATTTTAGGAACTAAAACTACTTTATAACTTTTGGAACAATTTAATACAAGCAAGGAATGCTGCAATGTTTGTTTCAATTATTTGTGTGAATTATTATCATAGCTTCTCTCTCAATTGTCTATTCTAGATCTTAGATTTGAAGGTTTTTAAAGAATTATAGATGTGTATCTTCAATGCACAGTTGCTAATTTGGGCCAACACTATATTAGTTGATTGTTTTTGAATTTTATTCATTTTATTTGCTTTATATAAAGATGTGCAAATGTTATTTGATTGCAGTAGTAAATATTTAAATCAAAATCAATTCTTACTTGTATTTCTTCATATCATCCTTAGATGTTTTCCTAGTGTGTAGTGGGATTTGAGAATATTCTATTTTACATTATACAGTGGTTAAATGCATGTTTAATTGGAATTCAATCCTTGTCATGATGTTTGAGACAAAGATCATCAATCACATACTTTCTTCCTACCCTACCTTTCCTTTTGCTTCTTTTTTAACCAGATCACCCTAGTTTAAGCCCCATGGTAAATATTCATTTAGATTAATATTTATTTTATATTTTTATCATATTCACTAATAATAGCATAGATGCTTCATACTTTACATAGATTTTGTTAAGTGGACCACAGTGGCTCCCAACCACCAATCAATATAAATACTATGGAATAGTCTATTCGTTATATGACCATTTGATCAAAGATAATCAAATTATCACAACCTATAACTCATGCTTTGATTATTTAATTCTAAAATGATAAGTTTTCTGTAAAAACTAATAGCACCTATGATACATGTAGAAGCATCAACATGAACTGCTCCACTAGTGATAAAAGGAAGGCCTAGCCAACAAGTGTTTGTGAATTTGTAGAATCTTTATTAGTTTTGGTGCATTTTGATCTAAGTTTGGTGTAATATTTGCATATTTTCATAATTATTTTCTCAAGTGTGTAAATATCATCAATATTTATGGTATTTGACCCATTTCTGTGATTCCATTGGATAAATATCAACATTCTTCAAATATAGATGTTTATTGTTGGTAAGGATAATCTAAAATCTAAGAATACAGAGTATTTGAGGTTAGAATAGATTATTTTGATAAAATATTGGTAGATCTATTACACATTTTAGGTCATTGAAGCTTATAAGTGTAAATATTGATCATATTTACATATTTGGACATATTTTTGAGCTAGTTTAGTTGAAGATCTTAGTCCTTTATTGTTCTTTACATGAATCTTTGAAAAATTCACTTAATGTGAAAATTTAACCTTGGTTATTTATAAATATTAACTTGAAAAATCATATTTCAAATAGTATTCAAAGTTCTCAAGATGAAATTACCTAGAATCAAAACTAAGGCATATTTAGAAATAAGGGAGCCTCTACTTGAACTAGAAATCCATTAGAAAGCTAGGCAAGACAAAGGTAGGCATAGATGTTCAAATTGTTTTCCAACTTCACCACTCTGAGGTACTCTTGCATTTAACCTTCATTGAGGTATGACATGGTTAAGTGATTCTTCTATCTATGTACCAGGTGTAGTACATGATCTCCCCCAAAATCATGAGAAATATTTTATGATTTTTAGTCATAATGGTGTTGTAAATATTGAAGAACACATTAAATCATTCAAAGTTGCATTAAGATTTTTAAATATCACCCATGAAGATGTAGTATGTAGGTTATTTATTTTTAAATTTAGGGATGATACATATGAATGGTTTACTAATTTTCATGATAATTACATTACCAATTGGGATGGTTTTAACAATGTATTTATCAACAAATTTGGCAAGGTTATTAGTCTCTATATCCTATACCAATAATTTACCACCATTACAAGAGATGCTAGTGAATCCATAAGAGTATTTAATGGCAGGTTTCAAAAGATGTATAGCTAGACTATAGATCCCTACAAACCTGATGATGTTTTGGCTTTATAAATCTATAAGGACATAGTAGATCCTATGACTTTTGTGTTCCTAAAGAGATCTCTTCAAGTCATAACCACCTTAGCCTATGCTTATTCTAAATTAGTGATCATTAATGATCAAGTACAACCTCAAGGATAAATAGATTATTCTATCCCAAATGTTAGTCCACATATACCCACATTTAATATATTTTCTAAAAATAATCAATATAGGCTAGCCCTAAATCAGATCCTAGCATTGAACTAGTTACCCTTAAAATATTTCTACCCCTAACCAAAACTTAGGATTCTTGAATCATCCTACAACCGGATTCAATCCAAATGATCAAAAAGAGTTACTACCAACCTCTAATGCTAACCAAGTTCATATCTCTAAAACTTCCAAGAGTGAGAATGACTCTATATTAAATATCATATAAAATCTTATTGCTAATTTGCTTTAGTTACAAAAGTAAGTTGTCAATATTGGAGAAAGTTCTGGTAGAAACTTCTCTTTCCAATGGTTTAATAGACATAATAATAGGTTTCATAATGATAGATTTCATAAAATTAATAACAATGAATCATCTTCTGATAAGAAAATAATGGATATAAACCTTATTGAAATTCATTTTCCTGATTATTATAGAGTTCATTATATTGCTAAGCATGGAGAAATTAGTTTCATTGAGTTTTGTAAAGATTTTGAAGCATTTCAAGAAGAGTTAGACACTTTTGAGGTATTACCTAACAAAGATAATTATACAAGTACATCAAGATCTTATAAATCATCTACCTAATCTTTCATGGTGAAAACAATCAACTTCCCCTTCCAAGAAGATAATGAACCTGATGATGTTCCTAAAGAAATCCAAGCTTTCCAATAGTTCCTATACAAAACATATCCTCTGAGGAATAGGGAACAAAAGTAGCCCTTGACTACTTCAACTCCTCTAAATAACTTTGGTACCCCCCTTGATACTACTTTAGATAATAACCTAGAACCTCCAAAGGGAAGTACTTATAACATAGTATTGATGCTTCTAATTCTTCAAATATGACTAGTTATAATATTGTGGAGGATATGAAGAAAATTAAATCTAACATTACTTTTCATGAATTGATAGAAATAACTAAACAAAGAAATCTATTATTGGATTCTTTATATAAAAAACTCAAAAAGCCACCTAAAGCTGATAATGCCAATGTTGCTATGTACAAAGCTAATACAAAGTCTCCACCCTTCCTGATTACAGTTAGAATGTTTAGTAAGAACTTTCATAATTATTTATTATATTTTGGTACATCTACAAATATCATGCTTTTAGGTATTTTTAAACAACTTGGTTTGACCCCCATTAAATCTAATAGGGTTTTCACCCAATTAGATAAGTCCAAGCTCAAAGTGATTAGGGAATTGGTAAATGTTCACATGCAGCTAACTTCTGAGCCAAGAATTCAACAATTCATAAACATCCAAGTGGTGAATATTCACATGTGTGGCTACCTTGGAAAGGATTTCCAAACTAGATTAGATCTGATAAAGATCCTAGAATGAAACATGTGATCATTGAGTACAACATAGTGAATGAAAAAGTCAACATAATTGACTCTAATTTAGGGGTCTTCATTCTTAAATATGCCAAGGTAGGTGTTATTAAACCTTCCCATATCATTTTTGGATTGTAGAATATGTATTTTGATGATGTCAAGTGCAAATTTAGGTATAGGGTAGGCATTATTCTAACTAACCCTATTGATAATAAATATCATGCTTCTTATAAACTCTAGTTTCCATGTACTAACAATCTCATAGAGTATGAGGCTATCATCCTAGGACTAAAATTTTCCTTAAAAAAAAATCAAGGAACTACTAGTTTATGGTGACTTAGAACTCATAGTCAATCAGGTAAGGAACAAGTATCAGTGTTATTATAGATCTAAACAACAAAAATCAAGGAACTACTAGTTTATGGTGACTTAGAACTAGTATTCAATTAAGTAAAGAGAAAGTATCAGTGCAAATTGTCATACCTTAAGAGGTAAAAAATTAGGGTATGGAATTTAGTTGAGTCTTTTGATGCTTTTAATATTATTTTCATCCCTAGGGAGGAAAATAAAGTTTTTGATGAGCTCGCCTCTATTGTAGCTAATCTCATGCTTGATAAGACTCACCAAACTTTAGCATTGAATTGATACCTTGTCATTTTATCCTATACAATGAAAATTATCTATAGGTATTTAATTGTGACCAACAAATCCTAAAATTCACGACCAATTTAGGAGCATTTGAGGCCCAAGTCGTAGATGAGACCAATGAAACCACCCTTGAAGACAAATTTGATGGAAAAATCATTTAGTTGAATGATAATAAGATCCCCAAGGGAATGATTGCCTTAGAAAGGTTGTTTGATCAGGATAAGATAACTAAGGCCTCTAAGATTCCCAAATTACATGGGAATGATTATAATGCAATTGATCTTGAACCTCAAGATCAACCTCAACTGGTCAACATTGGAAAATCCTATACAAGTGTTAAGAAAAAAAAGAGCCATTAAACTGTTAATAAATTATAAAGATGTGATAGCTTGGTTATATGATGACTTGAATATTTTTGATCCAAGGGTCATCACCTATACCGTACTTCTCAAAGATAATTGCAAACCTTTTAGGTAAAAGCAAATGCTTGTAAATCCTATTTTAGAACCCATGATTTTTAAAGAAGTCCAGAAATTATTGGATGCTAGAATTATATTTTCCATTAAACACTCTACTTGGGTTGCCAATTTGCTACCAATTAGGAAAATGAATGGTGAAATTATATTTTGTATTGATTTTATGAATCTTAAAAATTCATCTAAAAAGGATAATTATCATCTTCCATCTCTTGACCAAGTAATACAAATTGTTTTTGGTTCTACCATGATGTCATTCCTCAATGGTTTTTAAGGATATAATCAGGTGTTAGTGAACAAGGAAGATAGAATGAAGACAATATTTACAACCAAGTGGGTCACCTTTTCCTATAATAAAATGCCTTTTGGGATGATAAATACATGAGCTACATTATAGAGAGACATGGACCATTCCTTCTAAGGTTTGATTGGTAAATGCATCATAATTTACATGGATAATCTAACTATTTTCTCTAAGAGTAGGGAGGACCACTTCATACATTTAAATTAGGTATTTAAAAGGTGTATAAGGTATTGAATTTCCTTCAACCCCAAGAAAAGAATTTTTTGTGTCACTAAGGGAAAGTTTTTAGGTCATGTTATTACTAAAGATAGAATTTCTAAATATCCTGAAAGAATAGAACTATATCAAAGATAAAACCTCTCAATAGTAGAAAATAAGTGAAATCATTTTTTGGCAAAATAAACTGTAAGAAAATTCATTTGTGGCTTTGTAAAAATCATCAAACCATTAAATGATATGTTGAATAAGGATGCTAAAGTATCATGGAATGAGGAATAAAATAAGGCCTTTGGGGACATCAAAGATGCAATCAGTCAAGCCTTAGTCTTGATAAGTCCAAACTTTTCAAAAGACTTTTTACTTTACTATTTTACCTCCAATCACACCATTATTACTATTTTAACTCATAAGATAGATGGGTGTGATCATCCAATTTATTTCATGGGAACTAACTTGAAAAATGCTGAGTTAAATTATCCTTTAATTAATAAATAAGCTTTTAAATTAGTCAAAGCCATCAATAAATTTAGGCACTACATTCTTAGGAATAAAGTGTTTTCCATTATGCTAGACTCGACCACTAAGTTAATGCTAAGCCAATGTGAAATTGGAGAATGAAGAGGTAAGTGGATGTATTTTCTTCAAGAATATGAGATAGAGATAAAGAATGAAAAATTGGTAAGGTGTAAAGGTATGATTCAAATGATTACCAATACTAGCCCTAAACTAAGTATTATTAGGTTGATCAACATAATTTTCAACCTAATGACTAGTATGATCTCATCATTCACTTAATGATTAATGACACTTATCCCACAAGACTAACCAGGGGGAAAATGAGACTTAAGGCTCAAATCAGCTCACTATATGATCAAGAATGGAATATTACACCAAAATAACTTTGAAGGTGTGTACTTAAGGTGTGTATCGAAGGAAGAGACATCCAAGATCATGAGCATGTTTCATGAAAATTTAATAAGTGGGTATCCCTCTTTAAGAACAATATTTTTCAAGATCCTTAGGGTCAGCTACTATTATCCCACCATATTTAAAGATGCTCATAATCATGTGAGGTAATGTCATTCATACTACATTTTTAGCACAAAAGAGCCAAAGGCAGCCATGCCTTTACAACTAGTCATGATTGACAAACCATTCACCTAGTGGGAGATGGATTTTGTTGGAGTAATGAATCCCAACTCATCAAAAGGTTATAAATATATTATAACAACTACTGACTATTAGATTAAATAGATTGAAGCAATAGATACAAAATAGTGCAGAACTGAAGAAGTGATTAATTTTTTAGAAGAAAACATATGCACCAAATTTGGGACTCCACTCTTTTTGGTATGTGACAATGGGTCTACATTCATATCCATATAAATGATATAATTGGCATATGATAATGGTATTATCCTCAAGTTATCATCCAACCATTACCCTCAAGGTAATGGAGTGTCTGAATTAATGAACAAGAACTTAATGAAGGCAATTAAGAAGTTTATTATAGATAAACATAGAACATGGCATAAGATCCTCAAATATGCCCTTTGGGTAGACATAAAAAGAGTAAAACATGCCCTTAAATCATCTCCTTTCTTAATATTATATGGCCAAGATTCCATATTCCCCATCACACTTAAGCTACCAACTTACAAGTTTATGAAAGAGTATATGGAGGAAGACCAAGAATTTGCAAACTCAAGGCTACTTAACATAGTTTAGATACAAGATCCCTGAGAAGAAGATTTTGATAACTTTAGCAGGTACCAGACCATAGTGAAAAGGTGGTTTGAGAAGTGATTAAAGGTTAAGGTGTTCAAACAGGGAAACTTAGTTCTTTGGGATAAGGCATCTGAGCCCAAAGGAAAACATGGTAAATTCACATCTTTGTGGATTGGCCCCTATCAGATTGTAGAAAAAATTGGAGATAACACCTTTAAAATGAAAGATATACAAGGATTAGAATTCACATTTCCAACCAATGGGAAATATCTCAAGCATTACTTTTTTGCTTCTCCACCTAGGATCTTCATGGATAAAATCTATAAGGATGGTTAGAATTAGTGTAGGTAGGCTAGTTTAGTTCCATTTTATCCTTTTCCTTCTTATCCCTTATTTTTAAATAAGTTTGTATATATTTTCTTGCTTTACCTTTGCTTCTTGCTTTGCTACTTTCTATTGTGTGTTTGCTTTTCATTGTGTGTTTGCTTTTTATTGCTTTGTTCCTTGCTTATTAAGTTTTTTGGGATAGCCCTTAGCTCAAAGTTCACTTGATTGCTCAAATAAATTTGTAAGTTTAGAAACATGAGTATGGATATTAAGCATGTGATGACCATGGGCTTGAAATATGAGCTTGATGTATAATTTAAAGAAACTAGTAAGGACTAGTGAATAGGTTAACTATTCCATAAGGACTTAAACATTATTTTGATCTAAAATTCGTTTTAAGATGAATTATACATGTATAATGAAAGCTTAAATTATTAAGGCATAATCATGTTTTCACTTAACAAATATCCTTTCCTAGGACAAAGGTTTCAAATATAAGTGATTTTTTGAAACCAAACACTTGACCAAATCCTTAAGCCTTGCTATCCTGGTTCCCAACCTTTATAAGAAAGCCCAAAAGATCTAAAAGTATAAAAACAAGATCTTATTGAAAAATAAAAAGCTTTTCGAGCAAAGTTGATTATGGTAATCTCTACCAGGGTTATGGATGCTTGGTTGGCAATGGATCAAGGCTATGAGTGGAGCTAGATGCATCAATATCAGGGCTATAGATGCCTAGATAGTATTAGATTAATTCCCAATCCTTCCTTAAACTAAGTGCATGATACTTAATGAGTATCCAAACATGATCCAAGTCAAGGTTAATGATTAGACACTTGAAAATTAGAAGTTATCCTCTAAATCTCATTACAAATAATAAGTAGAATCAAAGCACACACACACAAAATGGCTATGTTTTGATGTTTAAAACACATTCTATAGATGCAAGGTTTGTTTCAACCATGAACTGGTCTTAATAATGGCATTGGTAAAGTGGAATAAGTGACATAGTTATTTGTCTAAACCAAAGTCTCTAAGTTATAACATATTGCTATATTTCCCCAAAAAGTCCCCATTTGTTGAGGTCAATGTACCACCATTTTTGAAAAATAGGGACCCTCTAAACCTCTAAACTTTAACACTAAAAACTTGACATGTTTGTAGATTATTTGTATTTGAATATCATCCATGCCTAATAAGGGTGGCATATTTTTTAATGATCTTGATTTAACTTCACCTAATATTGCTAATAGTATATCTTCATGTTTTAATTATAGGGTTCATTTTATAGATTAATCCTCATTCAATATTTTATTAGCCTTTGGTCTATAGGAACTCAAGATTAAATCCATGTTCTAAATGACTTGAAACCCTCCTTTGAAAACCCTTTCTTAGATCTTTCAGTTTAAATCCAAATTTAATGGGAGAAAAATTGGTGGGATCACTTTAAAAATGCCATGAACTAAGTTTAATTTTTATTATAAAACTTAATCATGTGTTTTTAAAACACAACCAATCCATAGCCTAAAAAACATGGTTGGTCCCTTTACATTTTACCCTCCTTTGTTCTCTTTTGTTCTAAAATTGGGTCTAACTTTCATGTTTACAGGGTCCTTTACTTTCCTAGCTCAGCCTCACTTTATGTTTCATGGTCCCTCTTAGTACCTAGCCTAATGTCTTATTCCTAAGGCCCTATTTGTGTTTTTTAATATAAACAAGACCTTATCCCTCGGACTTTAGCCTAAGCTTTTACATTGTCCTAGGATCTAACTTAAATATCTAGTTTCTTCATTAGATCGATCATTCATGCTTCATCGGGAAACATTAATTATATGGATCAAAAGAGACTTAATGAAAAAGCTTTGATCCATCAAACCAATATTGCTCAACTAATTGGATCATAATCAATGTCTTGGAAGATTCCATATTGAGATCAATGCTCTATGGAATTTTTACATGATTAATAGAGTCAAAGCTTAGGATCCTTATGGAGTTGCCATGTGGCACTCCCACATTTGAGCTCAATATCAAAAGGACCTTGGGATAAGATCTTGTATTATTATTTTTAATTATTCAAGGGGTCATCATTGTATTATGTTTCAAAGACTTAGGTTTATGACTTAGTCTAATTTTTATATATGGCCTCAAGCTAACTTGATCCACTTTATGACTGTAAGGACCAATAGTATGCATCTATTTGGATCATGATATATTCTTTGCACTTACTCATCGGAGATAATCCTATGGAGCGTATTAAACCCAATATTTTATGAGACCAACTACATTTGGGACTTAAATTTGATGCTCTTGTACCTATCATTTGATAAATGTGAGGCTATCATTGAAATTCATGAGGCCATCAAATTTTATCCCCATATTAAAATTTATTTGAGATTAATTTTGACATTCGTATGAATGTCATTAACACTCGTGAGGCCGTCATTAATGTCTACAAGACCATCAAAATTTAGCTCAAGATCCAATTTCACTTATAAGATAAATACATTTAAGACTTGTATTTTAATGTCAAAATTGATCTTTCATAGATTAATCTCATTTATTTAAAGCCATGTCTATACTCAAGATCCTTATAACTAGGTTTAGATTTGTATAGGCTAAGCTTCAATATCATGCTAGAATCTAGTCACGTTTTTAAACATTGACTTAAACCTTAGTCTATATATGCCCCATGGTATTTTAAGCTTAATGATCTTAGTTTAATAAAAGATCCCATTACCATAAAACTTAGCTTAAAATTTTTAATCTAACGTTATATCATGTTTATTAACATGGTTAAAACCTTAATCCTTTTGTTATTCAGGGCCCCCTTTTAATGTGTTTTAAACATAACCTAAAAAACACTTTGGTATAAAGTGTGTTTCATGTTTATTAACAAAAAATAAAATTATAGCATAAAGTATTTAGCCTATGTTATCTATATTCCCTAATATTGATTAAAGTTCATGTACATTTGTAGGATCTATGGCTCACATATTATCAGACAAGAAAAATTGGATGGTGTGAAACTGGGATGGACTTTTCAAAAAATCTCTAGGCAAGTATGAGACCACCACATGGTAGAGGCACCTCTACATATAGAATAATAATTTATAGAGTTCCAAAGGCCCATAGAACTACCAAGTGGCACAAAGCCTAATATAGACAAAGACCAACAACATGCAAGTCTTGAGATTGAGAACAACAATCCACACTGATACATTCATGAAGATAAGATGGTGGGAAATGAAAGGCAAATTTTAAAAATCAATGGCTAATTCTCTAAAAAAATTATGAAAAAGTATCATGAAAGCTGCTAGCAAGATGTCACATAGACACCACATGTGCACAAGATGACAAAACTAGAGATTTTATGGGCTCAAAAAAGAAAACATATAAATGCAAAAGTCTAAATCAAATCCAAGGCATTAATTCACCTAAGTCCAGGTAAACTATCACCATTAAAGTTGTAAAAAATCCCTAGCCTCTACTTAAAGCCCTAATTTGATTCCAAATTAACTATAGTCAAACAAAAAATAACCCAATTATCATCTGAGAATGTGCAAACTGATCTAGAGATAATTAGTAAAGAACTAGTGAGTAATTTTCAAAACTCATAGTCATGGAAGCCTAGAAGCAACATAAAGATCCCACCAAGCTATATTTGACCACAAAGTTAGAAAGAAGAGTCTTTAAAGACATAATACTCAACACTATGTCCTTGAATAATGGATAAAATAATTGGTCCAAGATATTTTGGACAATTGAGGAATTACAACTCATAACCAAAGAAGATGAGAAGATTACATCCTTTATGATAAGGCATTATGACCTGATTGCAGCATAAATGACAAGCCTTCATCATGCAATAGTTAAACTAGAGGTACTTCACTGTATGGATGTCCTTCTTATTTTTAAAGAATGTAAAATTGAAAAGGGCATGGTAATTAATGATCTTACTTGTAAATGTGTTTCCTATGTGTCCCCCATTTCATTTTATAACTACTATAAGATTTCTAAGCCCTAGGTAGAAGTTCACATACTCATTGAATGGGCTAAGGAAAATGACCTCAAAACCATCTTGGTACCATGGTTGTATTCTAAAAAGCTTGTGTTTTCTAACCCTAGTGGGAACATTCCCATCAACCAATTCTAACTTAGAAATAGAGTAATAATGACCCTAATGAATAGAATCTATGGAATCCACACAAACACTTATGTTGACAGCATATGGGTGCCCCTGGTCTATTATATGAGTGAAAAGGGGTTAACTCCTCCTATTGGTGAACTTATTAGCACATGATTATATAGATATATCTTTGTAGTCAATAATGGGACTAGGAGAGAATTATATATGATGTCTAACCTCCTAGATTCCCTACTTACCATAATTAAGATCCCTAACTTTAGGGGATGGTCTCCTGAGAGGACACATATAGTGTCCCAATTTTACTCCAAGATACATATCTTCAAATATAGAGACCATATTAATTTTATATGTGATTTCATCTATCCTCATTTGATTGAGGCTATAACAGGGAACCCTATGCCAAGGATTAGCCCATTGGCAAATAAATCCATTAAATCTATTAGGGACATATGGTTTTACTTGGACTACACAACCATCTAGATTGAGGAAACATAATGCACTCTATTGAGGTTACCAGTCCATGTTTTAAATAAATTATTTGAGTAAGAAGTTTCATTTAAAGTATGCAATGGTATAGATGGTGTTTATATAGAGAATAAGAAAGGATTGATACATATTCCACCCTTGGCTATTGGTAGGAGTGTCTTCCAATATTGGAACAAAATTGAAGATGTTACTAGACATAGATCCTCTTTCAAATTGTAGCATGATGACTTGAGGTAATAGGACCCAAATGATAAGGTCACAAAGAATTTGAAGGCCACACAAATAAATGTGCCTTATGAGCACCACCCAAGTTCTTATGACCATATTTAAATAGAACCTTCATCCTTATATGAAGTCCTAATAAAGTTGAAGGAACTCAACATCAACCCAAAAGTAAGGTTGATGAGAGATAAAAAGGGATATGATGGCATTTGGCATCTTGGTCTAAGGTAGTACCACCTATTGGGGGGTCAATCTTCTAGACCTCTTCCAACACAAATGACATACATAAACATAGCAGCTCAAGACATAAGTTACACAAAAACCTAAATTACAAATTGAATAGAGGCCTAAATAAAGTAGACCTGGTGAAGGGGCATGATCTTCAACCTAGATTAAAAGACCGGAGTCTCCTATTAAATATATAGACATAATTTCATTAGATCTAGGTGAAATGATGGAAGATGCATTACAAACATTGGTCAGTGCCTATGGGTTAGATGAAGAAGGGGAACAAGTAAAAGAACCTTAGCCCCAAATTGAGGAGAAATTAGAGGCAAAAAAGGATAGAGAAAAGGAGATAAAATTAAACCTAGTTCCCATCGATCCCCCACATAAGAGAAAGGTTGAACCGGCACTGGTCTCTTTAGGACCAAAGAGACCTAGACTAAACTTCACTCATCCATTGAGTGAGGTTAATATATTTAGTGATGAGAACCTAATTCATGGACCAAATATTATTGAGAGGTTTTTATATGGAAAGACACAAAAGGTACCAATAATACACCACTGTTAGGAAATCACAAAGTCAACAGACACTCATGTTCATGAGGAACTCAAACCTTAGATATTGGAGCTGTAATAACAAGAGAAAAAGAGAAAGATGACTTCCCCTGATGGACCAATTGTCACTCAAATGGATACTCTCAGAGCTTAAAGTGAAGCACAAGTTGAGATCCCTACTCCAAAAGTGTCTAAATCATTAGTAAGAGTCAGGTTAATCCAAAATTTACTAGCATGGAATGAGTGATTGACAAAAGGGATATGGTAGGAGGTGAAGAGTTCACCTTCCAAAAGGTTAAACCATTTGTTGGTTTAACTCTATTAGTTGGACAAAAGCTAGGACAAGATAATATATTTGAATAAAATATCCTTGAATTATCTGAGGATCAAAATGATTAGTTGCCAATAATGATCAAGGGTCTACTACAAAAAAAAAAGAATTTACAAGAGGTTGTTGTGTTATCCATTCATTAAGAAAGGTTTAACTAATTTGAGGACATCATGGTGAGACTATTTAGCTCTTTGAAAATAGATAGATTAAGATAAAAGGAAATAAGGATGTACAACTCTAAATCAATAGGCCAAGTTGGCCAATGGTATGTTACAATCTTCCAAGTGAGGGAATTGATTAAGGCCCTGTCTAAGAATCTAGTCCTAGATTTTAGAACTACCAACAAGGCACATTTGAAAATGGCCATGACCATATTGGTTGAAAAAATTTAGGCCTTAGAAATCTGGTCCAAGGATATGGAAAACCTTGATAAAGACCTCAATAAATTGGAAGGTGAAATGTCTCATATCATAGACAACTTGATCAAAGAGCCCATAGCCCTCAGCCTACTAGGTCTCATGGGAGATGAAAATTTTAAATAAAGGAACTTGTAATTCATGCAAGAAGTAAGAAGACAAGGAGGAAACCAAATATCTAAAGGCAATATAAATGTCATGGGTCTACTTCTCTTTTTTGAAGAGAAAATAGGAGATGTCAGGGGCATCAAATAAACTATGGAAAAGGCTGAAAAGGACCTTAAAGACTTAGAATACTATGGTATGAGATTTTATTAAAACTAGTAATTGATCTTGAGTTTATCAACAACCAAAACTATAGATTGAAGATCCTTTAGTAAAAACAAGAAGCTACATCAAATAGGGCCCACTGTTAATTAGGAAATATTATGTTCTATATGGATTTTGTAATATTTAAAAAGTGGATTATTCTCTTTTAAAGGAATGTACAAATTTGTTGGCACATTTTCTTAAAGCTCAGGTCATTTGGAAAATTCTAGTGTGTTCTAGAAACATTGTAAAAAAGATAGTTGTCCTTACTTTGTACACTTATAATTTGATGTAACTGACTGACATGCTTCCTTACATTATATAAAAGGAGTATTGTCTAATGTAAAAAGGGGGGTGTTTTAAGAGATAAAACTAATTTGTAACCTTTGGAGAAATTTACTACAAGAAGGGAATACTATACGGTTTGTCTCAATTGTTTGTGTGAATTGTTATCATGATTTCTCTCTCAATTATTTGTTCTAGATCTTAGATTTGAAGGGTTTTAAAGAATTTTGGATGTGTATCTTCAATACAGGGTTGCTAATTTGGGCCAACACTAGATTAGTTGAATGTCTTTAAATTTTCTTCATTTTATTTGCTTTCTATAAAGATGTACAAATGCTATTTGATTGTTGTAGTAAACCATTAAATCGTAATTAATTCTTACTTGTATTTCTTCATATTATCCTTAGATACTTGCTTAGTGTGTAGTAGAATTTAAGCATATCATATTTTACATTATACATTGTTTAAATGCATGCTTAATTGGAATTCAATCCTTGTCATGATTTTTGAGACAAAGATCAACAATCACATACTTTATTTCTACCCTACCTTTCCTTTTGCTTCTTTTTTAACTAGATCACCCTAGTTTAAGCCCCACTATAAATAGTAATTTAGATTAATCTTTAATTTAAATTTTGATCATAATTCACTAATAATAGCATAGATGTTTCATACTTTGAATATATTTTGTTAAATGAACTAAGATGGCTCCCAACCACCAATCAATATAAATATTATGGAATAGTCTACTCGTTCTACCTTTATTTCATCAAAGATAATTCAATTATCACGTCCTATAACTCATGCTTTGAATTTCATGAATTATAAATGATAAGTTTTTGTTAAACACTAGGAACACCTATGATACATGTAGAGGCATAAATAACATCCATCCTTAATTTATATGAAGGTATTATAATGATAGTTGGCATCCACACCACCATTATCTCAGATAATGTACTAGCCTTCCTTAGAATTAGAATCAATGAATGAGTCATCAAGCAAAATATCTATCTAAGCACCTCCTCAAATTATTACCCTCAGGGTAATGGTCTAACCAAGTCTACCAACAAGAACCTAATTTACATCATAAAGAGGACTCTAGAGGATAATCAATTAGCTTGATATACTAGGCTTAGAATTACTCTTTGCGCTAATCAGATCATGCCCAAGAGGGTGATAAGAAATTATCCTTTCATGATAGTTTATTGAAGGGAAGCCAAATTAATATCATCCCTTAAATTACCTTCATTAGAACTCACACATTAGTTGGATCTTCTCGACAGTGATCCCCTTGAGGTAAGACTAGCTGAGCTAATAGAGCTTGAAGAAACTAGAATGCAAGATACATGTACCATGGAATTCCAATAGGCATAAAACAATAGGACCTTTGACAAGAAGGCCATTGACAAGAGTTTCCAAGAGGGAGACTTAGTGCTCAAATAAGATGCAAATAGAGTGAAAGCTAGAAGGCACACTGATTCAAATGTAATATGGAGTGGTCCATATACCATTACTAGTTGTAATCCATATAACACCTTATAACTTACTAGAATGAATGGAGAGGAGCTACCAATCCTAGTCAATGGGATTCATCTCAAACACTATCTCCATTAATATTTTTGTACATATATAAATAAGTATATTATATGTTTTCATTTACCTAAAGATCACTTTACATGCCCTTGTTTTAGAGTAGTTATAATTCCTCTAAGCACATATGTGCAATATTTTCTTAGCTTAGGTCTTTCCCTCTAATTACCTCTAGCACAATTCTTGTCTTGTCATGTGAATCTCAATTCATTTCAAAGCCAAAGTTATGTATCTAGTGTGTTTTCAAGAGAAAGAATTAGAATTTCTAAAGACTCTATGCCCAATGGATTACTCTTGGTATGGGTTATTAAGCATAGAAAGAATGCTTCCCTATAAATCACCAAAAATGTTGGACATTTTTGGCCCACATATAAAATTTTCCTAGATGTAATTCCATATCCTAAAGATTTCTAAGGAACATGTCTCTAGAGTAAAGGAATAGGTTCTTGAACATGTTTTCATGGTGTCCATAGCAGTTTCATGAACACATCAACAAGCCTACAAGCCAAAAGTTAAGTACAAAACCTTTGTTCTGTTAAGTATTTAATTATAAATTTTTTGGTCTTTATTTGGCTAAGTTATTTCTTTCAGACCTTCTTTTAGGATAAAAGTGCTAATATTTCCCTTGAATAAATTGTTTTAGATTTTGATTAAGTATATGGAATTGTTTTGGACATTTTGTTCAAAATAAAAGTCTCGAAGCCAAAGGATAACTATATCTAACAAAAATCCCACAATAATATGCCCATGCAAAAAGCTCGAATGAATTGCATGTTTCATAAAAATTCAATGTTTAATTATTTTAGTGTAATTTTTCAAACATTTTGCTCAAAAAAATTATCCCAAAAAAGATCCAAAGTAGAATTATTTTGGATAAAGTGTCCTAGACAAGGTCTCAAAGGATCATTCTCTTAGAAAGTGGTCCAATGCAAAAGTTTTAAAGGGAATTTATTGAAGAAAATAGACCAAAAAAAAATCCTAAGGGGTATTTATTTGATAAGGTGGCCCAAAAGCAAAAAAACTTGAAGGGTGTTTTTTCAAGCAAAGTGTCCTAAGGCAAAATCTTGAATGGTCACTCTCACAACAAAGTGTCCTAGATAAAAGTCCAAAGTAAATGGCCTAGGTAAATTGATGGTGGCTACACAGACATCAAATTCTAGCCCCTTCAATTATCCATTTGAATTTGAAAATCCTTGGATATTTACACACATGTCAAATTTAGGCCTCACAAAATAATCATTGGCATTCAAAAGCCATCAAAGGGTCCCCGATTAAACATGAGCTTGATAAGTGTCCAAATCTCAGGAACCCAGATCAAATCTAGCAGGTCAGTGGGTCCAAATAAATATAACAAAGTATGTTTGAGAATATAATGGTAGATCAATGACACATGAGTAGAGTTAAAGAGTTAATGAGCTAAGGAGATGCCATGCGGTGTAAGTGTGGGAGAAAACAGACTGATAACAAATCCTAAGTAAAAGCATGGGACTACCAAGTGGCACTAGAGAGGATAGAGTTGATAAGTCAAAGATAGATCAATGTCTTACAACCATTCATACCAAGAAATATCAATAGTATGAGAGGATTTAGTAATTTTAGGTCAGTTAATCAATGACAAATGAATGAGGGATGGAGTTTGAGAAATTTTTTGAATGGGCTTGGTTAAGCATTTTTTACCAAGGTAGACAAATACAAAGGAACCAAGCCTAAACACAATCCAAGTTAGACCAAGAGAATATATTTTAAGATAAAATAGTGTCATTAAGACTCTATAAGGATAGAATAGATCTTTTTACACCTAACATAGATTAAGATGGGCTACTAGATTTTCATATGATATAGACATGTCTAAGTAGATGTCTTGATCATCCATAAAAACCAATAAACAAATTGGTTTTTAATCTATAGTAGACCTAGTTTCACATTTCAAAGCAAAGGAAAATGTGTATAATTAATGGAGGAGCATCTTGAGCCATATCTTCAAAAAGTAGCCACTTAAAACAATATGTCACCATGGATTTGTCATATTCCTAAGCAAGATGATCTTATCCTTTAGTAAATGAGACATTAATACATAGGAGATTAAGGTATTACCAGAATAGTTAAATGCATAAGTGACCACTAAACATTAAAATAAAAGTTCATGCCACTCTCTAATCTTATCAGGTAAATATCACACCTCCCCATGCACACATTAGGTTCTTGTTATGATTTCCAAGCCTAATTTGTCAGATGAACTTCAAAAAGTGTGGCTACAACACTACAAAAGAATTAAAAGTTATACCTATCACCCCAAGTGGTACATTAAATGTAAAATAGGCTTGTTATTTATAAAATTATGGATTTATATTTTAAAAAAGGGTCGACACATTTTAGCAACCTTACGCTACTAAAATTTCCCTCCATGAACACTTTTATTAACTAGACCTTGCATGTTAATGAGAATTAAGTTCACCTCCTTCTGTTATTCTGATGATCTGTGTGTTATTTATGTTTGTTGATTCTTTTCTATGGTTAATATTCACCCCTTTCATTTTTCATTCATCCCTAGAACCTCTTTATTAAACTCAAAACTCACTTTCAAGTCATATCCTATGCACACTAGGGTCTACATGGGGTTTATATGTGGATAGTCTTCATCCCTCTCAATGTTAAATTACATTACCACACCTTTATATGAAATAATTATACATGTAGAGTGACTTGCTGAAATCTATGTGATATTGTATTATTCTCAAGAGTTTTCATTGTGTTTATGGAAGTAGGAGTGCTTTCTCTATTCTCAACACATCACCTTTTACTTTTATCATCTCTTACCCTCTCCCTCCCTTTTCCACTCAAAGATCCTAAGTTTAGATTAGTATTAGTTTACCTTTATTTTCTTTAGACATGTGCATTGGTCATAAACTAGGTGTGCTTAGAATAAAAGGATTCTAGCCTACTTCAGAGGCTCATCTAAAGGAGTGCAAGCGTCCCGTGCCTTAGGGGTGTTCCCATCATTGTGATGAGATAATTGATACTCATGCACATAATTGAGTAATAATACTTCCACATCCCAAATCCTTAGACCCTTGTGCCTTATATAAGGCCTTTGTGCTCAAATCCCTACCACCAAGCTTCCTCATGCCATGGAGTATCCATGCATTTAAATTTCAAATGATAACAACTAACACAACCTTAACCTAGATGATATTCCAAAACTATTTAAATAAGATAGGAGGAAATCCATCTAAACTTGGATCCTTATCTCCTTTCATAGAGAAGACCAAAAACATGACTTAGTTAGGGCTTGATTTTTTTAGAAACTCATAATTATCATTTTGATTTATCACATTTTAAAATGTTCTAAAAATGCATCTCAATACTAGGGTTGGTGAAGCCTTTCTAGAAATCATCTTCTTAAAATAGGCAATAATTTCATTAATCACCTCCTTTTCCTACTTTCACAACTTCCATATTCTCTTATGAGTTATTTTATCTTGAGGTTATTCATGTTATTTTTGGATAAATGATGAAAGAACTTGGTGTTTCTATACCCTTTAATAAAATGTTTCTATATTTTTTGTCTCTAGTGCATTCATTCCTTAGCTTCCAAGTTGTGAAAGTTGTTGAGAAGATCCTTCTCTTTCTGTAAGTTATCCTATCTCATCCCATTACTCTACAATTCTCTCTCCATATCTTGTAAACTTTCCAAAATGGTTTTATTTTTCTATAAAATGTTTCCAAACACCTCTTTATTCTAAATTTTAAGTTTTTGTTTGATAAACTTAATCTTACAGGATCAATAAAACATGTCATAGCCTTGGACTTACTCCTGCTACCATAATTTTATTAAATCCAAAATATTTGGTTGTTGTAGACACATTTTTTATAACCTAAAAGGCACATGCTTTATCTTGGTCATATTCTCCTCATGAAATAAAACTAGGTTGTGATTTGATCCAACCCTTAAAAGGGTTGATAACTTGAAATAATTATTCAAATCCCACTAGAGTGAAAGAAAAAAAATTATCAAGCCTAATTTGGAAATTATTATTCACAATTATCCTATTTGAAAAAGTTAATTTGGATCTACATAGTTAAAAATATAGAAAGCCATTATGCATTATGAATTCATTTAGGTGATACATATCATTATAATCATGATTGCTACCATTCTTTTCTAATAGGGATAATGGGGTATTGAAACCCATAGCAAACATCCATTTATAGTTTTTGAAATATTTCTTGAACCCACTTACATTATCCCATAAGTGTTTCCTTACAATTATGGTAGTAGGGGCATAGATGTTTGAGACAATCCAATGATAATTATTCACTTTATCCCAAAACACCCTAACAATATGATTATTTTTATCAACAAAATTTACCTTTCTAGCTCTTAAGGATCCCAAAATGTTGATAAACCACTAGAGTCCCTTATAGCTACTACCCATACACATAAATATCTCTCCCAAAATATATCCTTGGATCTTTCCAAATTTTTATCATATAACTTAGTCTCTTGAAAGATTAGAATAGTTAGTTTATACATCAATCTTAAATTCTTAATGAACCTTTATTTTCTAGGATTATTAATCCCTCTTATATTCCATAAAATGACCTTCATTTTTTTGAAAAATTAGAGATCTTACCTTTTTATAAGGTCCTCTTGATATCTCTATTGATGTTAACATGTTCCTTGCTTTATATCTTCCTAGCTTGCCTTTTGGTTTATGTCCCTCCAACTTCCACTTTTTTCTTACCAGTTATTAAGTTCCTAACTTTTATCAATTGTTATTCATCTAGTTATTTCATCCCCTCTTCAATCATAATAAAATTTTAACGTTGTTACACCTAAAACTTAATGTAATCCCTTTTAGAATTGTCTCTAATTGGGGTCAAAAACTCCTTCCCAAACTCCTCTTCTTTAGCCATTGCCTCCTAATTTTTTGAATGTAAGTATTTATAACCTTATAATATTTCCTTTATTTACTTATTATACATATGTTTCTTGTTTCTTAGTGAATGAATATGTGTGTATCCTTGTCTAGTTTCTCTTTACATTGAATAAGTTGGTGTTGCTATAAGAATGATTAGACTTGAAATATTCCATTTTAGGATGCCTAGATCCCCATTTTTCATCCATGTAACCTTACCATTTTTTATCATGTTAACCCTTACCATTTATTTTAATTTACTTTACTTTCATAACTACTTACATTGCTTATTTTTAATCATTTACTTTCATAGATGTCTATTTAGAGATATTTCATTATGCTATAGGATTAGGCTTTGGAACCCTTTCCTCTTAGTATTGGAGATATAGGCATCCCTATTTCTAGGTATACATATCCATAAGTCACTACCCAAACATTAAGTATCATAGGATATATTTGATTAGCCTTCTCTAAGTCTAGATATACTTAGATAGGATAATTATAAGGTAATCCTAGATCATGTATATAGATAGTTCATCTATCATTATATTATATTTTCCTCTCTTATATATTATTTAAAATTCATATCCCCACATTTTGGTCACCCTTTTTATTGTTATTTATATCAAATCCTTTGTTCTAATAATAATTTTAGATTATCATGATTAATATTCACCTTAAAATGTCTACCCATTACATATACTATCCTTTGTTTCACATCATGAATAATATCCACTGTCTCTTTGTCATACATGTGACTTATTAAATTCTTATGTTTGATTTCATTACAATCAAACATAATGGGTCATCCTTCCTACATGATCACTATCCCCATTCAATACCTTGATGCATCACATTAAATAATTAAGGTCTTTACAAAATATGAGGTAGTTAGAATTAGAGCGATGCACATGGCCTACTTATTGTTCTCAAATTACTTGGTGGCTATTTAATTATCTTGAATTATGTAATTATTCAATAAATATATGATTGGTATTACTACATAATCATATTTTTTCACATAAAAATGATATTAACTTATTAACCCTAATAAGTCTCAATGGTTACTAAGGGTTTTTGGAACTTTCAATTCTATCATGGCATTAATCTTGTGAGGTTACACTCAAATTTCTTCATGAAAAAAAATGTGAGCCAAGTACCCCAAAATCAAACTTGGAAGAATTTGTATAAGGATGATGTCATTTTAATGATATCATTACCTAATTCACATGATACAAGTTTTCTTTCCATATATATTTTTATATTAATATGAAATTAAAAAATATGAAGATTAATTTCCATATCAAAATCCAAAATAAACTATTCATTAAACTTCAAAATGTATATGGTGAATTTTTGATTTAAAAAAAAGGCATTATGAAAACTTAGAGTGGCCTTCCCACATTTTTAAATATTTATTGTTTATATCTTCATCTATGATCTGAAATTGATGGTAGCCTAAACTAAGATCTAATATATTAAAGTAAACAACACCATGTAACTCATCAAAAAATTCATCAATTAATAGAATACAAAAATTATCTTTGATGGTTTACTTGTTTATTGTTTTGTAATTAGGGCATATCCTCTAGGTATTATAATTCTTACAAACCATTATAATTAGATATGAATATGCAATTTGGATATGTTTTCTAATACCAACCTCCTACAACTCTTATAGAATATTTTCAATCTCATTTTTTTTGACATATGGGTGGGTGTCTTTAAGATATGATGTTTGGTAGTGTATTCACTAGTAGTAGTTAAATGGAATGACCATGATCCATTTTTGGTAGTATTAATTATGACATTGCTCCAAAAATGAGTAATTGGTTATCAATAATAACTTACAAATATATTTATGTACACATCTTTGTTGGTTGTATTTCTACTGAAATTAGTTTTATTAAAAACCATTTCTACATCCTTTTTTTATAATATTTTTAATATAGTGATAACTATTCATATATGGATACTTTAAAAATAATCCACACACTTCAAATATCCTTATTTTAGAATAAAAATGCATGAAAAACTTTTGCAAATTCATCTCTATTGTTCCCAAGGTTGTGAGCCATTAGACTCCCAAAACTATGTTTACCCCAACCATGTGAATTAAGACATGATGAATTATTGTTTATAATCTCACTTTGAATTTTTTATACTATGGAATTCCCCACAAAAATTGAGAGTGAAATCATATGCAATCATGACCTAAATTTTTTGGATTTACATAAATAAACTAGTTTAAGAATGTTGTTAATTTATTATTGATGAAATTATGTGTACTTTACAAGTCTATTAACACTATCACTTTCTATTTATTTAGGAAATACACCACCTTAAGGTTGTATGGAGTGATAATACTTGAAATTATATGGCAAGAGATAGTTATTTGGGTATATTTTGATTCCTCCTCTAGATTATCCTTAAACTTGCTTACTACATTTTGATACTTAAACTCTCCTACTACTTCCTCATCATTAAAATTTCCTACTACTTCCTAATCCTTGTCTTATTTAGGATTCAATATGGTAGGATGCATGAATTATTGTGATATAATAATGCAATTCATAGGAGGTTAGAATTGAAACTGGTAGAGGAATAGTGGTTTGGGATAAATAATGAAGGGAGATTCGTATCACTCCCCCCTAACAAGAAGGATTCGATGAAGAGATCACTCGACAAGGAGGATGAGTGGACCCTACTACACATAAGAAATATTTTTACTGAGTAAACCTACCAAGGACCAAGTAAAAAACTAAAGGAAAGGACAAATAAAAATTAAATCTAAAACAAACAAACTTTTTGTATACTCTAACTCTAAGGATTCTAACTAGTTGCTTCAATGTTTCCCCTCTAGGTTTATTTTTGTCCCTTTTTATATGGATTTTATCTAAGTTTTGATTGGTGACTAAAATATGTTAGTGGGATGCATTAACACATTCTTATGTTTATTCTTATTATTTTATGTTGAACATCATTCACTAGTTATTGTAAGGTAATGTAACTTTCTTCCCATTTTTTATCCTTGTCTAATAAAAATGCTAATAGTGAATGCCCATTATTTGATTAGATATATTTCCTTTGCCTTACATATGAATACCATGGGCTCTATTTAACTTGTATTAAATATGTGAATATCAAGATTAATTTTATTATTCAACTATAAAAATAATAGGTCATTCATGTTTTTATTTTTGATGTTATCCACATGTAAGGATAGGTTATGAAATTTATAAATATAATCCTTAAAACTCCTTATTCTCCTCTATTTTTATAATTAGATGAAGTATTCCAATCTCATACTATTATGGTATTGCATTTATAGTTCATTAGTAAACACTTTCCAAGTAAAAATAAGTAACTTTTTAATAATTTGAGTGAATAACCATCTATACAAAATGAAATTCTCTAGTCATAAATAAAGAGGTGCCAATACCATGTTATCTACACATGAGGTTTAATGTAAATTAAATTAAATTAAATTTGCATTGCATTGATCTAGGTGATAAGATACTTATCATAAAACTTGTGCATGCCCACTTTAGTAACATGTTTTGTAATCTTGTATTTTAACTTGGATTGTTATAGCTAAGAGAATATGATTATCTTGGTGTAGGATTATTAGAAAGTGACAATGTCTACATATTAGACAAGGCCTTCATGATAACTATCGATTTATTATTAATGTTGCTAAATATCCTTTCATTATGTCCAAGTCACATTTGATCTCATATAGATATTTTTTTTTATCAATAATTTTTAATTATACCTAGAATTTTAAAATCAACCCCAAAACCCCTTTATCAAAAGTTTATGTATCTATTTCTTCTTGTCTAAGAAATTTTCCTTGAATGGATGGCCCTTTTTTGTATCCTCTAATGTGTTGACTAGCCATGTGTGAACTCTAGGGTATAGGGTTATAGATTTAGGGTTATGGTTTACTAATAAAAAATGTACCAAAGGATTACACCATTTTGATCATCTCCCTATAGTGAATCCAAAGTTTTCTAAATGGAAAAAATATTGAAAAAGTGTATTAAAGGCTTATATGATTGTGATAATCTCACCAAGTTGAATATATTAATTATTATTTTTCATAAGGGTGTAAAATGTTTTATAGGCCTTTTTAAAAAAAACCTAAAATAATATAACATTGAAGTTAAAAAAATAATTCCTGGTCATAATTTTTTTTATCATTTAGCCTGCTATGATAGATTGCAATAGATGTGCAACATAATCTTATCCAAATAAAACCTATTATACCAATTGTATTTAAACTACTTATATAGATCAAGACCATTCAAAAAAATGGATATAATTATAAATATTAAGAGCATATAAATAATAATAGATCATAATAATAAGAGAAGAATATAGTAAATCCACACCAAATGTTGATAACATATAATATTTTTGGAAATTTAAGACTATGCCAATTCAACATTAAAACCTCCAAAACCATGAAATAAGAAAATAATTCATGATGTGATCCTAAAGTAATACCTGTAACTTTTATATATAACCTACTTAGGTTATGTTTGATCCACAAGTGGACCCTAATAACAATATGAAAATATAGAGAATTATGATATCACAAGGTAAAAGGTTATGTTAGGCACATTTTAACCACACATATTCATATAAAATATATAAGTTGATGGAATATTAATATTTTAATTCCTAAGGGATAAACCATATTAAAACAACATGGATATACTCATGGTGGACTTGGTACACAAAGCCAAGGAATTTGGTAAATTATTAACTAGGATGTCCAATCTACTATATGTGGATTGGGATCAATCCTTCACCCTTTGAATCAATAAATAAAATATGAAAAATTAAGAATTATAATTGTACATCTTGATAGCTACACAAAAGGGTTTTTTTTTTAATTTAACCAAAAAATTTGATCTTATACAGTCATCAACACCAAATAATAATTTTTTTAATTAAAACATAAGTTCAATACATCAACAAAAAATTCAAGACTAACATCAACTAGGAATACTATATCATTCATATTATTACCAATCCCCTACTATCTCCATTGTTATAATTAATTCTATATCTTTGACATGAAATATTAAAATAAAATAATATACAAGATATAACATGATTATTTCCACTAATTTATAATAATTCAACCCTGCCTATAAAAATATTCTTACTAATCCATTTAATACATTTTAATGTTTTATTATAAATAGGGCCTTAGACCCTCAAGTTTTAATTTAGTCCCTTGAATGATCAACCCAAGATTTACCTTCAAATTCATCCATCAAGCCTTTAGTCCAACAAATTATTATGAAAATATTGAAATCTAGTGAATTTATTAGAGACTATCAACAAAGAGTCTAATATCAAATACAAGAAAGCATATCATATGTAACTTTATTGAATAATACAAAAATTTCCATAATAAGGTTACTTGTTGAAACCATTAAACTAGTTTTTTTAGGATGGATTTTATCACACCTTTAATTATAAATGTTGAATTTCAAATGAGGATATAAGAATACCAAGTGGAAGGTGCATATAAATACTTAGTAGGATGCAGGGTAAAAGAAAAGGTGAAGATGAAAAATAAGGTGACTAAATTATATCTTGTCTATGTTTAAACTATCAATAAATTAAGGTAGAACAAAAAAGTGAGAAAATAAGAAAGCTACATTAGTTTGAGAAGGAAAAGAATAAGTCTCTATAGAAATTAAAATAAGGATACAAAACATATTATATGAAAAAAGAGAGTTAGGTGATCTATAAATAGATATATTGAAGAATGAGAAATTAATATTTTGAACTAACTTAAGCAAATACAAAATAAGCAAGCTAATAAAAAATAAATTTAAAGGAACCAAATATATTTTAAAGAAACTTAACAAACTCAATAGGAGGAAATAAGCATGATAGATAAATTGGTTATGTAAATATGGTAGTATATAGACAAAATGGATCTAAAAATTAAAAAATTAAAATCTGAATTATCAAATTATCACCAATTATGGAAGCTATAACATATGTTATTCAATGAGAATAATCTACTTATATATCAACTCTCCTATAATCACTCTCTGTAAGAATAGGTTACTCGTTTCATAACTTAAAAACCTATAATCATTCCTAGATAACCTCATACAATCTCTACGTGATTTGTTTGCCAAATGACTTAAATCAATGTATTAACAAACCAATATCTCACCAATGTGACTACAAAAAATATTATTTCCAGCATTCCCCCCTTAGTGCTCACATTTAGAAATACAAACCACACAAACACACATACATATTTAGTCCAGCGTAATATCATTACTTTGATGGAAAAATTATTAATTATTGGAATGAGAAGTGGATTAGTCCTATTCATTTTATTTAGATGCCATGCATTTTTAATGTATTTTTATGTCAAGTAAATCACTTTCTCTTTGCTTTTGATTCATAAGAATATGTCTTGGTTTTTTATAGTAAAACCATGTGTATTTAATTTTTCAATTTTTTAATTTGATTAGATGTTTAGAATTTATGTAAAAAGTGCCTAGATTATTTTGTGTGACCAAAACTTATTCTTATTTTAAAACATTATTTTTATTATTTTGTCCCTCATCAAGTAAAGTCAATATAATGTTATCTAAGCTTGGATTTATCTTACTTAGAGTAAATATCATATTGGACATATTGCTTATCATGCTATTTGGATTATAGATTTTACATCATTTTATTTTATTCCAGCCAATTGGTTTACAAGATAAAAAAACTTACTGATGTGAGATACTATATCTCTACCTTTTTCCATTTTTAACACATACAATTTTTACTTCATATTTATTTCAGCACTATCAGCTTGAGATATGAATAGTGTGTTTAGAGACTCCTAGATTCATTTAGAGGTTTTATGAAGTTTACGTGATGAAAATATGGTTTTGATAAGCCAAGACATATAATGTACATGGATTTATCATATTTTACTGACCTTCCATTTTTAGAGCCTATGGACATTTTTTGGTTTTGCCATAGTGCCATCAAAAATGTCCCAAAGGTCTTTTAGCATCAACTATATTTGAATTTACATCTAACTTATCAATTGGATTTGTCCTCTCCATATTTTCTCTCACAAGATAGATAAATTAGACATCAGATTCAAACCAAAAAATGCATCCTTTATAATGATATTAATGTTGTTATTTTTTCCTAACTCATGTAAAGTTTACCCTAACAACTACATTACATGGATTTCATGACTAGAGTTTATAAACTCTACATAAAATGATAAATTTTAAATAAGGTCATTAAGAATAAGGACTTAATAGACAAATTAAAAAAAATACTAATTTATGACTTTAAAATTAAATTTTATTAATATAGAAAGAATTTTAAAATAATCCTAGAATAAAAAAAGACTTAATACCTAAAGACCTAATATCTAAAACCACCAATTATTTTAACAAAACCATAGGTTATAGAGAATCATGGATTTTAGAGAAACCATGGGTTATCATTGGTTTCTATTTCCATTGGATTTAGATAAATTAAGGATCAAACACTATCTACATCTCATTTTGGATAATAAAATCCTTAAATACTATTCATTGAGGTTGAGTTATGCCATCGAGTTGTGATTATAATAACTAGTTTTAATGTAGTCAACTTTGTGTGAAGCTCATAGAGAATTTATTGATTGAGTGAGACTATAGAATCAAGGGTGAATTCATATATTTAATAGTCTAATATGTCAATAAATCACATTTATAATGATTATTATTGAGTTTGCTTCAAGAAATATTAATTCTTTGTCTAAATTTCAAAGCAGACTATGTCTTATTTTATTTATTTATTTATTTATTTATTTTTGAAAAATGTAAATAGTGGATAAAATGGAAATTATAGGAATACAAAGATAATGAATAATATTTAAAGAGAGAAGAATGAGCATATGGATGTTGAATGTCAAGAACTTGCATGTAGTATACATTGCATGTGATTAAATATATGCAATCAAAGTGAAAAAACATAAAAATAATAGTTATATGTGGTATTAACTACAAAAATATGGTATACGATCTATTGCATGAAATAAAAATGGATAGTGAACATAGAGTGGTCTAAAAACCTGATCTGATACCAAATGATAAAATAGATTAAAGATAAAAATGCTTAGGATTAGGGTCGATCATAATAACATATTTTATTCATTTTTTTATTTGATTGGGTAAAAAATAAGTTTTATAGGGATCCTATAACCAAAAATTATGACATAAAATAGTTGAAACCACTCATGAAACAAATAACCCACTAGATGAACCAACAAAGAGGGACATCAATCAAACAACTATTAACCCTCCACAAAATCAAAATAATAAACAAAAGACAAAATTACAAAACCATGAAGATTAGTAATAACTTATTCAAAAGGCTCTTTATAGTCACCATGTTCCTTGGGTGTATCACATTCTAAATTTCCTTTGTTGTCCTTCAATACTTCCTTCATAATCCTTCCCTTAGTATGCTTACTCGAGCCTTCAACCAATCCATTCAAAAATTTATTCTCTAAGGATATGGAATCTTTTTTGTATTTTTAGGTATTCTATGTGAATTTAGTGTTTTTATAAATAATGTTAATCTTAAGTGGGGATTTGGTAGAAATGTCACCAGATTACCCAAATCTTTCTCCTTCAATGGGGTCTTGACTTCTATTTCATTAGCTAGATTTATCCCTTTCCTAGTTCTAAGGTTATCTGATTCTATCCTAAAATTATCACTCTTATAGTGTTCCATTCCTCTATCATTTCAACCATATACTAACCTATTTACTATAATTTATCATCAAATTCTCTCAATTTCCTCATATGGTCCCAGGAGGGATCTTCAAGGTCACATTTTCCCACTTCCTTCTTTTCATCCTTTTCAAACCAAATTATAATGATGGTTTTGGGTTTCTTACCCATATTGGTAGAAATTATTCTTACCTTTCATTTTTTAGTCTTGGTGTAAATATGTGTATGCACAAGCTATATGTTAGATTATGGGGAGTTAATCTTAGGGTTATTAGATAGATAGTTAATGGTAGAAATTATTCTTACCTTTCATTTTTTACCAAGAGGAAGATTAGACCCTAATGGATAATTTCATTTATTTGATTTATTTAAAATTCTAAATTTGTGCTTTCTAGTGACTTCAAAATAAAATATGAGAGGTTGATTTTGTGCCCTCTGAACTGATTCAATAATAGGAAGTTATGAGATAAGATCAGTGTGAACTTACCTTCTAGGGTGAACATATTTTATTCAATTAGAACAATACAATTATATATAAATTATCTTATAATCATCTCCTTAATAATAGGTTAGTTGGTCTAACAACTAATAAACCTATAATCTTTCTTAGATAGTCTGGCATAATGTCTACATGATTTTTTACCAAATCACTCACATATATTTATTAACAAACTAATATCTTACCAATGTGAGTACAAAAAATATTATTTCCAATAGGTTATTCATAATTTCCCTTGTCAACTCTATGTCTACTATAGGAAAAATATAGATTATCTAAAGATAGAGATAATGTTGAAATAACCTAAAAATAAATTTGAATATGAGTAAATATGTTTCCATTATGATTTATTTTGGGTTCCCAATCCCTTTTAATTAAAAAAAAGAGTAATCATGAATAATATATAGATTTGTTGGAAAATAAAAAGGAAGTCCAAATATCTTCAATAACTAAACAACCAAACTAACAGCTCAAAATGCAATTGAATTAATTTAAAAACCATTGAAATTGTAGTGGGAAATGAAATGTACCATTAAGAAATTTCAATAATTATACCATAGTCTCATTATAGATTTATCTACTAAATTTAATGACTATAATGAGATCAAGTTTCATGAGGAAGAAGCATGTGATTAAATTTTAACTCATTTCACACCAGACATTATAGATATATCCAATGATTAGGTAATGTAAATAAAGAAAAAATGTTTCAATTGATGTTGCATGAAAATAAATCTACATGATCTAAAACGTTAAAAACTATATATATATATATATATATATATATATATATATATATATATATATATATATATATATATATTAGTACAATGTTGATAATTATTTTGTAAAGAATATTATCCACAAACTTAAACACACATCCTTATTATATATTATATGCATAACTTGTGAGATAAAATATAAATATATTAAACAAATATCTGGTTGTTAACAAGCTTGTTATATTATAATTTGCATCTAGATTAACATGTATATAATTAAGACTCATAACAAAGATTAGAATAAGCTATCATAATCCAGCTTAAACTACCTTCAAAAAGTGTATATGCAAAGAAGATAGAGGGAGGTAGGATTTTTTTACAGGAGAAATTATTGATAGCCTACTATATATACATATAATCTAATATATGTTTATTTTATCTATTTAGTATATAAAAATATACTCATACATGCCCTAATTTTTGTCATAGATTTTACTAGTTCAAAGATAAAAACTTTGCAATATAGCCAAGGGAAGAAGATTATAGACCTTGTTCCCCATTTTATTTTTGAATCTTATTTTATAGCTTGAAGAAAATTAGAATGTTGTAATTTGATTCCCTTTGAAGGTTATAAGGTGCATTATAATTCACTCTAAGTCAATATTTGATCAATGAAATAAATTCTTTGGATTATATTACTTAACATTATATTTTATATGTGGATATATGGGTTTAAGTTTATTTATAAACTAGTTGACTATAGAATTCACTTTAATAGTACTTTATTTTTGTGGGATTTAAGAAGTTATTTTTTTCTTAAATTATCTATACCTAATTATTATTCAAATTTGTGTTTATCCTACACCCAATAAATATCAAAATAGGTATAATAGGAATTTGGTGCCCAATAATAAAAATATATAATATTTGTGATCTAAAAATAGATTAAATTATAGTCTAATTAGTATAATTATTTTAAATATTTAGGGTTATGGAGTGTAATCCCTAGGTTGTTAAAGGGTCTAAGTATAGTAAATCAAGGTAGAAATATACAATAAATATAGCCATTGATTTGTAATAGAAATGACTTAGTTTAAACTTTCTAAAAATAATAATAAATAATGTATACAATTACTTAGTTGGAAAATGACTAAAACATGAGGTCTATAAGATATAAAATGAGAAAAAGGCTGATCTTAGTGTTACAAATAGGATCCAAGAGTCAAAACCTTATTGGGTGGTATCTCCCTAATTGGATAGTAGCACCATGTGGCACTAGTGTCCTCTATGTAAAAATATTTTTAGATTTTAGGTGCACCTATGTTTGGGTCTACCAAACCTATTCCTATGTGAATGACTTCTATATCTCTATATATGACCTATTTTGACTGATTTTATAAGTAAATCCTAAACCTCCATTTTTCTAGGGCATCTAGTTGGCACAAGTAGTAAAGTGTGTTGTTAGTGGGGTAGGATGGACATCCTCAACACCCCATTGTGATCATATTTTCCTGCATAACAATACTATAAAGAGGAATTAAACCTGAAGTAGTTATCCCCACCTAAGTGCTGGTGCAAGTGTAAGTAAAGCTAGTATAAATGTTGGCTTGAGTGATTTGAATGTGATTGAGATTTTAAACCTAAGTAATCTAATCTTATGAGTGTTGTAGATGGTTTTATTTATAGGTAGGGTATAATATGGATTGATAACCTTGATTTTTCACAACATGTTCTAATTCTATTTGTATTATTTGCATCTCATTTTCCTCTAATGGTTAGAGGGCTAACATCTATGTATATATATTATTCTAGTGCTTGTGTAGGTCTTAAAATTAGTTTAGGATGACCCTAGGGGGTTTTTAATTTAAAAATATATATGTTGGTAGGAAATGAAGGAAAAGGACAATAATGCTAAAATTGGGACACTAATATTATGGGGAACTACTATCCTTATTATGGAACTAGTGTCCAAGTGGTAGAACCTAAGGCAATAGGGGATATGATGCTAAAATGAGGGTATGAGACTAATTTATGGATGTTTAGGGATGTGTATATCCTACATGGAGGTTGGATAAGTGTCTAAATAGGCCCTAAGATAGCTCTAGGGCTAATCTAGGGATGGGTGGTCTCAAATAACACTCTTAGAACTCAAGTTTCATTTTTAAGTGATTAGATTCCCCCTTATTATATAAATGTAGTAAATTTAAATGACTAGGATAAAGTAAAAAAATGTGTACCTAGACTTACTTAAGAGGTGAAACCTAAAAACTTAGATCTAAGTATGTGAAACATGTTCCATTGTGTATCCTATATATGAAATATGCATAGATCATTCCTTACTTAAGAGATATCAAAAATAAAGAAAAATTGAGTAAAGAGATAAGAGAGAGGAAATGAATGAATACACCTCACTGGGTACATGAACTAATGCACAAACCTAGTGATAACCTAAGTCTATGCATGTATATAGTAGTTAAGTGGTGAATAGATTGGATTGAGTTGATGTCTTTCTCAATCCCCATGCATGGGTGACTCAGGAACTCAATCTAGTTTTGAATATATCATTGCCCACCCCTAATTTGTGGATCATGACCTATGAATAACTTGGATTGGATTGATGATGTGTCCAACCTCTCATGTATGTGTCTTAATAACTCAATTAGACTTTGACTCCATCATTACCTACCCATGTGTAATAGATGCATCTAAAACTAAAACTACGTGATGTAACTATAATTGAAACCATGTATATTATCTCTATAGCTACTTGAGAATATTAGGTAGATTTGGGCCACTCAATAATACCAACCACTATAGATGGATTAAGTAATGAATCTGGTGTGTAAAATGAAACATTGTATCTGATGTGTAAAATGTAGATAATGGCATAGAGTTTGTCATTCCATTTAGTCAATTGGTGTGTAAGTGAGCATATGGAAATAATGAATCATGCACATGACCCAAAATATGATATCTGAGTATATGTATTTTGGACTAAGTTTTAATAATATATATTTAAACATATGAAATGAAATAGGAATGGTTATTTCATGCATTATGCATTAAATCTGAGTAAATTGGTATGAAGTTGAGCTAAATTGAGCTAAAATTGATAATCTATAACTAGACCTATGCAAACCTAGACTATACCTATGTAATATTCTAAACAATATAGAATTTAATGAAATTAAGGCTATTGGAGAATAACACCATATATTTGATAATATTTTTGGGTGATACTAGTGTCCCAATTTGGGACTAATGTCCAATTATTTTAATTTATGTACATCTGTAACTAATCTCTATGTCATTATTTCCCACTGTGTTTTCCTACAACTAAGCTCTATATTATATGCCTATGTGTTAAAAAATATACTCTAAGTGCATTAAGATATCCTAATATCTATGATAAACCCTTTTAAATTCCCCTTATTTTGAGGGGAGATGTTAAGCTTGTGCAAGAATTATCCTTAAAATAAAAAGCTTTACAAAAAGTGTGTTAGCCAGAGCATAAATGATATCCACATAATAAACCAATATATACATAAAATCATAATGTAAGATAATCTAAGCATAAGTTTGTAGTGTGTGATGTTTTTTATATCATAATTCACAAGGTTACGAAGATAGATTTAACAATGTGTATGAACAACAAATGTTAGTAATAACTAAATAACTACCTAGGGGGATGGGGTATGATGTCCACCATGACACCCAAGTAGGAAGGGGAGATGCATGAGGTACCTTATGGCATCTAAAATTTTAATATATAACAAGAAAGATATAAGTGTTATGTTCATGATGCATATAATAAATCATACATATAACACATATAAATCACACAAAATAGGCCAAGGGGCCATAATATAATGGACATGGGCACATGTCACTAAATTTGAGAAATCAAGACATATAAGGACATGTTAAAATGTCCACACAAGAAAAAAATAAGTAAGTTGGCTTATAGACACATAAAAGGACATGTTAAAATGTTTGCATAGACAATCAGGAAAGTACACACAAGGATATGGGCACATGTCTAATGAATATATATAACAAAAGAAAGTGGTGTGGCACCTAAGAACAATGTCATATTCAAATTCCCTCTAATATAAGAATCATATAGACACAATCAAGCCTAAACTAGGAAATATATAAATGAAATTGTGTATAAACATATGGTGCAAATCTATATAAGAGATAAGATGTAGTAGAGTCTGAAGTAGTAGTATTTGGGGAAAATTTTGAGTATGTGTAGGATGATCAATATCAAGATATAATAGTGCTAAATATGTGATGTAGAGTTTATAAATATATAACCTGATAATCAAAATTATGTATATGGTACCCCCAAATGTAAAAATGTATCAAATAATGAACCCATGTATCTATGTATATGCCCCAAGTAGGTATATATTATCAAATTTGGATTTGTGTAGTGGAATTCAGTGTTATAACAATCTGCAAACACCCGACAAGAATAAGTGAAACATCTATGTCTGATAAAACCTAACTATAATAAGATAGATAACATATGTAGTGCCTAATAAATATAAAAATGTAAACATTGAAATGCATACAATCTATAATTTGTATTTTTGAATAAATATTTGGATGTTTTTGTGTTTTTACATATTATATTTTTTTTGTATTTTTTGTATATAAGATATTATAAAATAAGGTAGAAACATAATAACCAATGAGTCTAATGAGATACTCACTATCAATGTGTCTTGTGTCAAATAAATAAATGATAACTGTGTGTGTCATATGAAAAGGTAACTGATGTCCCAAAAACCTATTTTACTAAGTGATCTATAGCTAACACTACTAGTAAATTAGTGCTAAGGATTTGTGAAGCTGACTAGGGTGTCTTGTAAACTTTATGGTTTTTAGGACCCATCTATTAGAATATGTTGTAGTTAGAATGGGTTCCTTATGCTAATAACCCTAAAAACTCAATAAAATTGATCTTGGAAGGAAAGGGGTAGAGGGAGTCCCTTTAGAATCTACAACATAACTATGATACAGGTGTCTCTCTAATAAGTGTCTCTATGGGGGAGTATGCATATGTGGTTACACTATAGGAGTAAAACTCACCTACATTGGTGGCCCAACTAAATTCTATTGTGTATTGATGGAAACTATACTTAGAACTAGAACTGGTAGTTTTGGTCTAGCTGGTACTATAGTTTGATACACACCAATGATATTATGTAGGGGGGTATATCCTCTGTAGTAGTGTGATATGATGTCAATGGTGAACATGATTTTTACATATATTAAACATCTAAAGTTCACCTACCTCATTATTTTTATGATTTATAAATGGATCTAAGCATATTTTAATGCCTTATCTTGTGCCTCTATGGGTGTGTCCACATCAATGATATTAGACTCTATCAAACATTGTATCTTACTTATGCTTCAAGGTGATGCATCAATTTTTAGTATGCCTTGGTTCCTTATGATATTCATAAAATTTATTAGAATCATAGATATTTTTAATAGGTCATCAAATTATTTGATGGGAGGTAGAGATATGGCATTGCATTTTAGGAGCTGCTATAAAATATATGATGGTGATTCTATAAGGTTGGTGAAACCTCTTTGTGGAGGAGCTAATAAAACTAGGTAAAGAGATGGATTTGAAGCTATATTATGTGTGTAATTTTGATCACTCTTATTTTTAGTGGCCCTTACTTTGTATGGAAGCTTATTATAACTCCTAGTAATTGAATTTGATCTAGTTGTGTACTTTAATTTACCCATAGAGAGAATCTTGACTTCCCTTTTTTTCACTGTGTGGCTTAAATATGTGAATTTTGGAAACTTCTTGAACAAGATAGCTTCATACAATGTTGTTAGTAATCTATGTTTGAATATGTCTTGGATATATTTATTTTCTAAGAGGCTAGTCATATTTTCCAATGTAGTTTTATATCGTAAGACATATTCTGTAATAGTTTCATTTGATTTTTGTTTAAGTTGTATCACTTGAGCATATGCAATCTTATCACCAATGTTAATTGAAAAGTGTGTTAAAAACATATCCACCAATGGATTAAATGTAGTGATAGACTAATTTAGAAGATCACAAAACCACTTTAATGCATATTAATTTAGAATATGTGGGAACAAATTAGTAAGGATCCAATCATTGCACATGTAGTCCAAACATGTTGCATATAAACATCATAGATGGTGATATGGGTCACCCTCACCATCATACAAAGTAATCTTAGGTGTCATGAACTTGAATGGTGAAGGATTTGTCGTAATGTGATGTGTAGAAGTTATATATGATATAATATGAGAATATAATTCATGTGATGGCCTAGTATTACCTTGCTCAAGATGTAACACCTTATCCTATAGAGAATTAATCTCATACATAATGGATTATACATTTGGAGAGGAATAAATAGCCATAGGAGGTGTCATTATTATTGAAGCTAGTTGAGTTAAAATAAGTTATTGTACAAGCTAAGTTTCCTAAAAAGTAAGTGTAATAATATTATTATCTAGGGGAGTAGAATATTGACCATTATTTTATTTGTTCTTTATTTCCGTTATGGCTTGAATAATATGTGCACAAATTTTAAAGGTGTAGATGTATATACATGATGAACAATAACATATTATGAAGACTTTGTACATGTGATTTGATTTGCCAATAATGTGACCTTTTCACTTAATAACTAATTTTGATTCTGTAATTTTGATATTGGCTTTCTCATACTAATAATTTGATCCATTAGAGTCTCAAAAGTGTAAGCCCTAGTTTCTTTTGATTGAACATGTAGGCACACACCCTATATGGTAGAGGTGGAGGCATGTATAGGCTAAGTATGGGTATTATTAATAATATTATAGTTTATGTCAGCTTATGGAGGAGTGATAGCATGGACCTATTTATATGGAAAGTAGTTATCACCCTCATTTAAATGAGGAGGATAAGGATATTATTTCATTTGCATAAGATATGACATTGATACTTGAAACCTAGTTACTAGATTATGTAATAGATCCTATATGTATGTAAGGATTTATTTCTTAATTGAATTCTACATAAGAGAATAATAACATGATATAAATAAAATGAATATGAATAAATTTTAACTGATATAAATCATCATATACATATGTTTATGTTATATTTTAATTCATTCCAAATGAAAGGAAATAAGCATGCAAACAAAGCTATAAAACTTTGTATTAAAAAGTGATAAACTCCATCTGTCATTATTATCATGATTTTATGAAATAAAAATAAAAAAATCTAGGGATCTAAAATCTGAATGTGGGTCCTAGAAGTTTGGAAATATAAACCCTAGCATTATCTAGGGTTAGGGTTTGTGCACTATTTGAAGTAAGTTAGGTTCACCAAATGTCTTAACTATTTATGGTTATGGAGTGTCATCCCTAGGTTGTTAAAGGTTCTGATTATAGTAAATCAAGGTATAAATATGCAATAAATATATCCACTAATTTTTAATAGAATATAATTAATTTGACCTTTATAAAAATAGAAAAAAATAATATAAATAATAAATTATCTAAAAAATGACTTAAATGAGAGGTCTAGAGGATGTAAACTAAGACAGAGGTTGATTTGAATTCATAAATAGGATACAAGTGTTAAAACCCTTCTAGACAACATTACCCTAATTATATAATAATTCCATATGGCACTAATATCCTTAATTTAACACTATTATCCTCTACGTATAGCTATTCTGAGCTTCTAGGTACACCTGTGCCAGTGTCTACCAATCTTATTCATGTGTACATGAGTTATGGATAAATATAGATGACCTACTTTGACTAATTCTAAACCTCAATGTTTATAGGGCATTCTATTGGCATAAGTAGTAAAGTGTGTTATTAGTGGGGTAGGTTGGACATCCTCAACACCCAATTGTGATGATAATTTCTTGCATACCAATACTCTAAAGAGGGATCAATCCTGATATAGTTTTTCCCACCTAAGTATTGGTGCAAGTGCAAGTGAAGATAGTGTGAATGTTGGATTAAGTTATTTGAATGTGCTTGAGACTAGAAACCTGATTAATATGATTTTATGAATGTTTTAGATGGTTGTATGGATAATTAGGGAAGAATAGGGATTGATAACCTTGATTACACATAACTTGTTCTAATTTTATTTTATGATTTTCATATAATTTCTATCTAGTGGTTAGACGGCTAAAAGTTATGTATATATACTATTTTAGTACTTGCGTGGGTTTTAAAAGAGGTCTAAAATGACCCTAGGGGATTTCTCATTTGAAAATATATCTATTGGTATCAAAAATATGGAAAAGGATAATAACACCAAAATTGGGGAAATAATAGCATGGAACACTACTATCCCTATTATGGTTTTAGTGTCTAGGTGGCATAACTTAAGGCACTAGGGCCATGATGCTAAAATGAGAGTATTAGACTAATTTATGGATGTTTAGGGACACATGTGGCTCACACGAAGGCTGTATAAGTGTCTAAATATGACCTAAGATAGGTCTAAGGATAAGATAATTATGGGTGGTCTCAACTAACACTCTTAGTACTCAAGTGTCATTTTTAGGTGATTACATTAATACATAATTCAAATAAAATTATTTTATAAGCTTATCAAATATAAATATAAGATACTAAATCCTCTTAGATTGAGTTACCTAAATTTGTAAGATCTAATATATTTATATATTCCCTAAAGTGTAAACCTACGTTTATATCTTAATTTAAAAGAAAACAAACTTTCCTTAGAAAATACCTTATACCACATTATATGCAACTAAAGGGGTAAAAATTTATTGAAAGAAACCAAAGAACGGGAACATTACAATCTCATATCCTGCTCCAAAAGTTGAGCTAAGGAAAGAGCAAGATCATAAGGAAGCGTAGTCCGCTCCAGAATACACCAGTTTGGCCCTTTTTCTGAGGCCCATTTAGCTAAGCCATCCGCTACACTATTCCATTCACGAGGAATGTGCTTAAAAGAAATATCAACAAAAGAAACACTGATTTGCCGAATCTATTTAATCACAGTAGTGAGCTTCCAGTCAGCACTGCCTAAATTGCCATTATTCACCATGTTTATAATCACTTGAGAATCAGATTCATAGGTAACGCTAAAAAAACCCTGAGTACAGCAAGTCTGAAGCGCTTCCAAAATTGCCAAGGCCTCCATCAAGTTGTTGGTGTAGTGGCCCTTATAAATGGAGAATAGAAAACAAACTGAGCCAGAGGAGTCTCTGCCTAAGCTACCGATTCCAGCAGCCCCTGGGTTGCCCTTAGAGGACCCGTCAACATTGACTTTGATGCAGCTGTGTGAGCGAGGATTCCAGCATCCCACACGGCTTATAGGAGGAGCCCACAGTCTATTCCCAACAGTGGTCCGCGTGGCAGAAGGAGTGGACGTTGCAGCCCGCCGAACAGGGGAAAGGCGTTGAAGAATAGTGACCACAGCTGGGTCATGAGCCACCGCCTGGTCACAATTAGCCTGAATAATCTCCATAATAGCATTGCTAACTTTGGCCCAGACTTCCCTGAGACTGGAAACAGAGGCTTGGAACGTCCTTCTATTGCGTTCAATCCAGATGTTCCACAGAATAAAAGTAGGACCAATGGCCCACATAGTCTGCAGAATAGGCATTTTGTCAGGGGGCCGACCCAGGCGCTGCCAAACTATGCCACATTATATGACCAATATATCCCACATGATGATTTAAATAATGGTCTTTTCTATAAACATGGTTTTGTGGATGTGATCCTTGGATCACTCATGACATTATGGTTGTCAACAATTTAATCCAAAATATAATTACAGTTTTATTTAGAACTAGTTGAGACTACACACTCTAATATTTACTTGCTACAACTATGATAATTAGGAGTAATGATAGTATTACATACACACCCATTGGGGTATTACATTACTAGTTATAGTTGGTCCCAAAATATTAGTTTTTTTATAAATGGTTTCAAATAATGGGGATTAAAATATATTATTTGGATGCCCATGACATAATTACATGATATGGATACCGTCCAAACTACATCATTACCTTAAGCTTGTGAATAAAGAAAAAGTACATACTATTTTTGGAACATCTTTTGATCTATAGGTCCCACCTTAGAGGAAACATGTGTTAGCCAAAGTGCCTAAAAACTAAATCATTCAACCTCATGTTACATATGATACTATTGCACCACTTATGGTTATAGTTCCCATGACATTTGAATTTGACATTTTGAGTCATAGCTCATATATTTTAGACTCCTATAGTTACCTTTTGAGACATACGATTATTAATAATCCACATCTAAATATATATTTACAACCTCTTGCAATGGACTATATCTAAGAACCTATTCTAACTTTAGTTTCACCAAAATATATGAAAATTAAAATAAATACTTTCAAAGAGGTTATAACAACCTCTTAAGCCCACTATTCACATTTCTTTGGGTGATAATTTAGGTTACTAGAACTCTTTATAGAATTTTTATAATAATCTAATGATGCATTTGACTCGCTTCTTCTATGATATCACATTATAGATGAGATCATCAGTTAGACATGCTATCCTATATATTATCTTCATGAATACATCATTGTAATATAGTTTTGTATTGTACATAGTTTCCTTTATTCTATGTGTCATGCATTTCATATGTCTTCCTTCTTTGATTTTTATCTCATACCTCATATTTATTTTATATTTTACATCTTGTCCATTTCTATATATTTTAATTAATATTATTATAGCCACTTGGTTTATGTTCCTTTCTATATTGCATTGGCCCTTGCCCAAAGACTATTGATCACATTATAAACACTTTTACATACTTAATAATGATGAAAAAATATATATTAAGACCTTATACCCTAGTTTTCATTTAGTTTTTCAATCCTCCTTTTCTTATTTCTTTAGTGTTTTTTCCCTTGTCTTTCTTTACTGCCTTCCTTGGCTTGCCTAATTGTGTCCTTTTGATTATTTTAATTTTTTTATTTATATAAATTGATTTTTAAAGTGATAATTTCTTGGTTTCCTCCATGTGCAACATTATTTTTATAAAATATTACAAAATTTGAAAAATAATATAAAACATAAAATTAAAAAAATGCTTTATCATTTGATACATATTATATTTATGTGTATATACAAGAGGTTTTTCATATACATGTTATACATTATTCTCATGGTATTATTTTATTTGGTGAGGTGATATATATATATATATATATATATATATATATATATATATATATATATATATATATATATGTTTTATATGATCATGTAATTAAAATGGATATATTGTTAATTTCATGCTCATATCCAATGGAGCATTATCACATTGCTAGCATGTGTTATCATAGGTGCATTTTGTTAAAGAATATTTTATGATGATATCTTTATTTATTTCCATTTATCATTTAGAGATACTTACATGGATTTTATATATTTATAATGCTTACATATTATGTGTTTTATGGATATATACAGTATGTTTTTGCATAGTGATTGTCCCATTTATGCATTCCATGTGTGTCTATGATTGTTTGATTGCTTACACATTTATGCTTGTGCATGTTACTTTAAATTTAATATACATTAATTATAGATATAATATAATATATTTTTCATCTAATTTCATATCATTTATTAAGATTCATATCTCCTTGCATGATAATTTCCAATGTGTTGTTATGTACTTATGTGCGATTGTTTTCATATACTATGTGATATACTATGTTTGCTGATGTGATCCATATCATGCACATTTGAAAAAATCCTTACCATGTGATGTAGGTGATTAATTTTAAATGGTTAAATTATGTATGTTTTTATGTATTTATATACCTATGTGTGACCAATTTCATATACTATGTGATATACTATGTTTCGTGATGTGATCAATATCATGCACATTTCAATAATCCTTACCATGTGATGTAGGTGCATACTTTTAAATGGTTAAGTTGTGTTTTTTTTTTTGTGTTTTTTTTTTATTTATTTATTTTTTTTTTAAGTATGTTTTATATTTTGTTTGAGGTCAATAATAATCCTTTTCTAGTCCTTTTTTTTCATTTCTAGGTCTTTTAGAAATCTTTTTAGTTTTCCTGCCAAAAATAAGAAATTCAAAATTTTGAATTTATTTACAAGGTTTTTAATGAGTTTGTCATATTTTGAGTATTGTAAATAGATATATCCTTATGTAATTTCCAATAAGGTTAAAATATATTTTTATTTATTTTTTAACATTTAAATCAATGCACATAAGTCCTAAACTTAATCTAGATATATCCAAAGAAGGTGGAAGACCAAACTAAGGATTATTGGATGAATTTTAAGTTTTTTAAGAGATGATAAATATTTTAAATAGGAAGATACAAAGTTTATAAATAAAAAAACATTATAAAACTTTAATAAACAAAAAATTATGATAATAACGTATGAAAACAAAGAGAAAAATTGTAGGTTGTGGTTGTTGTTCATGTGTGGAGACAGTCTACAGAAGTCTATGTATTAATCTTTGAATATATTTGAATAAAGGGAACCTTGATAATGTTTTAGATGAATTATAAATTTTATTAATGTTTTAATACAATTTATTTATCATGTTTTATCTTTTTTTATGTTTCTATGATATTTATTTATTTGTAGGGTTCATAAAACATCATTTTGAGTGACACAATCTAAATAAAAGAATGTTCTCTATATACTTTTGAGAGTATTAAATTTTAATAACACTTTTTAAATTGGTATAAATATGTGTATATACAAAATAAGTTAATAATAACCATTATAATTCATTAAATCTTGATATTTCATCAAATTTTACCTCTCGGGTCACCTACATGCAGATAAACCCTAGATCAGGATTTCAACCACAAAAACTTCAATATTTTGAAAATAAAAACTCAAAATAATTTGAAAGTTGATATATAATAAATTTAGGATGTTTCATAAATTATTTAATTATTTTAAAATCTTATGAATAATTATAATAAGATATATTACTATTTTAGTGTATGTAGATCTGTAGATAGGCCTAAAACAAGGCCAAAAAGATAGTTTTTGATATATCTTAGGAACTAAAGTTTTAAAAGAGTATAGACACTATATTTTGTCATATATAACATTTAAATAAATTAATTAATTAATATAATTTTATTATTAATAAAATATAAATTGATTATTACAAGCCCATAAAAGCTCAAATTAGGACTCAAAACAAGATTGTGAATAAAGACAATCAATACAATGATATAGAATCTTATGGATTTCATTACACTATATTTGAATTATATATAAGTTTAGGTTGTCTAAAATTTAAAGGATATCAATATTTTATTTACAATACATGAACAAATATTTTAATTATGGTAGCTAGAGCAAGAGCTAAAGGAGGTTAGAGGAGGCAACCTACTCGAGTAGTATTGATTGAGGAAATGAGAATTATACAAGATAATTTTTAGGCCATGGAGATTTATCATAGAAGAGGAATTTATATAGGGTATATCAATGATATAGAATATGAAAGGCCTAGATAATAAGAGTTTGAATAAGAAGGAGAAAGAGAATAAAGGGTATAAGAGAGACTTATCATAGTAATCATGGGAGTCATCTCTAAACCTAAGTTAGAAGATACCTTAAAGGAGTTGGTTTATTGGATAAATGGAATGGATAAGTAATTTTAGTATGAGGGATTGGATGATGACATAAATTTCAAATTTTCTAGTACAAGATTAAAAGGTCATGCATCCCTTTGGTAGGATGGAGTAAAAGATGAGAGGAGAAGGAAAGGTAAATCAGACATCATGATTTAGAAAAAATGGCGGATAACTTGAAAATAAAATTCATGACAAAATAATACCAAACTAATCTCTTTAAAAATATTCAAAACCTAAGTCAAAAGGAGATAACAATCAAGGACTACAAAGAGGAGTTCTACAAGCTAACTATCAGAGAAGGAAATATAGAAGATGATGTTAAAAAGGTGGATAGATATATTAATGGGTTAAGGTTAAACATCCAAGATTATATTATCCTTATATCACCAAGATCATTGGAGAAGGCATACTAATTTTCCCTTAAATAAGTGGATACATTATCTAAGAAATAGACTCAACATTTAAGAAGTAGAGGCTGAAATTTTAGAGGTAGAGGACAACATGGTGGAAGGAGTTAGTTGTAGATCCATGATGAATAATCTAGAAATTCATAAATTCAAGATCAAACAACAAGAGATGGTTTCTCATTAATAGTTAAGATACCATTCACTAGAGGTATAAGAAGAGGATTTATAGGTAGATGTTTCAAATTTAATAAGTATGGGCATAGATCTTATGAGTGACAAGATAATCCTTCAACTAGTTATGGTAGTGATCAAACTGTTTAAGCTGGCAAAGAGAGTTTAGGATCACCTTATCATGAAGATTCACATGAAATTATAGATTCCTTACACATAAAAAGAGTGTTTCTCAAGCTTAACAAAGAGATCAATGAAGCTGCACAAAGGAATACATTGTTTAGAACCACTTTCAAGTCAAAAGGTAAGCAAGGTAATTATAGATAGTGGAAGTCCTGATAATCTAGTATCTTAAAAAATGTTTGACATGTTAGGATTGAAAACTAAAACACACCATACTCTTGATAAGGTGTCATGTTTGAAAAATGGATACCAAGTCCTATTAAATGAATAATGCAAAGTGGAGTTTCAAATAGGCAGTTAAAGGATTAGGTATTATGTGATGTCATGTCTATGGATGTCTACCATGTCCTATTGGGTAGGCCTTGGAAATTTGATAAGAGATACATACATGTTGGGAGAATAAATAATTACACCTTTGAGAAATATGGAAATAAACACACACTCATACCATTGAAAGAGGAGAATGTAATGGTATAGATAATCATAAGGTGTTGTTGACAAGTGGAAAATAGTTTTTACATCAAATCAAAAAATAATAGGTAAGTTATGCATTGGTTGTTAAGTGTATAATAATTATTATATCCAAAACACTAGATGATCTACCTCTATAAATACATAATTTTCTTAATGAATTTGTTGACATAGTTTTGGATAATTTTCTTAATAAACTACCTCCAATGAAAAACATTAGCCACCATATTGACCTCATTCCAGGAGCCAATCTACCAAAAAAGGTATAATACATAATGACACCAAAAGAGAATGAGGAGAATTAAGAAGCAAGTGTAATAACTGTTAGACAAATGCCTAACAAATAAAGTTTAAGTCCTTGTGTTATTCCAACAGTCCTAACTTCTAATGATGAAAGTTGGAGAATGTGTATTGATTCAAGATCTATAAATAATATTACAATCACATATAGATTTTTTTTGCCTAAAATTTATGATTTAATGTATTTTTAAAATGGTACAAGGTATTTATCCAAAATAGACTTAAAAATTGGTTATCATTAGATTAGAATCAGAGAAAGAGATGAATGGAAGACAACTTTTAAGACTAATTATATACTACATGAATGGATTTTAATGTTATTTGGGTTGATAAACACTCCAAGTACCTTCATGAGACTCATGAATGAGGGTATCAAAGCATTCACATGTAATTTTTTTATTTTTTACCTAGATGATATTCTAATTTATAGTCATTCAAAGGAATAACATATTAAACACCTTAGAATGGTCTTGAATACGTTACAAGAAGAGAAGTTATTAATCAATCTAAAGAAGTGTACCTTCATGAAGATATAATTAGCCTATTTAGGATTTGTAATTTCCTAATATGGATTGAATATGGACAAAGAGAAGGTAAAAACCATAGTATAATGGCCTACTATAAGGAGTGTATTTAAGGTAAGAAGTTTTCATGGCTTGGTTAGTTTTTATAGAAAGTTTATAAGGAATTTTAGTGGCATTTGTGTTCAATAGTGGAAACTATAGAAAAAAATCAATTTCAATGGAATGACGTAGCTAAAATAAGTTTTCATTTTTCAAATAAAAATATCATAGAGCAACCCATTTCAATTTTTCCTAATTTTAGTAAGTTTTTCCAAGTAGAATGAGATGTAAGTGGGACTACTATGGGGGTTATTTTGAGCCAAGAGGTTAAACCAATTTCCTACTTCAGTGAGAAACTCAATGAGTCAAAGAATAATTACTCATCATATTACCAAGAGTTTTATTCCATTTTACAAGCCTTTATTTTAACCTTTTATGGTTTTAATATGTAAATCTTAAGGTAGATTAAAGAGTTTGGTTTGTTGTTAATTTGGAATAAAATTGGAATTTATTGATTCTATGGAAATTTCCAAAAATAGTAAATACAAGGAGAAAAGGGACATATCTGGATATACATATACTTTTTCATGGATCTTAGTGTTGGATATAACTAATCAAACATAGAGGAATCATTCATCTATTGACTATTTTTTGAGATCTAGCTCTAGAGAATAGTGCCCCCTTTAGGATAGTAGTGCCATGTGGTGATAGTGTTTAATTATAACACTAGTGTCATTTTTATAGTGACTATATATAACTTTCAAAGAAGTTACAAGAGTTCTTAGAGGTCCTTTAGTTGATTTTGTGTCGCATAGGAATCTATCTATGCCAATATTTTGGTTGATTCTTCTCTAAACCACTAATGAATACCTACACACATGAAATAATGAACTAATAGAATGAAAAAGGGAAGGAAAAAATAGGTTATGGGATGGTATGATTATGCAGAGTAGAATGACTATTATCTTGTCCACTACTTACATTAACCCTAATGTTAGGGGCCTCAGATCTCATGTAGTTCTCCCTTAGGGAGCATGCACCATCAACTTGCATGACATGTTAGAATTAATTTTGACTAATCCCTTATTTGATCAATCATACAAATTTTTAGGTGTGAAAGATGAGTAGCATGTAGAGTATTTGAGTTGTACCATCAGTTGATTCTATGTAAATAAGTGCCAAAATAATAACTATTAGATGTAAAATGCCTTGTGAGGATATTTATATAAAAACATCTTTGTCTAGAATATAATACCTTATTGGTTAACTAAAAAGTCATGAAAAAGATATAAAAAAACATAATATAAGGTTCATAAAGGGGTTAGGACTCAAACATAGGTGAAAGGGCCCATCTAACACTAAATCCAAAAGTAGACAGTGTTACTATACTAAAAGTGGCACTAATGTCCTAAGGCTCAAAACATATTAAAAAATAGGGATAATAGGCTAATGGCCCCTAAGAATAAGAAAAGGTGACTTGTGGTTATTAGGGGTCTTAAAAATAAGGGAAAGTAAGGCATAAGAAAGATCAAAAGACTCAAGATGACCATACAAATAAGAACTATAACCATCACTAATAACCTTGTGTGAAAGAGAAATAAAAGATATAATTCTTGTGTTTTCTTGAAAAAATTAAGGTGTTTACATTTCCCCCCCTTTTATTCTAGTAATGTAATTAAATGCAAGAGCTAAAGTAAAATAAAATAGAAATGTGTACTTGTACTTACCTATGCGAATGTAATCTAGATTTGGCCCACTTCTTGGCCAAAGAAGTGGATAAGGACTAGAGTGTAACATGTGAAGGGAATCATATGGTGTGAATGCCCCTATAATAAAAATGATTATGTAAACTAAATACATGAAGATACAAGGTTTGTTTGCCCCCACTCTAAATCTAAGTACTGTAAGATGAATGCATAGAAAAAAAAGGCTCACTTACCCCCACTCTAAATCTGATTAATGTAAGCTAAAGGTGTAGAGAAAAAAAGCTATCTTTCCCCTATTCTAAATCTATGTATGTAAAATAATTACATAAAGAATAAATAAGGCTCACTTGTCCCCACTATGAATCTGAGTATGTAAAATAAATGCATGGATAAACAAGGATCATTTTTCCCCAATATGAATATGAGTAATGTAAACTAAATTCATGGAGAAATAAGGCTCACTTTTCCCCACTCTTAATCTGAGTATGTAAACTAAAGGTGTGGAGAAACAAGGCTCACTTGCCCCCACTATGAATCTTATTATGTAAATTAGGTTTGGTGTAATTCTATGGATCAACTGCTATAGGTGACCCTATGACCCAAATCAGCAATAACCTGCTGATGATATCAGCAATGATATTAGTGATGATATTGGTGTAACCTAATAAAATATAAAAATGGGAATCAAGATCATGTGTTCTACATCATGCCCCTTAATCTTGATATCTAAGTGATGTATTTATGTATCTAAATATCTAAATGAACTAGTATACCTATGTCAAAGTTGTATATATATTTAGGGTGTACATCTGAATACTTTTGTAAACATGTGTAGACATGTGTGTCTAAAAATCTAAAAATATGTACACCTGATTGCCTATGTAAGCCTATGTATACTTGTATGTCTGTATATCTTTGTGAATTTAGATATATGTGTAAACCTATTTAGACATATATGTCTATAGATATATTAATTTTTTTGAAAAACATGTGCATACCTATGCATCTATATATCTAAAAATCTATGACTTTGGATGCTTATGTAGACCTGTGTAAACATGTGTGTTTGTATACCTAAAAATTTGTGACTTTGAATGCCTATGTAAACTTGTGTAGACATGTGCATCTATATATATAAAAATGTGTGACTTTGGATGCTTGCATAAAACTATATAGACCCATATGTCTATATATCTTAAAATATGTGAGAACTTATGTAGGCCTGTGCATTTGTATATCTAAAAATATATGACTCTAGATGTCTGTGTAAACCTATGTAGACCTATATGTCTGAAGTAACCTATGCATATTTGCCCCCATTTTAGTGGGAGAGTCAAAACTATTATGAGGATATGTCTCTAAAAATGGTCAGGATTAAATGTGATGGTGTTACTTGGTAATTATGATGTCGTATTAGGTTTGACTAATGTATTGATTGTGTCAGAGTTGATAATGTAGTGTGTAGTTGGATAGATAGTTGATCTATTATATGGTTAAGACAATGTGATTATTTTTTTCCTTTTTTAGGTTTTATAATGATGAGGGGATTTATTTTACCAATATGGTACATAATGTATCAGTATCAAGTCCCATATGTAAGAAACAATTTGCAAACCTAAGTAATGATTCTCAAGATATGGGAATAACAAGAGAGTTATATTAATTAGAGAAATTAGTGCATAGGGGTAACATTAATATGTGGAATTGGATAAGTTATGACTTAAATAGGTCATTGTAAATCATTTTAATTTTCATTTGCATCATTTGAATGGAAATAATTTTGATTTTAGAGAGAGAGAAACAAATTGAGGAGATGAGATGCTAGTTTGTCACATGATAAGGAGGTCAAGGCATGGATTCAAGTTGTGAAGGAGGTTATCCTACTAAGGGACCCAAATGTTTCCTATTTTTTTAATCAAAATTTTAATCTCTTTTATTGATTATGGTAGATAAAGACTATTTTTTGTCCTCTTTTAGTAAAGCTGGTGCTAATGTCCCATTCTGGGTGTTAGTGTACAAATCCTAGATCTACTATATAGAGTGTGGTGATACTATCTAGCACCACTATCCTCTAGGAAGAGCTAGTGTCTAGTAGGCCCAAGATGTGGTACTTAGAATTATTGACTAATTATTGATGTCTATTATTATTTGTTGGTTGTAATTCTATTTTATTAATGTTAGATTTGGTTGTATTTTTTTAGGTTGATGCTCATATGAGGGAATTATGTATAGGTAATATGATAGAGAATAGATAGGGTTTGCCCTTATATGATGATAATATAGAGGTGATCAAGAGAGTAGGGATAACATATGTTATTTTCCTAGAGCTTATGCCATGTGATAAGCATATGATCACTACACTATGCAAAAGGTGGAATGCAGACACATGTACATTTTGGATACCTATAAATGAGATGAATGACATTGGAGGATGTATATCAGATCTTGTAGTTGTTGATCTCAGGGAAACAAGCTATATTATAGGAGGCTACTAGTACTTGATCTATTTAATGAGCATCTAGGTATTTTTCTACCATGGTGGTAGAGACTCATCACTTAGGGAGTCAGAGTGACATATTATTGACCTTGATTATGATGGCTGATGTTCTCCAATTGTAAAAATTTCTAGTTGTGATGTTTTCATCATTTATTATCATGGATGGGAGTGGTGTCTCTATCTCATACAAGATGCATGAGATAGTGTATGACATTGAGCATTATGATACTATATACTCTTGGGATTACACCATGCTAGCTAATTTATATAGGGACATGTATCACTTTACATATGAGATGAGTGGTGGGGGTATCAGTGCATCAACACTATTACATTATTGGGCACATGAACACATAGCTATGAATAGGCTAGTGTCACATCCATGGGATGGATAGGCTTACCCATAAGTATTTGTAGAGATATGGACTAAGATAGGGCATTTACTGAGGAGGAGTAATATATATTTTCAATAATTACTAGATGGATTGAGAGCATAAGATATCATCTAGAGACCTTATAAGAGATATCAAGGGTGGCATAAGTGTATCACATAGTTGAGGTGGGTTTGAGTGATTTTATGGATACATGATTATTAGGATAATTTATATGAGCAATTTTAGTATGAGAGGGTGGCCCAATAGTTTGATGTTATACAAGATCTTACCCCAACACCTGTGGTGTAGTTTAGGAGTTTTAAGGCTCCTAAAAGGCCAAAGAGTAGGCCTAGGCCATCGATTATTGATTTGGTTCCTATGCCAATGACATATCATGATCATGAGACTAAGTTACTAGATTTGGACAATTTTTGAGTGATCGAGGCCTATGTAGCCTGGTGGAGTAATCATAAATGGGCACCTCTATTCTCGAGAGGTGGGATGATCATAAAGGAGGTACTAGATGTAGATCCCCTAAGGGATATCAATGGTAATTTAGATATTGTTTTGAAAGTTATATGTAAATTTGATATGTTCTGATATAATAGGATTCTTATGAATTTATATGGATACTTCCAGGTGTAGGATATGATGAGTATTGGGAGGTCACCATTGACTTAGCACTACATGAGTAGATATATAAAATTTAATATGATTCCATGGATCATGGAATGGTGGAGTGGGCCATGATTGTAGCTGGGGTGCATGCCCATTTCTTTTATTGAGTGCTAATAATGACTATGACATTTAGGCAAGAAGTAATAGCTAGAAATGAGTTATGTGCATATATGTAGAGCATACCATTCCCTCTTTTGATGTTCTATGTAGGGTGAGTATTTATATATTAGACGAGTATGTATGACTTCAATGAGAGTATGTTGAGTGTAGATTAAGCTTGGCATATATTGAGAGAGAGTAGGCATATTCATATATCAAGATCTTATAGAAATAGTGGGGTATCTAGTTTTAGTTTTGATGTGTTTGATAGTGAGAGTGAGGGAGATGGTATCATGAGTCATGTTTACATCATTGAGTGATGAACCACACTTGTATTAAAATTATGTTTTGAGTTATTTATATATATGGTTGTTATTTAATTTAGCATTGTGTATTGGTATTTGAATCTAGTTATATTGTTTAATTTGTTATAAGTTTAAATTTATTTGATTATTTGAAATGTTGATGTTTGAAATTTTGGTTGGTTTGAGTAAATTTGATTTATTTTTATATATTCTATGAATATTTTAGGCATATGTGTAGGATAATTAATTTTTTTTAATTTTATTAGTATATGGTTTTTAGTTTATATCTCATAATATATCTGCACATATAACATGTGATTGTGAGATGACCTATGTAAAACTAGATGGCATGGGGAACCAATGACCATATTAGTCATGATGTGTTTCTGTAGATGTAGATTGTGAAATTGGAGTTGCATGTGATGTACTACTAGTGGATAATTGTATAGACTTTGATGTAAAAATCTTGATTAGTTGATGTTTTAAAACTACACTATGAGTTGTATTATTTATTGAAAATATTTTAATTAGTGTGTGAGCTAAAACTTATTATAATCTTTATAATGATTACCATATATATTTATCATTTGTCTAACTAAAAATGTGCTCTTGGGTTGATATTTATTCCTAAATATTTTAATTGGTATACACACTAGAGGTTCATTCTGAGCTCTATAATTATTTCCAAAGATTTTTATTGGTGATCATACAAAAATTATGCCTTTTGGTCTTTATTTTTTTCCAAATATGTTAATTAATGTGTGCACTAAAGGTGCATTCTAGACTTTAGGAACTAGTTTCCATCATTGTTGAGGTTATGATGTATAAGACTATTGATAAATGGTTATCTTATAAGTCATAGGGCTCATATGGTGGGTATCCAATGGTTCCTTAAAAGGAACATCTCAGGATAAATCTATCATAGAGGAGTGTGATCTATGAGAGTATGGTGAATGAGGGATTTATATCCCCTATGTAAAATCTATGATGCCTATGCTAACATATTAGTCAATGTGAGCTCATATTTCATAATAATGGTAATCTAAATGTCCATTTTTATGGTGAAAATGAAAATAATGTCTATGTGGTACCTGGTGCAAATGGTGTGGTGAATGATGATAGTTGAAAGAAAATTTATCATCCCCTTATCTAGTAGTGTAAGCAATATGTCATGAGGCCTAGCCTTATCTAGAAATTGTATAACCCCTATGCATATATCCTATGTGCTACTCACTATATATTTTACTATGTAGAGTGGATCTTTACCCTTGTTGAGTATTTTTATTGGTTGTTTATGTTCCACTATTTTTGAAGTGGAAGTGGAGTAGGCTCTTGTACCAAATTTGACGACTGAGGTTCTGAGGGTTCTATAACCAAATCTACCTCTGGCTATGTAATTACTAATCCCAATAGTGCTTTTAATGATATAAATGCATTAAATAGATGTCAGAATGATTTATATGTCTAATATAGAAATTTCTCCTCAAGAGGAGAGATTAAACCTTTAGCAAAGATGTATTACACTTCTAAATCTATTGGTTGATAAATTAGCCAACTCAAATAGGATTTGAACTATAGAATATATTTTGATGTAGGTTTTATGTTACCCTAGTGTAGCGAAGGTAACCTTTCATGTGTGACTAGAGGTACCTTACTCTATATATAATATCTAAGGAAGATTATCTCTAGCTCCTCATATGTATGTAAAGATCCATTAGGGAGTGTTTGGTAGAACCAAGCTAGTTATTTGTCCTTTAGTGACTTTGGAAATAATTGTAGTAATATTAACTTGTTTTTAATATGAGCCATGGATTTATCATAAGCCTTAAGGGGTAAATATGGATCTCCTTATCCATCAAAGATAGGTAAAACTAGTACCTACTCTAAAAGTTGTGTGGCAACCTCATATTTAATATTATGCATGTAATAATATTATTATGTATAACATTGGCATCAACCTAGGATTTGTATGCTTCATTCTACAAGGTGAGATTATGTACTTGTTTTTGAAAATTACCCACAACATGCATTAAATAAATTAACACTTGTGAAGGTATATTATCATTATCAAGGGGTTTGTTTAATGCTTGAATTTTATTTTTTATTTTATCCATTGGTATATTAGATTGTAAATATTTTTTGGAAAGAGTCAATGTGCTCTCAATAACCTTTGTAGGTGTGATATCTTGGACCTTGTTATAGGGAAATGAGATATAACCATAATTTGGGTTTGTTTGAGAAATAGGTTCTACTATAGTAAGGTCGGGGGTGTTAATGGGGATTCATTGGTATATTTTATATTGTTAGTTTGAATAAAAGGTTATTTATTATCTAGTGAATGGAAATTATGCACTTAAGAATGTGTGTGTGTGTGTGTGTGTGTGTGTGTGTGTGTGTGTGTGTGTGTGTGTGTGTGTGTGTGTGTGTGTGTGTGTGTTTTGATATTTGATCTATTATTGGTTGAAAAAGAGAGATATGTGAGGTAAGTGAAGAACTACAAATTTTAGATTTTATTTCATATTCATCATAATCACAATATTCATCATTATCCTAAGTTTCATCAAAATTAAAATTCAATTTATTTAATGAGGTAAGAGTAGAAGAAGTATCATCCACATGCTCATTAATGAGAATGAGAAGGAGAATATTTTAAATTTTTACTACTATGTAATGTATCATCATGTGTAAGTGTAATGAAAGGCACTTATTCAATAGTAATTTTTGAAATGCAATCATGATTATCACTTTCTATTTTTGAAGGAGAAGTAAAAACCATGTTTTATTTTTGCACATTATGACATGTAGGAGAAGAGTTAGAAACATGTACATTATCTATTTTTGGCAAATAATCATTTAATTGATCTTGAAATGTTAAGGAAGGTGATAAATTAATTTCATATACCTTAGTTTGTGCATTTATTAAAGGTATAACATCATTTATATTTGTTTTTTGAAATGTAATTGAGAAGGGTAAAGAGGATGCATTATTCTTATCTACTTTACTTGAAGCATGCAAAAGTGATTTTCATGTAGTTCACTTATATTGATTTATTTTTAATAATGAAGTAGAAAAATTAGTTGAAAAGATATGATCACATTAGAATAAAAAAACTACCTATATGCAATCAAAAATGCATCATGTCTATAAATCAATTTTGGCTTAAAGAAGATAGATCATACCTACACTTCCGATTGGGAATGCATTTTTTAAGTGAGAGCATGACCAATATACACATCTACTAAACCATATTAGGGGATCACGTGTCACAATAAACCATGATAGTAATGGTTCCAAAGCATACATATAACACAATCATGTAACAACCCTAAAAGAGTCATAGGGTTTGATATCAACTCTATTCTAATAAATAAGAAATTAAATATAATCTAGTGCACACCAAAGCTTATGGCATAAGTGTGGGATAGAAATAAAACAAACTAAATTAAACATGCATATAAGACATATACTCATGTCAATTTATACAAAATTCTAATGCATGGGATATAAGCATAATTGCATTATCTATCTACTCTTACAAAAGAGAAATAAAGTTAGGAATACTTACCTTGAAGATGAACCTGCCAAGACTCGATCTCTCCCTTGGCTAAGGTGATTCACAAGATATTTTTGTCTTATGTAAGGATAAAAAATACAAATCAACTCTAGGCTACACAACCTATCTATGCATCTAAAAGACTTCTCCATAAGACAAGATCCATTTCTCCAAAGAAAGTATGGAACCCTAAGCTATATTCCTCAAGTAGAATGGTCAATAATAAAATGTTCATTTAGACTTATTATTCACTTCTCTATTCTCAAATGGTTGTAAATGAACTTTTATATATAGGAAAATCCTGCCCTAAATCCTTCCAAATATGTTGGTTTTACTAGGTCAACCCTATATGTGTTTAAGAGATAAATCACTAGGTCTCAAGATAGGTTGGCTAAAGGGATAATAAAAATATCAAGTGAAAATACCCAAAATAGTACAAGGTAAACCTAGTCCACCCTCTACAATAATCAAAGGTTGAAATTTGTACAAGGTCGATCCAGTTGACCTAGTATAGTCAACTAGTGAAAGAGGGTCAAGGCAAGAAAAAGGAGGATAATGATATGATAAATGTTTAGAATGGGTAAAATAGATAAGAATAATCTTAGGTTAAATGGTTTTAGGATACAAGTGTGTAGATGGAAAGTGGAAAAGGGACAATAATCTTAAGAAGCACCAATGGTCTGCCTACCCCTTTCTCAATGCACCCCTTATGGCATGCACTTAGAGAGATTGAGACTCGATGGGTTCCTATAAGATACAAAGTGTTATTAACTGATAAAAGTTTGAAATTATTATGTGTATAAATATACCACACTTGAAGGTCATTACATGTTATGTAAGTACAACACAAGATGGTGTTTTGAGATAGAACATGATAACACATAATGTTGATGCTAAGTAAAGTGTAGTAAGTAGTAAATAAGATAAATAAAAGGATAGAATTAAAAAACACATACATTTACTTACATTAGTTATATATATAAATAAGTATATTTAAAGAGATTTGAAAATGTCTAATGTGAAAAATAGTAGGCAAAGTTGTAGAAGTTAGTGCAAAAAATAGCTATGTGTAAATTATTACTTAAGTTTTTATTATTGAAATAGAGATTAGAGATAGATATTTTGGGATATAACATTGATCTAATATCTATTTGGGTGTGATTTTTCAAGTGTATCTAAGGATGAGGAGGAAATATTTTAGGTTCCTTGTGGGGGGAACAATCCATGATGTCCTTGATGAGACTCTACAACTGTATGACCCTACCACATTAGAGGACCATAGTGTACCATATGCCCCAACTCAGGTGAGATAGTTTAGATTATTAGGGGAGGTAGTGAGCTAGATATGATCACAAAGAGAGAGGATATAACCACCAATATATATGGGTGTGAGAGATATATGGCATGGTAGGCCTTGGTAGAGGAGAGAGTTATGCATCTGGATACAGTGACATAGATGACATAGGCATATATAGCAACCCTGACCTAATTGGCATAGGCATAGGCATAGGTAGTACACCTATATGGATAGGTAAAGGGACTAAGATCTCAGATGGCCTATTTATAGCATATTATTTGGAAGAGTTAGACCAAGGCTTTGACAATTAGTGTGGCTAGGCCATGAGATAGATATAATGGAGCCTAGCCATAGAGTTGGAGCATTATATATGGTTTTACTTGTATCAAAAACTCATAATATATATATAACCAATAAAAAAGATTTAGTAAAATATAATCAATCAAAAAAATGTACTACACACTATCACATTGGGAAATGTGTAATAACAAGAAATGATTAAGTATATAGAGCCAAAAGAATGGTAAAACAAAATGGTAAAAAGGAATTTGTTTTCAAAATAAAGTGAAAGGTTTTTTCACCAAATTAAAATAAGAAAAATCATACTAAATCATGTTGGGAAGTAATAAAATAATGTAATAAAATGGAAGGTATGTAAAAGGGGACAAATGGTATAAAAATAAATTAATTAAGCTAATCAATTATACTAAATCATGTTGGGAAGTATAAGAGAAAAAAAATTGGTAAATTATTGATCTTAAATTTATCACACTAATTCAAGCTAGGAAGTATGAAAAATTCAAGAAATGGTTGAATTATTACATGCACTTAGAAAATAAGAAGATAAAAGTTAAAGAGAAATAGTAAGCATAAAACACACTAAATCAAGCTTGGAATCATGTTAATAATGTGTAACTTCATAATCAATCACATCTTATCTCATATTTGAGACATGTAATTTTGTTTGTGACTTGTATTATTAGAAAATTTTGTGAGGAATGTTGGGTCCTATCCACAATCTTATGAAGGAAATCACAAAGACAAAACCACTGGAGTGGAATAAATAGGAAAAATTAGGTAATAAAGTATGTGGGTAATAAGAAGGAAAAAGGTGGTAATTTATGAGGAACATTGAGTCCTATTTGTGGTCTTACAAAAAAACTCACAAATGAAATCCCAAGGGGAGTGATTAGTAGACAAAATAATATTTATCAAGAGGAAATATGAAAGATATAGGAAATGAAAAAGGGAATGTAAAAATCATAACATAGGAATCTTATGAGTATACTTTAAGATATAATAGGAATATTAAGGACATGAAAAGACACTAAGTGACTAATGATCATCAATGTGCAAAGGAAACCTAATCGCTATAGACATAAAGCTTTGTAGGCATATAAGCATGATACTAAGATAAAAAAACTAAGGTATATTGGTACAAGAAAAGTAAAAATGGACCTACCTTCCTAAAATATTTTCCATATCCTTCATGACCCCTTAAAAAGTCTTCAGTCTACTATGAATATTGGGTACTTGCATGTGAAAGTAGGTAGCACTAAAATATTTTTTATTCTCCTTTTCTAATCGATTGGCCTACCTCACCCCAGAATACTTAATCTCTATCATGAGGCCAATTATGGAGTTTTATATTTAAATATAAGAATAATATATGCTTTGAATCACATATTTTAGTGTGATTTGACTTTTAAGAATATTTTTGCCTTTTATATTAGTGCCTTTTTGTAAAATGATTTGGCTTTTAACTTTTTATGGTTTTTTAATATTCCTCCTCCATACGGATTTGGAATGACCAATCATAAGAGATGTATTGATACAAAAAAATGATTTTTAAGCTAAGTCTAAAGGAAGATAAGTAACCAAAGATAAAAAACTAACTAGGACACTTAGGCTTAATAATGAACTAGCATGTGATCTCAAGTCTCAACCATGTATATGTTTAGTTTGTCAAAAATGAATAAGGTAAAAAGGAGATCCAAAGTGGACCAATGAAAGGAAAGTATAATGAGATGAATTATTTTATTATTGATCACATGGAAATAGAAAACATGATGAAAGGGAATAAGATTGGTATAACCAAGTCACAATGACAAGTAATTATGAAAAATAGAGATAAGAAAATAAACAATCATGAAGACATAAGAAGAGAGTTTTTAGAAAAAATTAAGAAATAATGAGAAAGAAATGATAAAGAAAGATAATCATATACAAATATAAGTGACAATATAAACAAGATATGGTACAAAAGGTAAAATCAGTATATAATAAAATATGAATTTAACACAACATCAAATGATATAATAGATAGATAAAAATAAAACTGGAGCATACACCCAATCAAAATGTAAATTTAAAAACACCATGAATGTGCTCATAAATATTGATAAATATACCCACACACATTATCCAAGACATCAAATAAATATATATGAATATGGATGTGAATTGCATCTAATGTCTCATCAATCTTCAATGAAAATTGAGAAAATACTTCTCTTATAATATCTTCCACATAAAAAGTAGGAATACTCGATGGATTATGCTGAGGAGGGAAATAATGAAAGGGATGTTTAGAAGAATGTGTGGGAGTGGAATCTATGAGACATGTAAGAATACTTGGTAGAGAAGGATCTAAAGGTGAGGGAAGGTCCACATGTGAAGGAATCATGGTTGGAGGCACAGAATGTGATGAAGGAACCAAAAGAGCGTATGGAATCATTGGAGGTAGATATATGGGAGAAGGAGAAACCTTCTTATGGGTATGACCTATGGGAGGAAAGAAATAAGTTCTATGAATAGTTATAAGGTGATCCTTAAGGTGTTGTTGAAGGATGTGGTAATGATTAGTGTGATAGGTGCCACATTGGTGCCATAGATAATACACCTCACGATACTTAGGTATATATTTAGGTATAAACTTTGGGGGAGAAATGGATTTATTTGAGGAATAAGAATAAGGATGAAAAGTATCAATATACTATCACAACTTGTGACAATTAATAGAATAATGATTATCTATCTTATGGAAGTAACAAATATTCTTGTGAGTGGTCCTAGGAGAAACACTCATAGAATGAGGTGTAACATGAGTGTAAAAAGTTAGAGAAGACTCATCAACATATTTTTTGGGAAATGGATCAATATAAGGAAAGGGAAGAAAACCATCACCAAGGGAAGGTGGTGGTGGATAATGAACAAAACTAGGCTCAATGGAAGGAGCAATGGGATGAGAAGTAGGGGTAGGCTCAAAAAAAGTAGGAGTGGGAATAGACTAAACTATAATAAGATAAATAATGTGCTTAAATATAGTGGGAGAAGGAATGGGATTTGATAAGGGCTATCTTAGTGGAGGAGTGGGATATACATAATGTCTAAGAAGGGTCACACTAATCTTAGCAGTAAACCAACTACGGTGATAAGGGAACCTAGAAAAGAGGTAAGGCCCAGTCATAACATGATATATGAGCATACTCTTATGAAATCACTCATAAAATAGAGGTGTTGGAACCATATCTACCCTATGATAAAGAGGAAAAATAATAAAATTAGGAACCATAAATGAAGGAGGGTACGAAAATGCATTAAAATACTCAAGTAAAGAAGAATGATAATGGACAATCTTAGCATCACAGGCCTATACAAGTCTACCTAAGAATGGATCATCTAGGGAATAACCATCATCATATTCTAGGTTGTGAAGATCAATGACATAAGTATGGATTACTTTATCATTTGAGGAAGTGTGGTGAATAGAATGTCTAGTCTTGGTCAAGACTATATGAATATTATCATAATGAACTTGTGAGAACAAAGCTATAAGGAAGTAGGAAGATGCTAGATGAGGTGAGACAAGAGATTAGAAGTTATAATATTTAGGTTAATCTCATCAAGATCATTATCATTATAATCTAAGAGGTTTGGAGGCTTGTTCCCAATGAGTTAGATATTCCCATTGTAACCTTGAGTTGAATTAACAAGAAAGATGAGACATTGAGACTCATGAAATGGAACACTAGGTAAAGGTTCAAGAGTATTAATCTTGAAGACACCATATTCTTATAATTATTTGAAATTATAAGGGTTAGTGTCACCTTTAATCCTATAAATGGCTCCATTATTATGGAATTTAATTCATTGGTAGGTGAAAGAAGCAACAACTCTCATAAGGTGAGTCCACAACTTAGCAAGCAAGATGTTCTAAGAAAGGGGAAAGTTAAATATCATCACCTTCACACAAATGGTGATAGATGGGATATTAATGGGAAGGCACACACAACCTATAGGAGGCATTGTCCTTCTATCATATCCTTGGTAGGTGTTGCATGTAGACTTGAGATTATATTCTAAATATCTAATGGTCTTAATGAAGTCGAGAGAGGCAACAAAGGTGATAGAACCCTCATCAATCAATGCATGCTTAACTTGGATATTTAATATTTTAACATTAATAAATAAGGAAGGATCATCCACTTGAAGTATAATCTAATTGGGAATTATAGAATCTATAGGAAATTTTAAGGAAAGAGAAATGTCCATAGTTTCATCAACATTGATAGACATCTCTTCACATTGTTGTAATATACTCAATTCTTATATAGATAAGGTTGCCTCCCATCCTATATGGGAGGATGAGGGAAATTCATCTTGAATAATAGTTGCATAAGATGGTTTCTATGATGTGAATAAGTCCTCATAATCTTAAGGAGTAGAATCTGGGATGGGAGATTAGTGAGGTCTATGATGGGATCCCACTCATCATAACCCATAAGAAGGTTGTTAAATATAGGTGCATAATGATTAAGGAGGTCCTTGTAATGAGTAGCCAAAGTTCATTAGAATTTATGTTTATAATAATAAGGTGTAGAATAAGGTTGCAAATTATGTTGTGATGATGAAGTAGCTGGTTCAAGTTGATTTTGAGAATTGGTAGAAGAAAGTTACTAGAAATTTGAGTATCATTAGTGTTAAAAGATTATAAGATAGTGTTAGAAATATAATAGGAAGTGTTATACAAGGGAAAATCATAAATTGGATCATCAAAAATTAATAAGGTCATCTTGCCCCAACTCATTTAAATGAGTTGGGTAAGAATCTTAGATAAAATGATATGTTTGAGATGAAGGAGGAATGTATATAGGTTGGGAATCGATAAAATCAACCACCCTTCACAATTGAGTCATGTTAAACACATTATATTAAGAAGTGGGTTAAACAAGACTTTATACATTATTTATCTTGAATAGGTTGATGATTAGGAAGAGGGTCTTTGTAGATAGCCAAATGAGTATTGGCTTGGTTCAAGGCTTGAGTTTTATCATTTGATTTATAATCCTTAAAAGTTATCTCATAATCTTTTTGGTGCTTTCAAATTATATAATTGTGATAAAAATTAATACCAAGAATAAATTCCATATATAAATTACAAATTTGTTTGCAGGTCTCATGAGAATGACCCCAACTAGTGTGAAACCAACAAAACTTGTTAGGATCATACCAAGATTTCATAGGATGGGTAGGGTCAAGTTCTTGTGGAAGAGGCCTAGGTAGATGCTTAATAATTTTAGATAAGGATAGAGTTTTATGAACATTAATGTTGTTTAGTGAAGATAAGTAAGAATTGGTATATCATTGAGAAAGGGGAGTTGGTTCTAATAAAGGGGTAGGAATGATAGCTTAAACATTGTGAATAGTGTCATAAGAATCTATAACACCATCATTGCTAACATTTTAATTTTTGTTCTTAAGTAAGAGATGATAACCAGTAGAAGGTTAGGGTGACTCAAATTGATGCACAAGGAAATATTGTCATTTAGCTTGGTCAATAGCCTCCTCCAATGTATGTAGAAAGAGAGTGCAAAATCAATATTGAAGTTTAGGAAAAAGGGCATTGGTAAAGAGATGAAAAAGATTATCATCAACCAAGTTATGTTCACATTTATTTGACAAAGTTTTACATCTCTTAACAAAGGTTTGATAAATTTTATTTTCAAGTTTTTTTATAATTTATGAAGTGGGCCAAAGTGTTTTTTAGAAGATCACTAGTTTGGAATTATTGAACTAAATAATTCATTAAATCCTCCAAACTATAAATAGAATGAGATCTAAGTTGATTATACCAATCCAATGAATCACTTGTGAGATTTTTGGCTAAGAGTTTGGTAGCATCGAAGGTGTTCAATTTGACCTAATCCTTATAAAGATTTCTAAATGTTTTAAGATGAAGGTTGGGATCGGTTGATCCATTATAAGAAATTATAGGTGTGATACCTCCTATATCAATGTTAGAAATTTGAGTAATGAGAGGTTTATTTTGGAGATGCTTAATAGTTTTGTTAACCAAAGGAGGTTGAGGAATGAGATTTCCTTGAGAATATCAAAGAGGAGGAGGGGGAACATTCTGGTTATGTGTTCCCTAAGCCATTGGTTAAGGATGAGACTGAAGATGGAGGAGGTGGTTTTACATTCTCATCATTTGAATTGTGTTATGATATTGAAAGTTATTCATTTGATTGAGTGTTTGTAACAATATAAGCATTAGAGGTGGTATAAGTAGATTGGGTGCCACTATTGATGTTGATAAGAGCTTGACAAGAATTATGAGAATGTGAGGCAAAATTGGAAAAATTTACTTGTTAGTAAAATATAGACTAGTGAATGGTTGAGAAGAAGAAGCACTAGTAGCATGATTACCTTGGGTAGAAAACAATGCACTATTGGAAGGATTAATGATAGTGGATCTTATGATAGGCCCAATAGATGTAGAACCTGCCATGTTAGTGGATATACTAGGCATGGAGATGGAAGAAGTTAGAGAAGAAGATGTCATGGTATGAGAAGAGATCATAATAAAAGGAAGAGGATGAGAATCAAATAAATTGGTGCCCCTAAATATAGTTGAGAATGTAGGAGTAGGTGAATGAGACTCTTTGGATTGACCACAAATCATAAGATTATAAATAGTAGAAGGATATTTTCCTTGATGTTGAGGAAATTTAGAGATAAAGAAGAGAATTTTTGGTGTATACTCTCATTTTAGTTGGTCTTCTAATAAGAAGAGAGGATTACGATGTGAAGAGGTACTAAGAGGGTCCCCATATGAGAGGATCCCTATTCCATCTATGAGATAGCCTATAAGGGTTGGTAAAATTCATCATATTTTTTTACTACAACTCAATATTATCATCAAGAATAAATTCCATGATGAAGGGAAAAAAAGGTATTTGAGAAAGCAAGGAAATAAGAAATGACAAAAATAGTATACGGTTGACTGGGTCCACCTAGCATAGAAATAGGGTCTGTAAATAGCATAGGGTTGAGTAGGTTAATCTAGTATAGTGAAAAAAGGATATAAAAAGAGTAAACATGGTCTATAAATATTACAAGGTTCACTGGGTTGATCTAGTATAGTGAACAGAGGCTAGAAAAAGGCACAAGGTCGATTGGGTTGACCCAATATAGTAGATAGGGAAATTTAAGAAGCCTATAATAGATTTTGAACTAGAACAAGATAAATTTTGCAAGTAATTTGAAAATAAATAATATAAGGGAAATAAATAGTCAATTGGATAACTTCTTGCCAACCCAATTGAAGCACATAGCACAAAACCTTGCACCAATGCTAACTAATGCAAGTTTTTGTAATACAAGAGACAATTGAGTAAATATCAAGCAATGAAATTGGAAAGTAAAGAGATAACTAATTAGTCAACCTAAATGTTTATTAGATTATTATAATATAATTTTAATTATGATGGGAATTTGGCTATAAGCAAGGAACAAGAAAGTAATCTAAAGATGGTTTTAGGTAGTTTGGGTTGAAAGGGATCTATACTAGTAATGATACAGGCTTGGTATTGGGTCTTATACCCTCACTTCCACACCACAATGATAATGGTGTCAAGTGCTTAGTGATAATATACCATTAAACATGCTTTATACTTGAGGAAAACATCAAGTCCATTTCCCCCTTGGTGATGAAATCCAAGTAGGTTGGCCTTGGATAGACAAATGTTAAAATTCATGTTTAGATTTTGTGATTTGGTCATGTATGCATAAAATATAAAATAGTGAACCTAAATGATTTATTGAAAAACCACCTAATTAAACTATGTGATCTATTCTAATCATGTAAACAACAATAAATGAAATTTTTAGCTAACTAATAGCATATAAGATTAATTTTACCTTTGAAACAAGGTACAACATTGATATAGTCAATAGTGTATGCATATAATGCAGAATAGGGTCAATAGGGTCGATCCTATACTGCAAAAGTAAGGTATGAAAATGAATAGGGTCAGTAGAGTTGACCTATTTATCTAGACAACATACATAACATAGAATTGGGTTGATAAGGTTAATCCAATTGACTGTGTAGGGGAAGTTTTAAAGACTACAAATTGTAAGAGGAAATATTGTAATGAAAAAGATAGAGAAATAGAAAGGAACCTTAGCAGATCAAAGATGTAGAGAATGAATATTATTTCTCAATAACCTTGATATATTCTTATAAATTCTACTAACTAGGTAGACTAGGTCAATCAAGCTTTGTAGAAACCTATTTTTGAGTGCTTGAAAATGTATAAGGTTAACTAGGTCAACCTAGTAGTCTAGACTAGATGTCTGAAAAGCTAAAAACCTGTATTGGGTCATCTGAGTTGATATAGTATCATGTACCTAAGAAAATATGGACAAAAGTTAGAGCTGGGTCGATGTAGTCAACCCAGTAAAGAAAATATACGATAAAAATAATGATGAAAAAGAATGAAATAAGGTGAACTAATACTGTAAGGGCTAGTTCACGTCAAGTTCACTAGAACATATAGAATCATAAATTCATCATGTCTGTAAATCAATTATAGCTCAAATAATATAAATAATACATACACTTCTAATTTGGAATACATTTATTAAGTGGGAGCATGACCAATATAGGGATCTGCTAAACCTAATTAGGGGATCACTTATCATAATACACCATGCTAGAAAGGGTTCCAAAGCCTTCAATCTAACACAATCATGAAACAACCCTAAAAGAGACCTAGGTTTTGATATTCGCTCTATTCTAATAAAAAAGAAAGTAAATCTAATCTAGATCACACCAAAGTTTGTGGCACAAAGTCGGGGTTAGAAACAAAATAAACTAAACTAAACATGCATAGAAGACATATACTCACATCAATGTATATGAAATCCTATCATGCATGGGAGAGAATCACAACTAAATTATCTATCTACTCTTACAAAGGAGAAATAAAGTTAGGAATACTTACCTTGAAGATGAACTCGATGAGCCTCAATCTCTCCCTTGGCCAAGGTACTTCACAAGAGATTTTTGTGGTATGTAAGGATAAAAAGGACAAATTAAATATTGGATACATAACCTATCTATGCATTCAAAATAATTATCCACAAAAGAAGATCCATATCTCCAAAGAAATTATGGAATCCTAAGCTTTATTCCTCAAGTAGAATGGTTAATAAGCATATGTTTGTTTACACTTATTCTTCTTTGCTTATCTATTCTCAAATGGTTAGAATGAACTTGTATATATAGATGGATATTATCCTAAATATTTTTAAGTATGTTTTTAGGGGATAAATCATTAGGTCTCGAGCTAGGTCAGTTGAAGGAATTAAAAAAATCTCAAGTGAAAATACCCAAAAATAATATAGGGTCAACCCAGTCAACCTTGTATAATAATCAGAGGCTAAAAAATGTACATGGTCGACCCAGTCGACCTAGTACAATCAATTGGCAAAAGGGGGGCAAGGAAAGAAAAAAGAGGATAATGATATGATAAATGTTTGGAATGGATACAATAGAGAATAATAAGCTTAGGGTAAATTTTTTTAAGAGATAAGTGTGTAGATATCAAGTGGAAAAAGGGACAAAATTTTTGTTAAGCACAAGATATACTGAGAGGGGGTGAATTAGTATATCATATATCTTATAAAATTTTACTTAATCAAATTCCACTTAACCATTCATTCAAGATATTTAATAAAACTAAAATAATATGCACCACACAAGAGAGAGAGAGAGAGAGAGAGAGACCAAATTTTTATGTGGAAACCCAAAGTGGGAAAAACCATAGAGAACAATCTCAAGTATATGAATGAACACCAACTCAAATTATAAAGTTTGTAAGCACCAAATTGTAGGAGTACCAACCCCTTTGCCGAGCACCAACACAATAACTAGTTGTGAGCACCAACTCATAGGAGCACTAACCCCTTGTAAATATTTGTGAGTGCCAACCTCTCTTGTGTATAGAAAAAAACTATCTCATAATGTTGTTTTCTCAAAAAATGATATAAATCTACAATATCTCTTTCTATTCTCTCCTCTTTTATTGTATACAACAATTAAAAACCATGTACTCTCTTGCATATTACAAATGGATTCCCAAGCTTTTATTTATATCTTTCCAAATGAACTTTGGCATTCACCCTTTTTTAATCTTCATTATTCATGGAAAATGGCATAAAACTTGCATGACCCTTTAAATCTTTGTATTTTAAAAGTCACATGGTGATCCTTCATAAGTAGATGCATCATTTCCTCTTTTGTCTTTATCTTGGTGACCTTTCAAATTCCTTAAAGTGAATATTCATATAAAAATGTGCCATACCCTCTTTTTTCTTCACTTGGTGAATTTTGGAATTCCTCAGGATGACTCTTCATGGGAAAATGCATCCCATTCCTCTTTTGTCTTTACCCCATGACTTTTTGACTTCTCCATGGGCCCTCTTTTGACTTTTATGTAGCCAAAAATATATTCATTAATATTAAATAAATATCAACACATTTTAGCAAAAATATGAACATTAAAAACACATTTAGACAATAAAATCTATGGGGCCTTTATCACTAATGTTAGACCTTTGTCATCAATGACAATGTTTCCAATAATTTCCCCCTTTATCATTGATGGCAATCTCAAACTAAAATTGCCACATCTTGAAACATGTACTACACATGCCAACCTACACATATAGCCAAACTAAAAAACATATAATAACTCCTCCTTACTATATCATCATGTACCTATTCCTATACCCATACCTATACCTATTTCTACGCTTTCCCCCCTTTGAAATCAATGGCAAAGGGCTTATCTTGGAGTTAACACTTAGCTCCCCCTTAACTAATGTTGATCCTTAATGGTAGGAAGTAAAATAAATTACTCCCAACTTCTCCCATAGATACTCAAATGTGTCTTTTGGTAGTGACTTTGTGAAAATATCTGCAATCTATTCTATAGTATTGATATATTCCATCTTATCTTGTTGATCTGCAACCTGCTCTCTCAATAAGTGATATCTAATAAGAATATGTTTTTTTATTGACTGCATTATTATATTATTAGAAATATTAATAACACTTGTGTTGTCACAAAAAATATAAATAGGTTCATCATATTTTACCTTTATATCTTCTAAAATATGCTTCATCTAAAGCACTTGAGTACAACACAATACCACTGCAATATATTCTTCTTCAGATATAAAAAGTGATACTAAATTCTAATTTTTGGTTGGCCATGATACTAATCTATCACCAAGGAATAAATCTCCTCCACTCATACTCTTTTTATCATCCAAGCAACCTACCCAATTTGAATATGTATAAGCAACCAAAGTGAAATCTCTACTTGTGGGATACCACAATCCATAATCCAATGTCCCCTTGACATATATAAATATTATCTTCACTAACTAAACATGAATCACTTTTAGGGATACCTAATATCTCACAACCATGCCTACTACATACATGATGTCTGGCCTCAATGCTATCAAATATAAAAGACTACCAATCATAGATCTATACAAAGATTGATTTGTAACAGGTGAATCTTCATCCTTACTCACCTTGTTACCTATACTCATTGGTGTGCCAACTAGTGCACAATCCTCAAAACCATTTTTTTTAACATTTCCTTAGCATACTTACTTTGAGATATAAAAATTCCTTTATCTAACTAAAATATTTACAACCCTAAGAAAAATGGTAATTCTCCAAGCATAGACATCTCAAATTCTTTTCGAATATTATAAAAAAATTCTTTTGTCATCTTTTCAATGTTTCTTCCAAATATTATGTCATGAACATATACCACAACAATCAACTAATGCTCACCTTGTATTTTAATGTAGAGATTATTGTCAGTAAAACCTCTCTTAAAACCTTGATCTTATAGGTACTTATCAAGTCTTGCATACCAAGATTTGAGAGCTTATTTCAATCTATATAGTGATTTCTTCAATCTACATACATGGCTACTATCATTTGAGAGAATAAATCCCTTGGGATCTCAATGTAGACCTCCTCTTCTAGATTATCATTCAAGAAGGTAGATTTGACATCCATCTAAAACACTTTAAATTTTTTAAACATAGCATATGCAAGAAACATTATAATAGCCTCTAGCCTTTCCACTAGTGCAAAAGTTTCTTCAAAATATATACCCTCAATCTGAGTATATCCTTTACATACTAACCTTGATTTATTTCTAGTAACTTCACCATATTCATTCAATTTATTTTTGTAAACCCATTTTGTTCCTATCACATTTTGATATTTTGGTTTAGGAACTAATTCCAAAGTATCATTCATTTTTATCTGATGTAATTATTCATCCATTGCCTTAACCCAATGATCATCATGTCTAACTATTGAAAAATTTCTAGGCTGAATTTTGGATAACAAAGAAAAATTTACTTACTTCGATTCAATTACCATCATCCTTTTGGTGAAAACTCCTTCATTTATGTTCCTAATTATGTCACTCTTATTATGATTTCTATGAACATATTTGGATGGGGTCTTGGTGTCCTTTTTATCCTTCTTCTCATCCTCATCTAATTTTTTAAAATCTTCTTCTTTAATGATTTCAGGAGTGTCCACTAGATCACTGGCTCTTTGTGCTACATCTTCATCATCCTAACACTTGCACTTTCAACAATATTCTTGGTTATTTTTTTATAAAATTTATAATCTTTACTTTTGTTAGAATATCTAAGAAATATACCTTCATCTATTCTAGATTCAAACTTACCTAATTTTTCATCAATTTTTTTTATGAAACATTTGCTACCAAAAACTCTAAAATAATCAACTGTAGCTAGTTTGTCTTTCCATAGATCATAGGGAGTCTTTTCATTATTTACTCTCAACAATTCTTTATTTTGAATATGCACTATTGTACCTACTACCTCTCTCCAATATTTATCTAGTATCTTGCATTCATTTAGCAATGTCCTTACCATCTCCTGAACTATTTTGTTTTTCCACTCAACTACTCCATTTTGTTGTGGAGTTCTAGCTATTGAATAATGTCTCTTTATCCCATGGTCTTCACAATACTCAATAAAATCATTTGACATGAATTATCCTCCTTTATTTGATCTCAAGAACTTAATCTTCAAATCAGTTTCATTCTCAACAAAATCCTTGAATGCTTTGAACTAGATGAAAGCTTCTAATTTTTTCTTCAAAAACATCACCCAAGTCAAAAGTGTAAAATCATCAATAATAAACATGCAATATTTCTCACTTTGAGTACTTTGAGTTCTCATAGGTCCACACAAATTAGTGTGAACAAGCTCTAACATTTGATTGGTCAAGTAGTCTTTTATTTTAAACCATCTTTTGACCTACTTCCCATGTTGACATGGTTCACAAAGCGTGTTAGAGGGCTTTATAATCTTTGGAATATCTCTAACTACTTGATTCTTATTTATGTTTACAATATTGTCAAAATTTATGTGTCCCATTCTCTTGTGCCATAGCCAACTTTACTTAACTTAACTCAAACAACATTTTTGACCTTTGATATCTGATAACATATATACATTGTTGCCTATTCTCTGAGCATCTACACTCAACACATCTAAATATTTTATCCTAATTTTAAAACCTTCTACATAAAACTTTATTTTTTGTTCTTGATCACACATTTGACTCACACTTAAAATATTATTCTTAAGACCTTCTACATATAGAACATTTTCAATTTTAGTTCTACCATTATCCAAACTTAGCATAACTTTTCCTACAATTATGGTAGTAGTATTGTCTCCAAATTTCACTATGCCACCATTGATCTTATTTAATTTTATGAACTTGATCTTATCTCTTATCATATGCCTTAAACATACACTATCAATGAACCATGGCTTTTCTTCATTTCTTGCATGCAAAGATATCTAGACCAATGTAGACTTTTTAGGTTGTTTCTTATGCCATGAACCTATCTAAACTTTCTTCTTGATGAATGGAGCCTTGAAACTCTAGTCCTTCTTGACTGACTGGAATACGCTTATATAGTACCAGGCTATGTGTTTAATGTTATTTCACTTGTAACATATTATGGCCTCTTCATTAAAGCCTAATAGAGGAGTAAAAGAGTTATGTTTTCTACTTGACTCTTCTTGAGTTTCCTTCTTGTTTTTAAAATTTTTAGCCCTTTTCTGACTTCTATTTTCTTATGACCATATCCATTACAATAAAAATAGTAACCATAAAAATAGAACTAGTTTATGTATCTCTAACATGATTGCCTTTTATAGCTTTGTTCCTTCTAGCCTTCTTATTTGAGATGTCCTTTATATTCTTAACTTCTTCCTTTTTCATTTCCTCTTTTATAAGAGCTTCAACATAGCTCTTTCTTTTTTAATGTTAACCTTTTCTATGAAAGTAGTGGCCTCCCTTTTCTATTTTTCAAATCTGATACCTATCTTATCTAACATTGATCTTTGACTTTCTAAGATTTTATTCAATGTATTAGTGTTATTCTTAAATTTTGAATCATTGACTACTCTATCATTGACTATTTTATTTGTTTTCTCAAGATTTACTTTTAAAAAGGTAATTTCAAAAACATACCTTTCACATTCTTCACTTACTTTTTATAACTAAGCTGTTAGATCTTCTTTAGTCTTTTTGGATTCTTCAATATATATTTATAGATCTTAAATTATTTCTTTTGAATCCTTTTCATTTTTATTGATTTGGTGCTTCAATATATGATTCTTCTTCTCAAGAGCTTGTAGTTATTCTAAGGAAAAAATGAGTTCTCCTTCCAGATTCATTTTAGCTTCATCTTATTCTTCTTCTTGATCATCTATACTTTTGATTATGGAGGCATCTTCTTGTATGGTCATGAATATATTATCTTGTTCATCTAAATCACTAACTCCACTGTCTTCGACTGAGCTAGGATCTTTAGAGTATAAACTCTTCTTCTCAAATCCCTTCTTGAATTTTCCCTTGAAATTCTTCTTATATGTAGACCTTTCTTCTTCATTTTCACCATTACTCTTATCTGGGCACTTAGCTATAAAATGTCCAATTTTTACATAATTAAAACATTTAAAAGACAATTTTCCTTAATATTTGCTTTTGCCCTTTTTTGTTTACAGATTAATATAGCTCCATTGTCATCTTCATCATCACTAGAGCTGCCACTTGATTTTTAAATCTTATCCTTGTCTTTCTTTGATGTCTTAAAAGTAGCATCTCTCTTTTAAGGTTTTTCTTGTTCAGTACGCATCTCATATGCTGTAAGAATACCATGTAGTTCATCCATGTTTATGTTGGCTATATCTTTCATATCCTTTATTATCAAAACCTTTGCATCATATCTCATTGGTAGAGATCTCAAAACCTTTTGTACCACCACTGATTATTCTAACTTTTCTCCAAGGCCTTGAATATTATTACCTATTTTTATCAACCTACAAAAGATAACTCATTATATTTTCTTCCTCTTCCATTTTAAATCTCTCAAACTATCTTTTAAAAGTCTGGAGCTTAACTTGTTGAACTTTTCCATCACCTTTGTAAATATTTTCAAGCTTTACAAGTCTCATGAGAAAATTTGCATTTTATAACTTTAACAAATTTGATTCACATAAACCACATAAAATAGAATTTAAAGATTTAGCATTATTTTCACTTTCCTTATTTTCTATCAGAGTAATCACAAGTGTCTATGGCTCTTCATATTCCGCCATAACTACTTACCAAATGTCGAATCTAAGAGACATCAAATAAGTCCTCATCCTTATGCTCCAAAAAGCATAATTTGTCCCATAAAAAAAGGTGCCTTATTTTTAAAAAACCTTCATGTGATCCAACCATTGTGCTTTCCCTAATCTACCTTCAAGTTTTATAACTTTTTCCGAAGGAACCTACTATGATACCAATTGTTAAGTACATGATATATTGAGAGGGGGGTTGAATTAGTATATCATATATCTTATAAACTTTTACTTAATCAAATTCCACTTAACTATTCATTCAATATAAATTATTAAAATTGAAATAATATGCACCATATGAGAGAGAGAGAGAGAGAGAGAGAGAGAGACCATATTTTTATATGGAAACCCAAAGTGGGAAAAACCATGGAGAACAATCTCAAGTATATGAATGAGAACTAACTCAAATTATAAATTTTTTAAGCACTAACTTATAGGAGTACCAACCCCTTTGTCGAGAACCAACATAGTAATTATTTGTGAGAACCAACATATAGGAGCACCAACCCACTACAAATATTTTTGACCTCTAACTCACAGGAGCACCAACCCATCTTTTGTATAAAATACAACTATATCTTAATGTTGCTTTCTCAACAAATTATAGAACTCTAAAATATCTCTTTCTATTCTCTCCCCTTTTCTTGTATAAAATAATTACAAACCATGCACTCTCTTGCATATTACAAATGCCTTCCCAAGCCTTTATTTATATCTTTCCAAATGACCTTTGGAATTCACCCTTTGTGACTCTTCATTCCTCATGAAAAATGGTACCAAAAATAAATTACCCTTCAAATCCTTGTATTTCAAAAATCACATGGTGACCCTTCATAAGAAAATGCATCCTTTCCTCTTTTATCTTTATGTTAGAGGACTTTCAAATTCCTTAAGGTTACTCTTCATGGAAAAATGTGCCATAACCTCTTTTGTCTTCACTTGGTGACTCTTGGAATTCCTCAAGATGACTCTTCATGGGAAAATTCATCCCATTCCTCTTTTGTCTTTACCTTGTGACTCTTTGAATTCTCCATGGGCCCTCTTTTGACTTTTATGCAACCAAAAATATATTCATTAATATTAAATAAATATCAACACATTTTAGCCAAAATATGAACATTAAAAACACCTTTAGACAATAAATGCTATGAGGCCTTTATCACCAATGTTAGACCTTTGACCTCAATGACAATATTTCTAATAAATTTTATGAAGCACCAATGTTCTAACCACTACTTTCTCGGTACACCCCTTAAGGCATGCACTCAGATAGATTAAGACTCAGTGGTTTCCTACAAGATAAAAAGTGTTAGTAAGTGATAAAAGTTTGAAAATATTATATGTATACATTACCAACAAGAGGTTCCTTTGGAATTATATTGTTAATTTAATTTTTAAGAGTATGAGAAGAGTAAGAGGAAAGAGAAGATGATGTATCTAATGTATCCTCATGTTCATTTGTATTGTCATGATCATAATAATCCTCATATCCATCATTATAATGATAATCATAATCATCATTATAAACTAAATTATTATCATGTTCTAATGTACAATCTTGAAAATTTATCCAATCATTATTATAATCATGAGAGAAATTAAATATTGCATCAAGTGGATGAGGGCTATAAGACTTTTTAGATGATAATTTAAACTTTCCAAACAAGATAATGTAAATAAGGAATAATAAACACATAAGAGGTAGAATATAATCTATGTGTACAATATGTGAATTTGTTGAACAAAGTTTTTACTAGAAAATAGGATTATTTTTGAAACCTTAATTGCTATTTTTTATGTGTTTAGGGACCTATTATGTGGATCTAAGGTTTTAGTTTAGGGTTGTGTTGAAATTATTTATATTAAATTAAATAAATAAAACCCTAGTATAGGATTAATTAAATATCTAGGTTAATCCAAAAAATAAAAAAAAATAGATTTTTATAACCCTAATTTAATGTACAAAATTTAGAGAAGGTAAACCCTAAAGAAAATTAGGGGTTTTAAGTAATATTTGAGGTAAGACAATTCACCAAATGTTTTTACCTTTTAGGGTTTTATTATGTAAATCCTAAACTATATTAAAGGGTTGGTTTTATTGTTAATTTAGAATCTAATTGGAATTTATTAATTTTATGGAAGTTTCCAAAAATAGTAAATACAAGGATAAAGGGGACTTATCAAGATATACACAAAGTTTTTCATGGATCTAGGTGTTGGAGACTACTGATTGGACATAGGAATATTTCATCTATAAATTATTGTTTAAGATTTAGCTCAGGATAATAGTGCCCCATTTTGGATAGTAGTGCCATATGGTACTAGTGTCATTTTTATATTGGCTATCTATAACTTTTAGGGAAGCTATAAGAGTTCTTAAGGGACCTATAGGTGATTCTATGTTGCACATGAATCTATCTGTGTCATTATTTTTGGTTGATTATTCTCCAAAACCCTAATGAATGCCTGTACACATGAAATAATGAACTAATAAAATGCAAAAGGAAAATAAAAATTTGGTTGTGGGATGCTATGATCACATAGAGTAGAACCTTTATTTTACTAAACACTACCTACATTAACCCCAATTCTAAGGGTCTCATATCACATGTATTTATCGCTTAGAGAATATGCACCATCAAATTGCATGACATGCTAAAATGAATTTTTCTTGGGACCTTATTCGATCAAGCCTAAAAATGTTTATGTGTGAAATATAAGTAGTATGAAGAGTATCTGAGTTGTATTATTAGTTCATTTTATGTAAATAAGTGACAAAATAGTAAGTGTTAGATGTAAAATTCCTTATGAGGCTCTTTATATAAGAGTATCTTTGTTTAGAATATAATACCTTTTTATCTAGCTGCCAAGTCATGAAAAATAAATTAAAAAACATAAGAGAAAGGACACGAAGTGGTTAGGATTAAAACAATGGTGAAAGGGCTTGTTGGATAGTGAAGCCAAAAGTAGACACTAGCACCATGTGGCATTACTATCCCAAAAGTGGAGCTAATATCCTAAGGCTCAAAACAAATAAAATATTAGAGATGATAGTATAGGGGTCCTTAGGATTGAGAAAAGGTGACCTATGACTATTGGGTGTGTCAAAAACAAGGGAAAATAAGGCATCAAATAGATCAAAAGACTCAAGATGAACATGGAAACAAGGACTATAACCATCACTAAGACCCTTTGTGAAAGAGAAAGAAAAAACATAGTACTTGTGGTTGCTTTACCAAATTAGGGTGTTTATGACCTTGAAGAAATAGAGGAACTAGTTGATTCCTAAAGATTTTATATTATATACAGATAATTATGGCTTACAATTCATTAGTAGTCAAACTAAAATAAGTCAAAGGCATATGCAATGTGTTGATTTTTTTATAAATTTTTTTTTTTTTTTGTCCATAAAAGTGGATAATATAACAAATTTATAGATGTATTAAGTATGATAAGTGTAATTATTAGGAGTTCCAAGTAAATATATTGGGTTTTGATGCATTTAAAGACTTATATAGATAAGATCTTAATTTCAAGGAGGTATATGAAGCATGTGATAATCTAGTAAATAGAGATATGAATCCATCGATAGAATATATGATGTAAGAAGGACTATTACTCAAGGTTAGTCAATTATGCATACCAAGAGGGTCAATTAGAGATAATCTACTAAACGAGAAACAAAGTGGAAACTTAGTAGGACAATTTGAGAAATAAAGACACCTAATTAATTGAGTACACACTATTATTTTCCAAGAATGAAAGATGATTTGAAGAGGTTTCTAGAAAGGTATATAATATGTTAGCATGATAAATGATAAATTCAAAATTTAGGCCTATATCAGCCATTGCCTATTCCTAGTAGGTCATAGGATTTAGTGAGTATGGAATTTGTGCTTTGGATACCAAACAAAAGAATGTAATGATTCTATATTTTTTATGGTTAATATGTTTACCAATATGTCACATTTCATACCTTGTGAAAAAACAAGTGATGTAACTAACATTGCAAACTTATTCTTCAAAGAAGTAGTGAGATTGCATGGGCTTCCTAGAAGAATTATGTCTGATAGGGATACATATTTTATTGGTCATTTTTGGAGGACTCTTTGGAAATTTTTTGGGATAAATTTAATATTTATCTCATCTTACCATCCTCATATTGATAATAAAATTGAAGTAGTCAATAAGAGCCTTAGAAACATATTCAAAAGTTTAGTGACCATCCAAAACAATGGGATCAAGCACTAGCTCAAGTAGAATTTGCATATAATTATTATCCAAGTAGAAGTAAAAGTTATATTACATTCCAAATTTTTCATGGAATCCATACAAGAATCATTTATGAGATAAGGATCTTAATAAAGTAGGATAAAAAGGTGTAGAAGAAGAGGATTTTACTATAGCTATGCAAGAATTGCATAAGTGGGTAAAATAATAGCTAGAATTGAGTTTAAGTACAAAATAAGTGTTGATATGAGAAGTAAGGATGTGTATTTTGAGATAGGTTATATATTAATTTCACATCTTAGGAAATAAATATTCCTTAGGGAGGATACAACAAGTTGAAAATGAAGAAAATTGGACCTTGTAAGGTTTTAATAATTTTTTTTGCTAATTCTTATGAATTGGAGCTTCCATTTGAAATTATAATATCACCCATATTAAATACATAACAAATATATCATTTTATATGAGAGGATAATTTAGATAAGTCACCTAAATACAAAATTAATTAGACCAACAATTGGGAGTAACAGTTACCAAAGGTACAACAAGATCAAATTGAAGCCATTCTAGATAATAAGGGGTTGAAGATGGGAAATGACAAGGAGTAATTTAATTTTAATTAATTAATCAAGTGGAAAAATAACCCACTTAAGGATTCAATTTGGAATACACCTTCAAAGATAGTCAAGCATGATAACAGTGTTGAAGAACTCATGAGAAACTCTTTTGTTCCCTAGAATTATGATGTAGGTGCATGCTTGTAAATGGTTCAATTTTGTTTGTTTTTAATTTTATTAGGTTTAATATTATATTTTATTTCAAAAATAATCCTCTCTCAGGAATCATTTTTCATTTTTAGGTCTTTTATAAGTCTTTTTAGTTTTCCTACCAAAAATAAGAAATTTAAATTTTTGAATTTGTTTACAAGGTTTTTAATAAGCTTGTCATATTTTGGCATATTGGAAATGGATATATCATTTTATTAGGATTAATAAAGTTCAAATATATATGTTTAAATTGTTTTTAAACCTTTAACTCAATGTACATCAGTTTGAAATTTAATCTAGATATATCTAATAAATATGGAAGGCCAAATTAAGTGTGATTGGATGAGTTTTAAGTTTGTTGAGAGATCCCAGCTATTTGAAATATGAATATAAAAAGTTTATAAATAAAATAAAAACATTATAAACCTTTAATAGTTAAAAAATGAGGATAAGAACATATTAAAACAAAGAGAAAAAGATTAGGTTGTGGTTGTTGTTGGTGTGTGGAGATAGTTTGTAGAAGTATATGTATTAGTATTTAAAGATATTTGAACAAAGGGAACCATGATAATATTTTAGATGATTTATAAAGTTAAATAAGGTTTTAATATAGGTTATTGATAATTTTTTATCTTTTTTTATATTTATATGATATATTTTTGTTTGTAAGGTTCAAAAACATCATTTTGAGTGACATGTTTTGTATAAAAGAATGTTCTCTACGTACTTTTGAGAGTGTTAAATATAATGAACACTTGTAAAATTAGGATAAAAATGATTATATATAAAATAAGGTAATAATAAAAATTTATTATTTAAATCCTAGGATTTCATCAAATTATAGCTATCAGGTCACCTAAAAGCAAATAAACCCTAGATCATGGTTTCAACTACAAAAACTTCAATATTTTATAAAATAACCCTCAAAATTATTTGAAAGTTGATAGATACTAACTTCAGGATGTCTAATAAATTATTAAAATATTTCCAAATATTAATTATCACTATAATAATGTATATTAGTGTTTTAGTGTTTATAGACTTGTAAATAGGCCTAAAATAGGGTTAAAAAGATAGTTTTTAATTTCTATTGGGATATCAAGTTTTAAAAGAATATATATATTATTGTTTATCATGTATAAAATTTTAATGAATTCTTGAAGATTATTTTATGATTCCTAACATCTTAATTTAGTATCAAAATCCCATAAATTCTCAAATTAGGCCTAGAAATAAGATCATGAATCAAGACAATCAATTGAAGGATATAATTATTTATGGATTCCCTTACACCACCATGCATATATTAAGGAATAATAATATGGTAACATTCATACATTATTTTTCCATATATTACTTTACCATTGGGGGCATCGTACACTAACCTATCGGTGCACACGTAGACCAATGTTTTAATTAATGACAGTTGTTTTATCTATGATTCTTAGTTTAAAAAAACATGTTCATTATTGAGAAATATACTCTCTTTTTTAATAAATAAATTCATGGACCCATTCATTTTATTCATTTGAAAAGAAATCAATAATATAATAGAACAAATTTTAATGACAAGATTTGAATGGAAATTTTGGGATCATAATGCTTCACCTATGTCAATAAGATATAAGATTAAATCACCAACTCTAATATTTGGGGTCCTCGAACAAATTCCATTTCACCCTTATAGGTAGGAATGGACTGAATCACAAGATTCTCCTAGGTGGTTCTTCACCTTATATGGAATTTAAGATCTTTATGTAGACCCAAGTAGGCTTAAAAGGTGTTAAAAAGGTCAAAATGCATTTTTAAAGCTATGAAAATTGTAATCAAGATTCATGAGAAGATACAAACATATTAGAATACAATTTAGAGTTGATAGAACTAGGCAAGATTTTACCAAGAAATTTATGAATTTTGTAAATGAATTCGGATATTTTAAAATGTCCTATACCTAATCAGGCTATCAACCCCCAAATAGTAATGTGTGTTCTCACCTAGTCTAGTTTCAAACACTACATATCACTATAGGTAATGCCAAAACCTTTGACATTATATTCAGGCATGTAATATCCATTTAAAACTATAGTAAACTTTGAAATTTCATCATGACCTAGTTAGGCATGTCATCCCACATATCACTAGACTTTACTCTCACCAAACTATAAAACCTAATTGAAAAATAAAATATAATTAACAATGGTGAGCACTCAAATCTACAGACAAATATCGAGATGGGATTATAACACTAACTACTAAATCTAACACAAAATATTATTAAAAAAAAATCTATTTAGGTCTTGAGTCATAATTACCATCGCATAATTCCTTTATAATATTCAATTACCAAAGTGGTAAATAATATCTAATTAACAAATGTTTGACCAATTTGAAATTTTTTCCAACATGACTGGTGATAAAAATATGATTATAAAAGAGATTCCAACCACGTCTTGTCAAAGACCAAATAAAGTCTCAAAAGCCTGATTATCATTATAAATATTGATATAACTTGATAAAGACCTAATCAGTACAATATAACCTAATTATCATTGTAATTAAACAATTTTCTCATGCCATCTCTGATCAAAATTTTAAGTGTTCTTAGCAAAGGGACTTTCAACTATGTTTAAAAAAGACCAAATTAGGAGATAGAGACCTAATTATAACTATAGAAAATAATGAATGTATCCAAGATAAATCTTAGACCATATCAAACTTTGGTCTAACCTAATTTTGAATGGCCTAATATGGGAACCAAGAGAATAACTTAATATAATTCACACCAAATGAAAAGCAAAGAAAAATAATGGTAAAAATAAACACTATGTTTTTGGTTGATGTTAGATAGCATGTCTACCATAGATTCTCCTACATCAAACACCCATGGTAAACTAAAAATATCATGAGATCTCACTTATGTACCTATGGTGATTTTTTATATATTTTTTACCATTTTTTGAAACCTCATATGCATTCATCCAATTTATGTCTTTATCTTTTCAATCATTCCACTTGAATAGGTACTCATAGTACTCATGGCCTCATGTCTTATTGTCAACTCAAATATCTAGAATAGCTTCCATATATTCTTTATATGCTTATGAAAATGACTCATTCCAATCCTCAAGTGAAAAATCCATGTTTTCACTTGTTTCCCCTTCCATGTATATGTATGAATTAGCCATATTGAAGATAGTAAAATACCTACTTTATCTAAAAACTCAATCCCATACACATTAAAGAAAAACTTCCTCAAAATATTCCACGGCCCAATATTTTTACACTTTAGTTTGTTATATTCACATTTCATAAACCTCTCCTTACATAAATGTGCCAAAACCATGTCTATAAATTTAAAATTCACTTCACTCCTTTGCATATCAAAATGTTTTTTGTATTCTCCATCACTCTCTTCAAGTCTTCTCTTGATTTATTGATTCACATTGTTCATATCTTAAGCATATTATTCACATTATAATATTATTATACTTGTCTTAGTTTTACTCCTCAATTCACATACAAATATATGGATACTCCAATACACTCTAAAAATTAATCACTCATGTACTCTAGTTGACTGAATCATTATAAGAAAATTCAACTTGTACCAACATGAATCCCATTGTTTGGTCTTGTCACCAACCATAAATCTCAATAAATTACAAAGACTTTAATTAACCACATCCATTCATACATCCATATAAGTGTGATAGTATTAATTTAGGTCTAATATGGTATCCAAATTAATCAATAGTGTCTTATAGAAGTATAAAATAAACTTTGTATCTCTGTCTGATACAATACTCTGAGGCAATCCATGCAACCTGATAATTTATTAAAATAAAAAATTTGAAATGTGTGTGGAATTAAAATTTATTATTTCATGATATAAATTGATCCATATTTGAAAATATATCCACAAAAACAAATATGTATTCATTACCTCACTACTTTCTTGGAAAACCAATAACAAAATCCATGCTCGATACATCCCATGGTCTATCTAAAACGAGAAATGGTTAATACAAATTATCATTATGAATATTACCTTTTACATGTTGGTAAAATCTAAATTTATACATAAAATTATTCATATATGTACCCACATGTGGCCAATAGTATCATTAATTTATTTTTGACAAAGTCTTGTCATATCCAAAATGACTAGCAAGTCCTAAGTTTTGTTTCTCCTTTAACAAGTTCTCTCTCATGGAACCTTGTGGTATACACAAATTTAACCCCTTGAAAAAGATTACATATTTTTTAATTTACTCTATCCATAAATTTATGTGTTCATACATTATATTCTTATGCACTACCCATACATCTTAAAAATCTACGTCTTCCATATATAACTCCATAGAATCAAATCCAATGACCTCCACTCTCATCTCATTCATTACAAGAGATTTTCTCCTAAAAAAATATAATACCTTATAAAAATCTCCACTCATATACTTAAATACAAAATAATATCTCTAAATAAATTCTAACCATATCATATTTCATTGATTTAACTTACCTTGGTTGTCTATAAACTACAAAACATGATTGTTCATGTAATAAACAAACTCCTTTGACAACAATTAATGTTTAAAATTCTTAAGAGATTTCACCATTACATATAATTAGTGGTCATATACTAAATAATTCCTTTTATATTTAATTCAAATTATCACTGAAATAGGTAGTGGTGTTAAACTCTTGAATCAACATTGCTCCTATGGTTATTCTTCTTACATCATAATTAACCTATAAATTGTTGATTCAAAAATAGATATTATTTTTTAATTAGTCCTTTATGAAAAATAATTACACCATGACCAATTATATGTAAACATTTTTATTATCACTTATGTAAGACACTTAATTTTCAAAAATTTAGTTCAAGTACAAAAAATAATGTGGGGATGATCTAGACATATTCACATTAATCATGTAGGGATTTATTGGTTCTTAAACTTCATGGTTTTCTCTAGAGGATATAACCACCCTTATTTTTAGGGTTATGGTTATGAAACAACCTTGGTGGATACATAAAAACCCCTCCATATATTAATGAATCCATAATTACCAACATTTGTAAGTAGTAATTATGTAACCACCCTAACAATTGTATAATCACTTATCTACAAACCATGGTGGTTTCATCACCATTTAAAACATAGAGAAGGGGAGAAGTTATAAATTATTATTCTCCTCATTTAATTTATAAATTACTGGTGAGTTTTTTGGTTGAGAGGGCCAATAAAGGATTATTGATAAATAAAATAATACATCAAAGAGGTAGTGAGTTTTTTGTACATTGGATTTACTTCGATAATTTTGAGTTTGAGTCTTTGTTTCAATTTACTCATTATTTTTAGCTATTTTAGTTGTCTTAGGTGTATCAAATTTATTATAATAGTCTTTTAATTTCATATCATGATTTGTTTATTGGTTTTTATAGAATGATATTGAATATTTTTTTAGTATAGGCCACTGGAAGTACCTTGTATACATTTACAAAACATAGTGGAAAGGTGAGTGTGTTTATTGACACATTAGATATTTTTCCCACATTAGGGTTCTCCAAGATAACCATTGTGTCATATCTATTTTTCTCAACTCTTAATCCTTTTTCATGTTATGTAGACTAATAATGTCATTCCCAAGCATGTATTCAATTATGTTTTCATATCTTAATCTTGGAATCAATTGTTGATATTGAAATATCCACCTAGCATATGGATTAGATTGGTATAAGACTTGGTTTTGTTTTTAAGTCCTTTGTGTTGTGTGTGTTTTAGTAAATTACAAGTTTATATCCATCATTATAGCTAATAGTATTAGTGGTCAAGGTGTCCTAGTTCCATTAAATAAATCATTTCCACAAATAAGTGAAAGTAAGGAATCAAAAGGAGGGACCATGTTAATGAATAATATGTCCAAAGAGCTCAAGATCATTTTTACAATCTTGAGAAAGGAATATAAAACATATATCTTTCCATGAGAAAGCTTGGCTAGTTGGAATCCATCATGGGGATTATTATGGAGAATCTTGGTGTTTACATGGAGATATTTCGATCAAACAAAGAGGACACTCACAAGATACATGAGAATCATGATGAGTATCCCCATGCCAACCTAGCTTCACATCCATTCAAGGTTGAGTTAAAGATTTAAATTATGTAATATGATGGGGATGTGAACATATAAAATATACACCATTTACTAGAGCAACTTGAGGTATATTTAAGTTTGTATTAGATTAATGAAATCCAACATATTTCTATTGCAAGGTTAAAGTCATTTAATCATGATTTAACATGGTTTGAGAGATATGACCATTATTTAGTTGTTAAAAAGTTTCCTCCTATTTCTAAGTGGGATTATTTTAAGATATTAATATATAAAAAATTATATCCTATTTTTTATGAGGAAGATAGTCCATGTATTTTTATTATCTTAGGCAAAAGTAAGGAAAAAATATGCAGGAGCATGCTAGCGAGTTCCATAAGAAGGTTGTCCAAATGGGAAAAGATGTATAAATTCATATTTTGATGAAGTATGTGGGTGGACTTCATATTAATTTGAGGTGATAAGTCCTTTTTGGAAAGACTATGGATGTATATGAGGCTTCTTCTCAAGCTCACTACTTGGATTTGGACAAGAATAAGTCTTCATTTACCTCTCAAAATAACTCTAAACAACAAAATGGATCCAAACAAAAGGGGAAAGGTAAAGGGAAAGGTAATAAAAATTATAATTAAATTTATAATAAGGATACTAAAGTAAATTTTAGTGAATGTAATATTTATACTCATTCTAATGATAAGTGTTGGAAGCTTTATATAGAATTTTATTTGTTGAAAAAAATAAGAAAAAGTTTTTCTTCACTTAAAGGTAAGAATATTGGTCACATCTCTGAGGTGGATGATACTTTGTGTTATACCTTCATAAATAGATAGGTATGTTTGGATAGTATTAGTAATCAAGAGAGTGAACTTTCTCAACTTCTCCATATTAAAATTTAGGTGAAGAAAACAAAAGTGGATGGTCTTTTTGATACTTGTTGACAAGGAAATTTGATAAGTAAAGAGTTTGTAGACAAATTGAAGTTTGAAACTTAAAAAAATCCAATACCTTATTATTTAGTTTAGGTAAATAAATGTGTAGACATATGGGTATATAGATAATGCAAGGTTAAGTTTGATATTAATGCTAATTTAATTGATTAATTTATGATGGATGTTGTGCCTTTTGGTGTGTGTGGTGTAGTGTTTGGTAATACATACTTATATATCTAGGATTCCATCTTCATCAAAAGATATAATCAATACCATTTAGTAAATGATGATATGAGAAATAATTTAATACTATGAAGTAGATTCAAATATATCTTTGGTAAGTGCCTCCAAAGCTAATAATCTCATTAATGCTAATGTGAAATTTTATTTGCTTCTTTTGAGAGTTAATTAAGAGAAAGATATTGTGGTAAATAAAATGTGTGGTAGAATGTTTACTAATAAATAGTATAAGCTTATGAGAGATGATAGTATATTAGCTAAAGGAAGTTTTTTAAGAGCCTATGGGGTTACCACCAACTAGGTCCTTTATGCATGAAATTTACTTGTTTCCTAATAGTTCACTTTCGAATATTGGGTTATATAGGTAATCCTTTAAGGATGTCAATGAAAAACAATAGTTAGAGTCTTTAATTATTTAGGGTGTAATTCATCCTAGTAATTCTCCATGTGGTTCTCATATTTTTTTAGTACCTAATAAAAATGTCACATGGATAATATGTGATGATTCTAGATCACTTAATAAGATTACTATCAATAATAGGTAACCTCTTCCATGGATTGATGATTTTCTTGATAAAATTTAGAATTTTAAATATTTTAATAAGATTGATTTTAATTTTGGTTATCAACAAGTGTGGATTAATGAGGAGGAAATTTTTAAAACAATATTCAAAACAAGACAAGGTTGGTATGATTGGTTGGTTCTACTTTTTGGGCTATGTAATGCATTGGTTACCTTCATGTGGTTGATGAATGAGGTAACGATGACATTTATTTATTACTTTATCATTGTATATTTGGATAATATTCTTTTTTTAATTTTAACTTTTTATGAGAATGTTGATAATCTTAAACAAGTTTTACAAGTGTTGAAGGAGAACAAGATAGTGCTGGATGAGAAGAAATATGAGTTTTCCCAATAATCACTAATATTATTGGGGCATGTGGTTGGAGATGGGGAGTTGAGTATTGATCCAAATAAGGTATAGGACATCATTAATTAACCAATACCATCTAATTTATCTGATAAAAGAAGATTTATAGGTGTAGTCTAATACTTGAGGAATTTCAACAAGAACTTCTCTTCCATAGCCACACTTTTGCACATCATTACAATAGGTAATAAGCATTTTACTTGGGGTAATATGTAAGAAGATGTATTTTAATTTTTCAAACATAATATTATCCATGATCTTGTTTTATCTTTGCCTGACTTTCAGCTACCTTTTAAAGTAGAAACAGATTCTAGTCATTATGTTATGGGGGGTTATTTTGATTTAAGGAGGTAAGCTGGTATGCTACCATTCTAAGTTATTCCATGGTGAAATATTGAATTATTATACATATACCAAATAATTTTACACTCTTTTTCAAGTGGTTAATAAATGGAAGCATTATCTAATGGGTAAGGAAACTATTCATGAAACCATAAAATGGCTCATTATATCCATGAAATAACATCCTCTTTCCTTGCATAAGAAGTGGATCTAAGTTTAGTTTATGAACTTATGATTTATTTAGAATGAAATAGAGAAATATATCTTGGTTATTTATTTATAAATAATTATCTTCTTGTTTGTTGATTTTTATTACTAATCTTTGGAAAAAGTTGTTAATATGTGTATATGAATCCCATAATAATCTATATTAGGCTTGAGCATGAAGATCCAACCAAATATCAGCTTTGAAGTGAGCTACAGGCATTCTGAGCACAGCTATAGACTCACCCAAACTAGCTATGAACTCACTTAATTCATATCTATAGACTTAGCCAGTAACTCTACATCTCTGTGGTTCATTGATTGAAGAATAGTTCAAAACATCAAACATCAAGGGAGCCATCATAGTCATCAACAATTTGAATAATGAAACATGAATAAATCTATAGAATTTATAGGTCTAAAATATATGGACTCTATAGGTTTTGAAGTCTATGAACTCTACAGGTTCTAAAATCTATGAACTTTGTAGGTTTCAAATCTACAGACTCTGTAGGTTCTAAAATCTATGAACTTTGTAAGTTCTAAAATCTATAGATTCTATATATTCTAAAATCTATAGACTCTATAGGTTTTGAAATCTATAGACTCTGTAGGCATATCTATGGACTGTAGAGGTCTATCTACATACTAGTTCAGGGTTGTATCTAAATTTAGACTTGTATAATTTTATTCTATAAATAATTCTCTTCATATTTTATGAAGATTAATCTTATATTGTAAATATATAATAAGTCTCCATATTTTGTGAAAAATTAAGATAATTTAGAATATCTAAGTTTTTATATTTTTCTCTATATTAGGTGGAGAGCATCTAGGTTTGTTATTCCTAAATAAGGAGTTGGTTGGAAGCATGATATTATAAATACAACCTCCCACACCATTATAATCAATCTTAGTTATCAATAATATGTTTTGAAGCTTTGTGACATAAATCTAGTGTCTGATTAAAATCCACTTTCAAGGAATGAGTTGGCCACTCATTCCAAGGAAGATGGATAAATGTATTTTTATTTATTTCTTTATTATGTAATTATGATTTTGAATTTTTATTATTTATTTTTCATGTAAATATTTATTTTTTGTAAAGTTTATTGTGAATCTATAGGTGTTTTTTATGTTTATCATTTTTTTTAATTCAGTAATTTGCTTTCCTACAAGTGTGATTTATTTTTCTGCAAGTGTGATTTACTTTCTTTCAAGTATGATTTAATTTTTCCAAGTGTGATTTTTCATTTTTGCAAATGTGATTTAATTTTTTGCAAAGTATGGTGTGATTTATTTTCTTGAAAGTGTGTTTTTCAATTCTTGTAAGTGTGGAGTGTGGTAGAAGAGATCAATTACTAGAGATCTCTTTCTTCTATTGCATACAGCTTTGGACACTAGCCCTAGATTAACATTATTAAATGATGAATTAAATACTCATCATTTTTGGCATAGTTTTTGGGGACATGATGTTATTACAAGATTTAGAATTTGTTAAGATAAATGTCTAGTGGTAGTAGATAATCTAGATCTTAGTGAGAGGAAATGTCTCTTTACAAATTTTGTGATATGAGATACTTAGTTAATGGTTTTTTTAGAAGTTATTTTCTTATAAAATAGATTAGAATTTATTTTCTTGTAACATAGATTTTTTTTTTGCAATTAGCTTTATAAATTTTAATTTCATGCACCCCCCCCCCCCCAACACCATACTAACATTGCTATGTAGAAATAAAAACTGTTAACACCATATGAAAGGATTTAAACATTGATACAAGTTGCAGGAAGAAACTAATGATCTAAAATAGCATAAAAGATGGAGAAAACTGGACTAAATTTCTACAATTGTTCACAAAGAGAAATCTAGAATTTATGCTCTTATGCCTAACATATCTATTGAAGCATTAATCTACCTATTTGAAGAAAAGAATTGAGATCGACTATATGGAGGATAAAATATAGTTGCACTTTTTTTTTAAAACCATCAACAAAAGATCACACTATATTTAGATCACATCAAAAGTGAATCTAAGTTTTGATGGAAGAAAAGTGACATTGGTTTGCATATTGGAATGGATCATGCAATAAATTTGGCATCTAGATTCTACATGGAAAAATAAATGCATTCTAATATTCAAGGTAATTGCTAATTTTCTTGAATAAATCACTACCTTTTAGCATGAACGGTTGTTGCTCTTACATTATAAAACTACAATTTCTATTTTCTCTTTGATTTATTACTAAGTTGGTGTAGCATTTTTAAGAACTATTTGTAAACTATAGTAATGAAGTCTTATAGGAATTAGAAATATGTTTGCCTTACATGAAAAGCAATAATGTTTTCTAAGATTAGCCATAACCTCAAACACTTAAAAGAATTATTTAATTTGGTCTTCATGCTAGGTGTTTATTTTATTTTTTGTATTTAAATATTAGTTTGCATGTATAAGTATAGACCATTATTAAATAAATTAAACAAAATAAAAACTAAAAAAATAAAAATAAAAAAAAAAAAAAAAAATTGTTTGCATGGATAATGAAGTCTAGATCATTATTAAATAAATTTAAAAAAATTAGTTTGTATGGATAGTGAAATAAGTTTACATGGATAGAGAAAAAAAAGTTTCTAACAAAGACCAAATTATATAAGATAGTTTTTTGATAAGGGTGTGAAATGTTAGATTATGTTAAGCATGTGGTTGATTAGAGTATGAAATCATGCAATTTATCTTTCTATTTTGAGTGTGTTAAATAGGTGGTATTAACAATTTATAGGAAGTTGTAACACAATAGAAATATTTCATTTTTTTCTTTAATGATAAGGGATTTTATGAGGAAAAAAAGGTAAACTGGTCCTAGCTTCAAAGGGCTCTACAAAATATTCAAGTATGTTTTCATGTACTCTATTTTATTTTTAGTTTGGTATTTTCATATCATTTATCGATCAACTACTATGCATACAAATTATAAGTCATTGATTATTCCTTCCATCCATGCATTATCATTTAAGGTATGTTAAATTTTTATAAAATTAATAGCTAGTTTTAGCTAATTTTTTTTAAAGATCTATCATTATCCCTATGCATATCATAGTTAGACTTTCCTACGCAGCCTATAAATAAAAAGATTTTATGACATTTATCTCTATTCCATTCCATCCATTAGTTAAAACCATATCCACCAATCATAATAATAGAACTTATCTGAGGGAGTTCTTGTTTCCACAATAAAAATCCATTAGAATTTTTGAGCTACCAATCATTCCTAAATAGGCTAAAATACATTCATTAAAATGTTTTTAAATGTTCCTTCCATTCTTTATGGTATTGAAATTTATAATTATTTGGTGTGGCTAATACTATGCTTGTCTGGAAAGTTTTTGTGGTTTTATGTTTTTACAAGATGATTTCATGAAGATAGATCAACAAGAAGCTTTCAAGGTAGAATAGAGGAACATAAAATTGCTTCATCATAAGGATGAATTCTCTCACAAGGCTACTCCTAAATGAAAGAGATCAAAGGAGACAAATCAATAGGAAAGAGTTTAAATAGAAAATAATCATCTATAGGCTTGCACCTTTATGTATATGGACTCAAAGTTTAGAGATTATGGAGCCATTTGAGAAGATAAAAATAGCTCAATTTATATCCATAGGTTCATCAAGTACCTGACACTTTATCCTAAGAGAATATTAGAATCAATAAGAATCTTCCATCAATGATTGGTCATCACTACATATAGACCAATGATGAAGAATGTTAAACATGTAAAAAATTTACTAATACATTTGAAAATAGTATGAGGATGTATACAGTCTATTTCTAACATTTTATCTATCATCATTTTTGCATATAAAAAAATAAAACAATAAAAAATCTTGAGCATTGTTGGTAGTCTTGGTTTGAAAACTAACTTGTTGGTAGGCCAAGTATTGGAAAAATGAGTCTTGGCTATAAAACTAGTTTTATTGACTAGTCAAGGTGAAAAAAAACCAAAAATGAAAACCCTCATGTGTTGTTGGTAGTATTGGTTTGAAAACTATCTTGTTGTTGGGCCAAGTACTATAAAAATGAGCCTTGACTAAAAAACTAGTTTTACTGGCTAGTCAAGGGCAATTTTTTTTCTTTTTTTGAGAAAAATTAAAAATCAACAATGGTTACTTTTCCCACCTGAAATAAATACTTGGTTTTTGAATTTTTATGCTCTCATTTTTATCATTTTTTGGGCTTCCATTATTTAAACATATTTTCCAATATGCTCCATAGGCTTGACATCAAGAAAGACATGCCAAACTGAAGTTGTGCCAATGTATCTAGTTTTTTTATTTCACTTTTAAATTTATTTTTAAGTTTTGTTATTACATAAAGATCCATTTTTTTTTAGAAGAAGGAAAAATAATCAAATATCCCCACACTTTATACATATTTACATTGGCATGCATGGGATTAGGTGTGGGAGAGGAGAAAGAGAATATTGTTAGCAATAAATTAAGAATGTCATTTAGTAAAAACAAATTTGACTTAGATAGAGGCATATATTTTCACCATTATTTTTTAAGAATATCAAGAAACAAAATTTACTTCATATTTTATATCAAAGTTACTTTGTATTCAAAATAAATCAATGTAAGCATAGTAGAAAATTCTCAACACAAGAACCTACTCTCACCTCATTTAAAAAAAGAAAAAGAAAATAAAATAAATAAATAAAAGAGGGCAGCATGAGAATTCCACACAAGAACTTATCATTGACAAATATATTTTATTGACCACTTTCATTAGAAACTTTTACCTAGAGGATTATACAAGTTAAAAAAAAAATTACTTATGCAAGGTCAAATCTGGAAAGACTATTTGAAAATGAGAACATATAACTCATGCATTTATATCTCAAAGAATTTTTAGATAAAGGAATGGCATGCATGAGGACATGCATGAGGTTAGGTGTGGGAGAGATGATGAGACCATAAAATGGCTCATTATATCCATGAAATAGCAACCTTTTTCCTTGCATAAGAAGTGGGTCTAAGTGTAGTTTCTGAACTTATGATTTATTTAGAATGAAATAGAGAACTATATCTTGATTTTTTTTATAAATTGTTATTTTCTTGTTTGTTGATTCTTGTTACTAAATATTTGAAAAAAGCTATATGTGTGTGTGTGTGTGTGTGTGTGTGTGTGTGTGTGTGTGTGTGTGTGTGTGTGTGTGTGTGTGTGTGTGTGTGTGTGTGTGTGTGTGTGTGCGTGTGCGCAACCCATAATAAGCTATATTAGACTTGAGCATGAATACCCAAATAAATATCAACTTTGAAGTGAGCTATAGGCACTTTGGGCATAACTACGAACTCACCCAAACTAGCTATGAAATCATTCATTTCATATCTATAGACTTGGCCATTAGATCTACATCCATATAGTTCATTGATTGAATACCAGTTCAAAGCATCAAATGTCAAGGGATCCATCATAGTCATCAATAGTTCAAAGAATGTAACTTGAAGAAATCTACAAATTTTATAGGTCTAAAATCTATTGACTCTATAGGTTCTAAAATCTATAAACTCTATAGGTTCTAAAATATAAAAACTCTTCAAGTTTGAAATCTATGAAATTTGTAGGTTTTGAAATATATAAACTTTATAGGTTTAGAAATCTATGGACTCTATATATTTTTAAATCTATGGACTTTGTAGGCATATGTACAGATTGTGCAGGTCTATCTATGAACTAGTTCAGGATTGTATCTAAATTTCAATTTGTATAATTTTATTCCATAAATAATTATCTTCATATTTCATGAAGATTGAAATTATGCTGTAAATATATAATAAGTCTCTCCATATTTTGTGGAAGATCGAGATAAGCTAGAATATCTAAGTTGTTATATTTTTTTTCCATATTAGGTGGAGAGCATCTACGATTGTTAATCCTAAATAAGGAGTTGGTTATAAGAATGAGATTATAAATGTAACCTCCCACACCATTGTAATCAATCTTGGTTATAAATAATATATTCTGAAGCTTTGTGACATAAATCTAGTGTCTAATTAAAATCCTCTTCTAAGGAATGAGCTGGCCACTCATTCCAATGAAGATGGATAAATGTATTTTTATTTATTTATTTATTATGTAATTATGATTTTTAATTGTTGTTATTTATTTTCATGTAAACATTTATTTTTTTTAAAGTTTGTTGTGAACTTACAGGTTTGTTTTTGTGTTTATCATTTATTTTCAATTTAACAATTTACTTTCCTGCAAGTATGATTTATTTTCTTACAAGTGTGATTTAATTTATACAAGTATGTTTATTCATTTATACAAGTGTGATTTAATTTTTGCAAAGTGTGGTGTGATTTGATTTCCTACAAGTGTGGAGTGTGGTAGAAGAGACTGACTGCTAGAGATATCTTTCTTCTATTGTATACAACCTTGGACACCAACCATGGATTGACATTATTAAATGATAAATTGAAAACTCATCAACTATTATCCATATGGATCACTTACCTCTTCAATATTTGAAATCTCAAACTAAACTTCAACAAGTTAGGCATTACAAATGGATGGGTTTATTGAAAAAATTAGTTAATTATTAATAATAAGAAAGGTGTGACTTACAAACTAGATTACTTGTTTTCATTACCTCCTTTACTTACAACTATGGGAACCATAACTCTTATTTAAAATTTTATGTATGAATATTATGTTGAGAGATACAAGCATGTTGTAGATTTTAGGTATCTAATTATTCAAGTAAATGAGTCCCAAGGAGAAAGGTTTTATCCCAAGAGGGGCTATTATATTCAAGATGGATTGATCTAAAAGTTGGGTACCCTTTGTGTTCCCAATAAGCAAAGAGTTCAACTATTAAGAGAGGCACACACTTCAAATTTTGTACATCATTTTGGTATTATAAATACTATTACTCATTTGTGTAGGTATGTTTATTGGCCTAATATGCAAGTTAATGTTTCCAAATTAATAAGAGGTTATGCTTTATGTATAACAAGTAATATGGCATATATAAACCCAAATTAATAAGAGGTTATGCTTTATGTATAACAAGTAATCCTATTATTATAAATTTGGGTTTATATATGCCATTACCATGGTGTTCCTAATAGGCCATGGGAAAGCATTTCTATGAATTTTGTAGGTGAACTACCTATGTCAAGGAAGGGGAATAACTATCTCTTTATGGTTTTGGACTAGTTTAGTAAGATGTGTATTATTTTTTATTGTAATAAGACATTTTTTTTCTCCAATCTACTCCTCACAAAATACCCATGAGGTTGGGTGTTCCTTAAAAATTGGAAGGTAAAAAAACTACAAAATTTTGTCTTCCATTTTAAGACTGATCTAGGATCATCCCAGGGCACAACTATAGGTATTGGACTTCAAAAATAGATTCTACATGAATAGTCTCCAAGAGATGTACTATCACCACAAAAATTTTAATCCACTATCTTACACATGTCAAAGATTATTATGGAAACTTGAGTATTGGGCTTATTATTTATAAACACAAGGGAAAAGGGTATTTAAATTCAACAAAATAAACACAAAAGAGAGGGAAGGGTAAGGTAGAATAGAGAACCTCTAGGTCTAAAATAAACTCAATACACTAGTCATTGAACTAGGTGGATCCACCATAGTTACACCATTGTAGAACAAGTTTTACCAGAGTTCTACCTCCAATAACATACAGTGGGAAGAGTTAGAGGGAATCAAGAGTATGCCTTCAATATGATTTTTTAGTAATGATGAGTTCTATGGGTTTATTATTAGAAACACATAAACTCCATATGATAACTTGTAGCCTAGCACACAAATTATCATCACTACAAAGGGGAAATGAATAAACTCACACCAAGATTATATTAGATAAGAACATCATAATCATAGTTTACATAAATCAACAAAGTGTTAATTCAATTAACATAGCATTGATAATCATTCAAACATAAAGATGAAATGAAATTAAAATTTAGGATGAACCCTCTTGCATAAAAATAAAGATTGTATTCATTAAAAGAGTAAATTCTATTACAATAAGCAATCTTGACCATTTTTTATAGTCTAGAGTGATGAAGGAAACGTTGTTGAAATCCTGGCTATAATCTGACATCACTTTTAAGCAATTTTGGTTGACCCTAAAATACAATAAAACTTTTCCATATATATATAAAGATGGTGTTCACCTACAAAAAGCATAAGATCCCATATTGGGCCATTATGGCCACTCATTATAGTTATAACCATATTTCAAAATTCAACCAAAGCAATCCTTACAAACTTGAAACAAATCTATAGGGGACCACTAGTTGACACAAGGAGGTGACTAAGAGGGACTAGATCCTAATTACTTTAACTAGGTGATCCTGTATTCCAATGAAACTACCACTAGGTCAAACTCCCTGTACAGCTTGGCTAGGTTCATTATGGGCTCCCTAAATATTACCTCAGCTTGAGATGCCATTATTTGGGAGATTTAGAAGGGTGCTTATATTGATTTTTGGACTCCATAGACCTAGTTGATGCTTACCATGGACTGAGTTGATAGATCAAACACCACCCAAGCCCCCTGTTTTCCTTCACCACTTTCTCCCTCATAACTTGGTCAAAATGACCTAGCTGGGCTTTGAATTCCCCTTGTTCAAGAAAGGTGTCATTTGGGTGGAATATCATAAAGATATTGAACTCTTTTTAGTAGGTCAATATCTTCTTCTTGCCCTCTTCCAAAGGTCCTATTGAAGTACAAGCCAAGGCCAACCATTCCTCCATCATATATCTCATTCTCTTGATGTATGTTTGGTATAACCATGGATATGAGGTTGGCATAAGTTTAATCTCTAGGAACATTCCCTTATTGACCACCACTTGTAGCTTATGGTATTTCCCATTGATCTATGTAATCCTCTCCATGTAGGCTTATGTCTTTTATATAAGTATGTTGTTCTCGACCAGAGTCTCTACCACTTTCTCAAGGATTGAGAAAATTATTATGAGGGCATCTTTGACTTGATTGGTTATCCTGACTAGAAACATGCTCTTTACTTGGGATTCTAGAGTGGGAAGTTATCTCTACATGTCCTTGGAGAGATTCTCTAACATATCATGTGTAGATCATAGGATGGATAATGGGTCCTCAACCATCCTCTCCTCCCCAATGGAATTCCTTACCTTGGTTAGGGAGAATAGATCCTGATGGGTCTATTATATCACTAGGTTCCCCTCTTGAACAAACCTCTATGTGAGTGTATTTTTCGTGATTTTTAAGGCTTGGTCAAAAATCTATTACACATCCAAGTTGCCTTGGGTAGCCATTTGTAGTGATTATGACCTTGGGACAGTTCCTTGGTTTGAGGGAGGTGTAGGAGGGGTGGTTGAAATGGTAGTGAAGGGTGGAGGCAAAGGTAGAGGAGAGATAGAGGAAGTGGAAGGAGTGAAAGAGGAAAGTAGTAGAGGTTAAGGGGGAATGCGAGTGAAAGGTGGGAGAATGAAAAGGGAGGACCAAGGGAACATTTAAACCCACTACTATTTCTGATTTAGGTTCACTTGAGGAGATGGTTTAGAATGGGTCATTAAACAATAGGGATGAGATGGTTTGGTTAAAGGAAAGTCTTGTGGTGCCTTTGGAAATAGAGATAAGGGGATGAGGAGATAGACAAAAAGATGTTGTTTTTGGATATAGAGGAGCTATCAAGGTCTATAAATGATATTGAAATAGATTATAATGCCTTTAGGCTAGAGCCAAAGTGTGGGTTGCCTTCTACTTCTTTTTCAACTTCCTTCCTAGGTTATCTCTATATTTTGTAGTGGGTGGTCTAATTAGGATGATAGGAGCTATAGGGTATAATGGAAAATGACTTAAATATATTTAAGGGAGTTCCAAATTAATTAATATAGGGATTGGGAGGGTCATTAATATAAGTGGTATGCTCCTGAAGGCTATAGTTGTGTTTGTTGATAAAGGCACACCCAAGGAAGGCATTAAGAAGAATCCATGTTATGAGATGAAGGGAGCAGAAAAGTATGAAGAGGTAATGACACTCAAAAGGAATGATACCAAAGTTACTTTTGTGAAATATGGAGGGGGAATAATGAGGAATATAGGAGGCACCACTTGGGAAACTTGTGGGGGTGGACTAGAACTAGTGAGCACCAAAATTGGGAGTTGGAAAGATAAAGGAGTGAGGGGTAGAAGGGAAATGAGAGGAGATGGAGGCATGAGAGGGGGAATTTAGATGGGTGCCTATTGGGATTCTGGTTCTAACTTCAGTATAACATTACCATTCACACAAAACTTTAGTATATATCAAACCTATTGTTGAGGTGTTAGTGGTAAAGCAAGTTGTGCCTGGGATGCTTGGCATAATTTAGTTTAGGGTTGGCTCTATCACAACCTAGTTATTGGAGTTGTTAAAGGAGGTGATTGAGGAACTAAGGTGTGAAGATAATCTTGAGCAGGTAGAGTAAAATCTAAGGTATGAAGGGTAGGAGTGGGTATAGGAGGAGTTAGAGCATGAGGATCAGGAGTTACTGGTGAAAGTAGAGATAGACTTAGATCTTAAGGAAGAGAAGGTGGTGGGATGGCTTATAATATCCTCCAAGAGATGGTCATAGATATAAGATTTGGGTCCTCTATGGAATGAGTAGGAGATGGAGGAGGCATGGATTGGCTTGCTTGAACCTTATTTCCCTTCTTATTTTTGGCTACTATATGGGATAACAACTCCTAATCATTGGTGGTATTTAAGTAAATCTCATCATTATCTTTGGCCTAATGGCCATAGTTGATGTTGAGGTAGGTTGATTTTCATACCAAATGAGATCAAATTACCCCTTTAGGGTCCCATTTCCAAACCTTTCACTTTTTAAGGGTGAAATAATCTCTCATGGCTACCATATTTTGTATTAATGGGAAATTCTTATAGACATGGTGTCAAATGGTGATTAGGAGTTGTGGGCATGCCTTATAATAACATTGTATGTAGAAGCTAAAGATTCCTTACACTATTTTATAGGTGATCTCTTATTCTACCAGGTAGTCAAGAACATAATATGGCAAGTAGAGGGGGTCCTTGAGGAAACCCATGATATAGATCACAATTTCATCCTTGTATAACCAATAGCCCCTCAATCCCACATTGCCTTTAAGAACCAAGGAATAAAAGATTCATTGATGTCTGGGTAGACCATTAGGTGGAATTTATCATAAATTTACCATATGTGATGGTGGAATTGGTGGTCATACAACTTAGGGAATACCATGTGGACCACTGATCCCCTAGGAACTGATGCAATAAAGGTTAAAGGCTTGAACGAGAGTGTCCCATTGACTACATCTAGTAGGTATATCATAATGTATAAGTTATCCATAAATCAGACATATATGATGGCATGGACCAACTTGAATTTGATCATTTCCACAATATTTGGGACATCTAAGCATGTTAAGATCATGTACAAGAGAGGCACCCATAGCTCATTGACATGTTGGTAGTCTTAGCCCTTGAATAACTAGTTCAATGGGATCATGCCTACTCAGACCTCCTCTCAAAAGGTAAAGACTATATATGTGTTTATATCATCCTTATTAACCCATTTGAATTTTGGGTTCTTATCCTAGTTATGGAAGACATCATATATTTGGTAAGTCCCTATCCAAACTATTACCACCACCATATTATATATGAAAGTGAAGTATTAGAGGGAGTAGTACACATTAAAGGCATTGCTAGATATATTGGCAATATGGTGCTAAGATTTGGGAGAGAATACCTTGTTTTTAACCCCATATTGCACATGAATGGTCTTATGAAGGATGTCACTCAATTAGTCACCATAGGGAAATGCCTCTAGTTTAGTAGCATCTCTATGGAGTCCATACTTCTTATATGACCTAAGGGCATCCTCATACTCAGCATGTTGGTCATCATCTTTGATAGAGTCCCTAGGGACTTTCTTGACTAATGTAAATATATCATTATAGTGATAAAAAATGGTCAATCTAGCTAGGAATGTGGTGTCCTAGTACTCAAGTTTGGCCTTTGGGTTTGAGGATGGTGCAACCATTAGAGTAGGATGGAGGGGTAATTGGGAAGGTTTGAGTGAAAAAGGTGTAGGATACATGGACTTTATGTAATTTTGAAATCAAGGAGTTATATATTTATTTGAAGGAATAAATTATAACTATTAGAGAGAATCTCTTTGGTCTTTTATAAATACATAGATACAACTCCATTATATTAATAGAATTTAGCAGATCACTTGTGAATTTAAATTTGAGTTGGTGTCTAGGTTCTATTCATTTATTTATAAATATAGAATTGAATTCAAATCTTATGATACTTTATCTATTGATGGATATAAAAATGGTGATGGGATGTTTTGTTATTATCCAATTGGGCCCAGCTCCCCATTTTGTTAATTTTAAGTGCATGGTAGGCACATGGTCACATCTCTTAGAGGCTTCACAACGAAATACTAATTTTTAACATGCATTGTCTTCTTATTAACCTTACTAATAATGTTTAGCATCTAGGCATATCTCCATACACTACATCATTCCCCTAGGTTAGGTGATGGGTAACTTAGGGACATGTGCCATGTCATAATTAGCTTTCAAGTTTCATTCGTACCTTATTTTAACAATCAGAGGGCCTTAGTTGGTAATTAGTTCATATGTACTCTAGGTGACATGGTGATTTATCATTAATTTAGGGTCTTTTTGGCCTTGATATCTTTGATAAATCTAGGGAGTAGTCATTATAACTCATGGAAATTTGGTGCCTTCCCATTCAATTAGGATCTCTTAAGATCTATCCCTTATAGGTCCAAGGGACTAGCCACTCTGACACATGGTGATGTGGTGCCTTCCCATTTGGCCAAGCTCTTTTAGGCTCTAACATCCCTATTAGGTATTGGGGACTAGTTGTTTTGACACATGGTGACATGGTGCCTTTCCATTTGGCCAAACTTTCCTAGGATCTAACATCTATGATAGGTCTAGGGGACTAGTTGCTTTGACACATGGTGACATGGTGCCTTCCCATTTAGTTAGGCTCTCTTAATCTCTAAAATCTATGACAAGTTTATGATACTGGTCTAGCTAACACATGGTGATGTGGCACCTTCCCATTTAGCTAAGATCTCCTAGGCTCTGACATATATGATAAGAATAGGGGATTAGATGCTATTACACATGGAAACATGGCACCTTATTATTTATCCAATCTCTCTTAGGCTATGACATCTCTTATAGGTCTAGGGGGAACTCATTACTACTTTGACACATGGTGACATGGCACCTTACCACTCAGTCAAGCTCTCCTAGGCTCTAAAAAATCCATTAAAAAGACCAAGTAATAAAAATGAAAAGGAACATGCTACATTAAAACTTAGTTGTCAATTATGGAGACTTGGATTCACCATGATAGTGATGAGTCAATTGTTTTAAGAATGGAATGGGACTCTGGGTTATTCCAATGAAATATATCCTATAATTTTAGTGCCATGATTTCTTAAAAAGAAAAAACACTCCTTGTTCCTAAAAAATAAAAGAATCCTATTACTTTTTGATGAAATCAAGGTGGGGTATATTCAAAGGATTTGAGTAGGTATCATTGATAGGATAAAAATAAAGGACACTAAAGCTATGGTTCATGATGTTTTTAGAGGGGTCCTATATTTTGAAATAAAGGGGGTGTGTTAGCCATAACAAGTGGTGACTTTCATGGGAAAGTAATGAGAAACACTTAGAACCCAACTAGTTTACTTTTCTTTCTTTGCTTAACATAGAGATTATAATGGTAATTTTTATTGACCATAGAAAATATGAGGCACTAGAGTCTCAAAATATCAAGAGGCATGCTAAGATTCCACCTTATATACAACCACCATTATGTGTAAGAAGTAATTTTCATTTTCCATTTCAACTCAAATTTTATTCGAGTAATCGAGGTTGGACTGGTTATCAGACTTCATCGAGGGCATCATTAGCTTGATGTCTTGGGAGGGAAAATGGTTGTGGCATTTTATTATACCAAATGGGAATCCATATCCTTAATAGAGACGCCTTTGGTTATTTTCATAGCCTTAATCCACTATCAACCAAGATGGAAAGCCTACGATGGAGATTACCATTATAGCCCTTTTGATGTAGACTCAGAGTTTAGATTATACATGATTTATTTATTCCTTTCAAAAATTTTGATGAAAAGATAATCATTTATTGGTCTTGTCTATTGAGGGTTTAGGACCAAGCTAATGGTGAATGGATAAGGATAAAGTTCTGAATAGGTATTTAGTCTTTGATCAATTTGATTAATCCTATATTTTCTTGTGACATTATTTTAAGTGTAGATTGGTGGCTCTATTGTGGTGTAGGTTTTTCTCAAATATACATGTGTCTTCAAAATCATTAGCCTCTCTTATCTAAGATTTTTAAAATTTCCCATTAATATCCTAGAATTTCTTAGATTGAAGACTTCAACCTAGGTCTTTTAGCATCTCATCAATCCTTATAGGCTTCATCCACCACCTAAATTAGTTACTAATAAGGTGTTAGTGCTCAAAATTACACTGAAGCAATTGATCCCTTATCAAGTATGAATGCCTAAGTTTTCCACCCAATTCTAGTTTTCAAGTGTCATCAAAGGTCAAATGTCTTGTTAATTTGGTTGTTATTAGCCTTTGGTCTATCAAAATCCAAGTTAAGTTTGCATTTGATCATTTTGAAACCTTTATTCCAATTGCCCTAGCTTGGATCTATTGATTTAAATTCAAAATTAAGCAGGAACACTTTTAAAATGTCATGGACTTAGTTTACTTTTTATACTAAGGTTTGGTCATGCTTATTAACATGACCAAACCTTAATATAAAAATTCACCCTTGATGCCTTTTATATCTCATAGCCCTTGGTATAATTTAATTATTAGCATGGTCTGACTAATGCTTGGTCCTTTATTATATGCCTAGCATAAAATTCCTAAGTCTCCATTATATTTATTTATGTCCCAAAACCTTAGGCTAAGTCCTTTTATCCTAAGTTTTTATGTCTCAAGCTTTAACTTAGTATTTTCCTTGTCCAATTTGAGCCAATCATAGTTATTCTAGTTGATCGTGATCAGATGGTGCATGTCAATACAGAGGAAAATAATCAAATGATGTGGGAGAAATGTTGAATCATCAAAAATCTCTAAGATTCCTAAGAGAGTGATAAATTTCACCATCTCAGTAGGCTTCCTAATGATCCAATGGCATGTAGGAGTCAACAAAGTTAAAGAACCTCTAGAGGAATGTGAAGAAGACACATGTCAAACTCTTGGCAAGTGACCAAGTAGTGTGATAACAACATAGACATCATTGATAGTCATGAAAACGTCAAAATTAAGCTCAACCATTATACATTAGGGCTTAAATTTGATGGTCACATAGACATCATTGACAACCCATGTGAATGTCAAATGATAGGTGAATGGACACCAAATTTAAGCAATGGTTACTATCTATTGAGGCTTAAATTTAATGGTCATACGCCTATAAAAAATGTTCACATAAACATAAAATGATGGGAATGCAAATATCAAAATTAAGATTAATGATTATCTATTTAGGCTTAAATTTGATGTTTATATACCCGTCAAAGATATTCACATGAATGTAAAATTATGGGCATACATGTGTCAAATTTAATCCATAGTATATAGATAATGGCATTTAATCTTTTAGATCTGGATTGATGGTTTGCATTCCATCAAGCTTTAAGATTAATGACACAAGAGAGATCTAACTTGTCAAAGGACTTGAGCTAATTAAGGAGCTACATGTGGTAGAAGGGCACTAGCCCAATAGAGATTGACTATGTAAGGTGAAACAAATCCCATAGAGTATCCAAGTGGCATGATCTCCAGGGGTTTTAATAAAAAACTAATGGCCCATAATTGGAGATAAATGCTAAATTAATGTTGAGATCCCATAAAGATACCAATTGGCATGCCCATATTCATCATGACAAGGATCCACATTTCAAGTCAATGGATAGAGTGACATGGAAATACCACATAAGCATCCATGACACATTCAAGGACCATATATAATACAATTAGTAGAGATTCCACCAATGATAGTAACTTGGATATTTGCATTTTGTAAATTTTTAAAAGGGGCCAGAATTTCCTTTAAAGATCAAAAAGTGAAAATAATGCATTTTTGCATTAAAAATATATGACTTAAATCTTTAAATTCCAAGTACAAAAAGGCAAAGGTGCTAAAATGTGAAAGTGTAATCTGGAGCACAATAAGTAAAAGTTAAAAAGAACCTAAGTCTTTTGCATTTTTTAATGTTGTGCTTGTCCAAGCTCCTATATGGAAGGAAATTACAAGTTTTCAAGTCTAAGATGAGCCACTCTAAAGAAGATCATTCAAAAGGCCATGGATCTATAATATTCCCAAGATATCATTGCAAGAGTAGGGTGTTCCATGGTGTGCATAAAAGGAGGGAATCTATCTAGAAGTTTTTAATTGTCTGAACAAGTGATCAAGGGGATCCTTCGGTAGTTACACATTAATACAAAGTTTATTTGGCTTTTAGATCATGAATATTCTCCTTCCAACTCATGTGAAAGGCATTTCCAACCAAGAGATCATAATATTTGCTTCAATTATTCATCATTTCTTGTAAAGGCAATTGTAACCATGACTTTCTTTATAGTTACATGAATATTTAAGGCCTAGTAAAAGATTTATTCCAACTAAGAGTATCTTGTTAAGACTTTGGTAATTATAGGATTTAAAATGGGTAAAAAATGTATAAATAGAGGGATTATTATCTATTTAAGGGTTGTTTGGCTATTGTGTTGGTCATTATGTGGGATGTTTTTAGTCATTATTTCTCTCTAAATCTAGGATCTTCAAATTTTTGGGATCACAATCATATGTGATTTGTCTCTCTTGATAAGGTGGTTACATCTGTACAGCCATTAACAAGTTTTGAAATCATGTTTATATCTCCCTTGTCAAAAGAGAAAACTTGATAGGCTTATCCCCTTGGTAGTATTTTAAAAAATTGATGTATGTAAGGTTTCTTTTTGAGTTAATGAGAATTCTTGAGGTTCTTTACTATTTATTGTTGATGATGTGTAGTAATATGTTTTACTAGTTCTGATGATTGGATATTTTTGTTTGTGTTCATTACTAGTTATCATTTTGAATGTGGATCTAGGTTATAAATTCCTTTTTGTAGTTTAAATTATAAATATGTTGGTAAATAACCTTTTAGGGCACCCTAGGTTTATGGAGTTGATAGGGAAAAACATCTAAAAGCTTAGTTTCAATGTATGTTCTAATCTTTCATAGATCATTTGGCATTTACTTCATCTTGTATTTGATATTTTCCTACATCTTTGATAAGGATAATATCATGAATGTTATAAGATCCCTTGTTTAATGAAAAATCTCTAGCACCACCACCACACCCTTCCTCTTTATTATTATCAAACTATCTTACCCAATCCTACCCTATAAATGATAAAATCTTTATTGCGTATCATAAGTGTCATTTGCCTACAAATGCATAAGATATTGATTATATAGCATGTATTTGTATCTTGTGTTTTAAAGCTTAGCATTGTAATCTTTCATTCAGCCCTGATGTTGATAATCCTTTAAGATGAAGGTTGTAAGAACTTTTTTATATCTATCTTTAGTAGTTTTTATTTGGCTAGAGCATTTGCTCATTCTGTGTGGTAACCCTTCCTTGGTGGAGTGAGTAAGTTTGGTTGTGTTCTGGTCAAATTTGTGTTCCCTTATGATAATAATCCCCATGGAGGTTGAATTTCATAATCTCTCCATGTGAGCAAGCTACCCTATAGGTCCTCTCACCTTGGTTCAGGTAGAGATAGAAGTAATAGGGAGCTAACTATACCCTTTGTAGGTGCCTCTCAATCTTTTTCTCTATTCAATTCATTCTTGATGCCAAAACCTATCCTTGATATAATGAAATAATAGTGGGTTTTTCATCTTTGTTTTCCATTTTCTTCAAGTGTGTGAGATTAAGTGATAGAGGTGTACAACTGGGAGCCAACATGCTTTTGGTACCATTGTCAAGGACTAAATTGAAGTCCAAGTCACTTGTGTTGTTGAATAATCTTAAATAGAGTTGTAAGTATTTCAAGTTTGAAGGTTATCTTCTTTTTATTTTCTACAGTTGAACTATCTTAGCTGTCAATATCGTATCACTCCATTAGGGATGTGCTAGGATTTGAGATATTTGACAATTTGACTTATGTTGAGTTTATTACAAAGATCTATTAAAATTACATGTTGAAAGGTGTTTTCTCCCCTTTTGAACATATTCTAAAAATTTTAGTGTCTTTGTTTTATATCTCATTATGCTTTAACAAGTTTAATTTCATCATGTATCACAAATAGTTTGTCAACTATTATATTCTAGAAGTTTGATTCTAGTGGTGACTCCAATTATATCATTTGGTTTCAAGGAATATCAGTGCCTAGTTTTAATATCTATGTTAAGTTTTATATTTGAGTTTTTTATTATTTTTAAATATGGAAGGATTGAGATCATCCTTCAAAGGTGACTCCTCCAAACAATTTGTCCCACCCCTAAGTTTACACTAAAAATGAAGGAGATAAGTTTGGAGGCCTATTGAAGAGCATAATATAGATGCAAAAGATTACTTAGATTGTCAAGATCCTGATAATATTGAACATTTTATTTAAATCCCCCTTTTTTAGGACCATCATCAACTAGCTGAATCCCCTCTCAGGGGTGAACCATAAAGTCCACCTCATTCACCCCCTCACATCTCTTTGCCATTAGTTATTGAACCTCACATTGAACCAATCATGAGGCATAGGGACCTAGATGAGAATGAACATCTTGTATTTCAAATTTCCAAATTTAGGCCTATAAATTTTAATGGCATGGAAGGTTATCCTAATGAAGTCTCAAATGAAGTAAGGAAATGCCTTCCAAAATTCCAAGGGAACAATATAGTGAATGGTGATCAACACCTAAGGGATTTTCATAATATTATTGAAGATTATGAGGTTGAGTATGAGGATGTGTGCATTAATTTTTTTGTACACGTGTTGGATAAAAATCTTCATTAATGGTTTAATTCTCTTTTTAGTGGATGCATTGATTCATGGGAAGAAAATGAGGAATGTTTCTATAATTCAATGTGGTGATAGAATTGATCAAAGGTTCTTTTTGGTTGAATTTGAAAACATAAAGAATAACCCCAATGAGTGTGTTCAGGAATTCAATACATGGTTCAACAAAACTATGATGTGGCTACTTAAAAACATCAAGCCTAGTGATATAACGTGCTTGATAAAGTATTATGATGCCTTTGATAAGAAGGATGTGTACTAATTGAGGAATAAAGATCCCATGAACCTATGGTTAGCATTCAATATGGCTATCCAAATTTAAAATAGCATAAAGGCTATGGGAAAACCCATGAACAAGTGGGTTGATGTGAAATTGGTCAATCCAGAAAAGACATAGTCCACAAAGGTAGACAACCTTAAGGAGACTGTTAAAACTTTGGCCTCTACTATCAAAGAAATGTCATAAAAATTGGATAGAGATGAAAAGGGGATCCCTCATATGTCTACCAGTCAAGAAAGGGCTCCAAATCTAAATTAAGTACAAGGAAGGCCTACTTTCCACCATCGATATAATGTTAGAGGGAAGCATCCTACTTGTGAAGAAAGAACAAAAAGAAACTAGAATAGAGGGGATAGAAAAGAAGTACTTGATCCATAAAATGCCAAGATGAATGAGGGAACTTGTGACATTGATGTTGATTGGTGTGACAATTTCTTCCTTCCACATCTTCCATGTGATACAGCTGAACTGATTCATGAAAATGTGGATGAACCTAAGTATGTGTCATTTGAGTATGATATTTTGATGTTCAATTGTCAAAGTCCCTAAATCAAGATGTATGCCTCCATAGAATTATTGGGTGATACTATTAATCATCTTTGGAGTATAGTTGAAAGGGTAAATGTCCCAACTTACAAATTTTCTTGTGATGTTAATATGCAACAAGCATGCGAATTTCTAATCAATGATTTTGATTTTTTAAGATCATTTATGATTAAAAAATATGATGGGGGAACTCTGTCGGTTGAGGATAGGCAATTGTTGATTAATGTAGTAGTTGTCAAAGAGAAATAATATTACTTGAGAAGAAAGTATCAAACTACTTCTCCTCAATACATTTCCCCTACAAATCCAAAGGTAGGGGATGAAATTAAGGAATCTAAGAAAATTAAATCATTCCCAAATTCTTTCAAAACAACACCTATTTACCAAGCTGGTAAACCTAGATGTCCTCCTACTAAGAATAAAGTACTTTTGCTATCTAATATTCCTGAGGTTGCAAATAATGTTAAAAAAATACACCTTTTAAAGTTGCTATTAGAAATGCAAATTCATCCCAACCTAATCCAATTCAGACCTTAAATGATTGTATCCTATTTAAAGGTGTTGTTACCCTTCCATAAAATACTCATCCTCCTTAGTATAGCATATGTGATATGGCCCAATTGTTAAACCAACTAAAAATCATTGTGCCACTTATTGAATTATTAAGAATACCTAAGCATAAGAACATGGCATTTGAGTATTTAGAATTTGGTGAGAAGGAAGTTGAAAATGAAATTGAGTTACCCCAAACACCCACAAAAAGTGATGAAGAATCATAAGAGGTTGTTGAACTTGTTTCAGAAGTCTATTTGGGGACTCCATTGGTAGAGAGTCAGTTGAATGTGGATCCATTTTATATAACCCTACTAGTCAATGGTTTGATTATTCACAACTGCATGTTTGATTTTGGTGCTTCTTATAATGTGATGACCTTGGGTGTCCTAAATGATCTTAGAGTGAATATTACATCAACCTTTGGTAAGTGTTATGCCATGGATTCATGAGAAGTTCTAGTTGTTGGACAAGTCAAGGGGTTTATAGTAAAGTTGGTAGTGCATCTAGGTAAGTATTTGAATATGGATGTGGTGGTTGCAGACTACCCACCTAAGTGGGGGATGTTGTTGTCACATAAATGGGCTGATAGCATGGATAGAAGTGTACAAATAGACATATCTTATGCCACCATTTCGTTAGAGGATAAGATGGTTAAACTTTATATTGATCCAGAAATGCTACGTGTAATTGAAGATCCAAAACATGCCCTCAATGAAGTGTTGTACATGGATGTTGACTTGGGTATCCTTATTGGGAATATTGATGCTAATGAACAACCTATTTTTTTTATATTGAACCTAATAGTGAAGGTGTAGTTTGAAAGATGTGTTTTGATGAGGCTTGCTCCAATCTTGGAAATGGAGCTTGGGTTGTATTATATGCCCCTAATGGTAAATGTTTTATGTTTTATTTTCATCTATCCTTTGAGTACACAAATAATAATATTGATTATGATGCATTCTTGTTTGGTTTATGAATTAACCATGAACATGGAATTAAAAGTATGGTTGTAAAGGGTGATTCTGAGCTGGTGGTTAGTCAGGTTTGTAATGCTTATGCCACCTAAAATAAAAGGTTGAAATAATATCAAAATATTTTTAGGATTTGATTTAATTATTTGATGCATTTAAATTTTTTTATCATAATATGAGTTTCAATGAATAAACTAACAAACTTGCAGGGTTAGGTGCTCAATTGATATCACAAATATGAGGACTCGTTATCAATATCAAGTGGAGGTGTTTGTTATGACTTCAGTCCTAGATAATGTTCGTCATTGGTAGGTGTTTGATGATGATGATGATGATCAGATCAAAAGTTTTTTAAATTATGAAGCTGAGTTCCATGATCAGCTCATAGACCTATAATCTATGGTTAAATTTTATGATGGAAAGGAAACCTCGTTTGGTAAGGACATCATTTAGTTGAAGACAAACACACTCCTTAGAGGATTGGTAAGTTTAGAAGTGTCTTTTGATGTAGAGGATAGAATCAAGACTTGAGAATAATTATTTTCAAAGGATGTGACTGAGTGAGAATCCAAGAAAGGTTTGGCTAGGTACTCACTTGAGTATAGCTGACTTACATGCAACTAATAAAGAAGTACCAAGATTGTTTAACATAGTATTAATTTGATTTGAAAGCATATAGGGAGGACTTATTCAAACATGTCATCCCATTACAACATGATAGCAAGCCTTTCAGGTAGAAATAGAGACCTATTAACCCTATCTTGGCCACTAAGATGTGGGATGAGTTAAAGAAACTAAGGGATAGTGGTATCATTCAACCCATCAGGTATTCATCATGGGTTACAAATTTTGTCCCTATGAGAAAACAATGGTGACATCTGCTTGTGTGTGGATTTCCAAAATTTGAATAAAGCTTCTTTAAAAGATAATTATCCCCAACCCAATATGGACAACCTATTAAAAAGTGTTACATTATTAGAGATGTTGTCCACATTAGATGGTTTCTTAGGATATAACCAAGTTGGGGTGAAGGAATCTGAGAGACCTAAGACCTCATTTATTATGCCTTGGGGCATGTATGTATAAATGAGGATGCCTTTCAGGTTAATGAATGTGGGTATAATGTTTTAGTGATCCATGGACATTAATTTTGTATGGGTGATTAATAAGTTTATAATTGTGTATTAGGATGATATCACCATGTACTCCAAGACTAGAGAAGAACATTTGAATCATCTAGAGAAAGTGTTTATCAGATGTAGGGAGTTTGGAATTTTTATTAATCCCATGAAGTGACACTTTAGAGTGCAAAACGCCAATTTATTTAGATATATAGTGTCCAACGATGGTGTCATGATTGACCCCAAAAGGGTAGAAGCTATTGACAAAGTGCCTATCCCACAGCCCAAGAAGGGAATTCAATCCTTCTTTGGACAAATTAATTTTGTAAGGAGGTTTGTGTCTAAATTTTAAATGATCACTTTGCCTATTACTTCCATGTTGAAGAAGGACTAGACCATCAAGTGGGAGAAAAAGGCCATAAAAAAATTCAATGACATCAAAGGATCTTTAAAGTCTATCCCTATTTTAGCCAACCTTGATTACACTAAACCATTTCAAATATTCTCTTTTGCATCATATAATATTATTTTTGATGTTATATAACAAAAGAATGAAGATGGTGATGAGCAGAAAATATCTTTCTTTAGAAAAGCTATGCAAGGTGCTGAACTAAATTACACCATCATGGAAAAATAAACTTTACTCTTTTGAAGGTTGTTAAAATGTTTAGACAATATATTATGAGTTCAAAGATTGTTTCTTATGTCCTGCATACCATGGTGAATGACAACTTGACTCAGACTGAAGTATCCCATAAGAGATGCAAATGGGTTAACAAGTTACAATAATATGGCATGGATATTCAAACCACCAAGTTAGTATGAGGGATGGGTCTAGCCAAGCTCATGGCTAGGGCTAATTTTCAATCCATTGAGGTAAACACTATTGTTTTCTAAGTTGATGATTCCTTGAGTCAATTTCATATGTCTCCATAGTATAAGGATATTATCTATTACTTGAAAATTTTGAATCATCCCCCTAACTTGGATAAGAATCAAATGAATCTAAAGCTTTTATCCCATAAATACCTCTTTACTGAAAATAGACTTGCATGGAAGAGTCTAAATGAGGTTATCTTGAGATACATGCTAGAAGAGCAAATTGTTGACATGATTGAAAACTTCCATAGTGGCATATGTGGTGGCCATTTGCACCTAATTTTATAACTCATAAATTTTTAAGAGTGGGTTATTGGTGGCCATCTCTATTTAAAGATGTTGCTTAGAAAGTCAAAAAATGCAAAAATGCCAGTGTTTTACTAGGAGGATGAAAGCTTTAGGTTCTCTTCCCTTGTAGCGGATGACAATTGAAGGCCCATTCCAACAATGGGAAATGGATTTCATTGGATAAATTATTGATTCATAAAGTGTTGGACATAGATGGATACTAGTTGTAATTGACTACTTCATGAAATGGGTTGAAGTGGTCCCTACAAAGAAAGCAATAAACCAAGTAGTTATGGATTTTTTTTTAATTAAATTATTTGTAAATTTGGTGTGCCTATCAAATTGATTATTGATAATGCCATGAGATTCAAAGTTAAACCTTTAGTGGCATTATGTAAAGAGTATGGGATTGGATTAACCTATGCTTCTAATTACCACCCTTAGGGGAATGGGTAAGTAGAATCTAGTAACAAGAACTTGCTCTAAATCATTAGATAAACATTGGAAGCAAATAAGAAGAAGTGGGGTGAATAGATGAAATTTTATTTATGGGATAATAGGATCATGTCTAACAGAGCTATAGTAAAAATACCTTTTGATCTTGTCTATGGAGCTCAAGTAGTTTTGCCTATGAAATTGTAGTTACCAACCTATCAGGTCATGTAGTAATTAGAAGATAATGTGAAAATCAACCACTATGAGATCAAGATAAAAAAAAATTATAAACTTAATGAGATTTGAAGACAAGCTCATGAGAAACAACTCAAGTTCAAGGAAAAGCTAAAGAAAATATTTGATAGGAAGGCCACTCCAAGAACCTTCCAAGTAGGTGATTTTTTTCTAATTTGGGATAGTAGACATGAGGAGAAAGGCAAGAATGGTAAATTTGTTGCCTTGGGGATGGGTCCCTATTCCATTAATGTCAAATTCAGGAACACACCTTTTTTTAAGAGACTTGGATTGTGAAATACTAGAGCTATCAGTCAATGGTAGACATCTAAAGCATTTCCTATATTGAGTCCATCTACAATTATGTACATATTATTTAGTGTTTTGTTGCTTTGTATTTCTATTGCTTTATCTCCCCTTTACCTAGGGCCTTGTTTGTGTTATTCCTTTTGTAATACATTCATTTTCATATCCTCCTGATCTATTTCAATTAAGTTACCTTGTTTTGTTGAGCCTTCATGAGTATTCTTGATAAATTTTTAAGTCTTGACTCTATGACCTAATAAATTAGAACCTAGTCTTATGTTTTATGGTTCTTTGCACACATGTAAGGGGTGTGCATCCTAGAGTGAGAGATAATATTAGTGCCCAAAATTATACTAAAGTAATTGAGACCTTGTCAAGTATGAATGCCTGAGTTTTCCACCTAATTACAATTTTCAAGTGTCATCAAAGGTCAAAGTCTTATTAATTGGATCTTTATTAGCCTTTAGTCTATCAAAAGCTAAGTTGATTTTGCATCTGAGCATTTTAAAACCCTTGTTCCAATAGCCCTAACTTGGACCTGTTGATTTAAATTAAAAATTAAGTGGGAATATTTTTAAAATGTCATGGACTTAGTTTAATTTATATACTAAGGTTTGGTCTTGTTTATGAACATGACTAAACCTTAATATAAAAATTCACACTTGGTCCCTTTTATATTCCATAGCCCTTGGTTGAATTTATTTATTAGTGTGGTCTAAGTAATGTTTGGTCCTTTGTTATATGCTTAGCATAAAAGTCTTAAGTATCTATCATATTTATTTATATCCCAAAACCTTAGGCTATGTCCCTTTATCCTAAGTCTTTATGTCATGAGATTTAAATTCATATTTTGCTTATATAATTTGAGCCAATCATGGATGGACTAGCATATCACATTTAGATGGTGTGTGTTAACATGGAGTAGAATAATCAAATGATGTGGGAGAAATGTTGAATCATCAAAAATCTCTAAGAACCCTATGAGAGTGATAAGTGTCACCACCTCGATGGGTTACCTAATGATCTAATGGCATTTAGGGGTCAACAAAGTCAAAGAACCTCTAGAAGAATGCAAAGACGACACATGTTGAACTCTCGATAAGTGACCAAGTAGTGTGATGGATGTGTAAACATCATTAATGGTCACACAGATGTCAAAATTAAGTTTAGCCATTATACATTAGCGCTTAAATTTTATGGTCACATGGATGTCATTAATGGTCATGTGAACATCAAATGATGGGTGCGTGAACTTCAAATTTAATCCATGATAACTCTCTATTAAGGTTTAAATTTGATATTCATGTGCTTTTCAAAAATGTTCATGTGAATGTCAAATAATGGGAATGTGAATGTCAAAATTAATCTCAATGATTATATATTGGGGCTTAAATTTGATGATCATGCACCCATCAAAGACATTCATATGGATGTCAAATGACAGGCATGCAAGAATCAAATTTAAGCTATAGTAGATAGCCAATGGAATTTTATCCTTCAGATATAGATTGATAGTTTGCATTCCATCAAGCTTCAAGATTATTGTCATGATTAAGAGCTAACTTGTTAAATGACTTAAGCTGAATAAGGAGCTACCATATGGTGGAAGGGTTCTAGCCCAATAGAGATTGACTATGTAAGGTTAAAGAAAGCCCATAGATTATCTAAGTGGAATGATATATAGGGGTCTTAATAGAAAACTAATGGCTTATAATTAGAGATAAATGTTGAATGGATGTCAAGAACCCATAGAGCTACCAAGTGGAATGCTCACATTCATCCATTACAAGGATCCACATTTAAAGTTAATGGATAGAGTGACATGATGATGCCATATAAGCATCTATGACATATTCAAGGACTCTGTGCAATGTAGTTAGTAGCATTTCCACCATTGGCAATAGCTTGGAAATTTATAAATTGCAAATTTACAAAAGAGGGTGAGAATTTCCTCTAAAGATCAAAAGGTGAAAATAATGAATTTTTGCATTACAAATATAGATGAAGGAAAGCCTAAAAGGCCAAGTGTGAAAAAGAAAAGGTGCTAAAATTTTAAAGTTTAATTTGGAGACCAATAAATAAAAGTTAAAATTAACCTAAGTCTTTTGCATTTTCTATTGTTCTGCTTGTCTAAGCTCCTCCATGGAAATAAATTGTAGGTTTACAAGTCCAAGGTGGGGCACCTCTAAAGAATATCATTCAAAAGGCCATGGATCTAGAATATTCCCAAGACACCATTGTAAGAACAAGTTATTCCATGGCATGCATAAAAAGAGGGTAACTATCTAGAAGTTTCCAGTTGTCTGAACAAGTGATCAAGGGGATCCTTAGGTAGTTAAACATAAAGACAGTTTATTTGGCTTCAATATCATGAATATTTTCCTTCCAACTTGTGTGAAAGTTATTTATATCTAAGAGATCAAAATATTTGCTTCAAGTATTCATCATTTCTTATAGAGGCCATTATAACCATGCTTTTCCTTGCAATTACATGAAGATTTAAGGTATGGCAAAGGAATTTTTATAGCTAAGATCATCTTGGCTAGACATTTGCAATTGAATATTTAAAATGGGTAAAAAATGTATAAATAGAGAGCTTATCCTCTATTCAAGGGTTAGTTTGCTATTGTATTGGTCATTATGTGGGTTGTTATTGGTCTTTGTTTCTCTCCAAGTCCAAGCTCTTAAAATTTTTGGGATCACTGTTAAGTGTGATTTGTCTCTCTTACTAAGGTGGTTGTAGTTTTATAGCCATTAAAAATCTTTGACATCATGTTTATGTCTCCATTATCAAAAGAGCAAACTTGACATGCTTGTCCCGTTGGCAGTATTTTAAAAAACTGATGTATGTAAGGTTTCTTTTCAAGTTAATGAAAATGCTTATGGTTCTTTACTATTTATTTTTGATGAAGTGCATTAATATGTTTTACAAGTTATATTCATTGGATTTTTGGGGTTTTTTTCATTATTGGTTATCATTTTGAGCATGAATCTAGGTTATAAATCCCTTTCTATAGTTTAATTTAGAAATATGTTGTTGAATAACTTGTTAGGAAACCCTAGGTTTATGAATTTGATAGGGAAAAACATCTTTAAGCTTAGTTTTGGTGTATGTTATAATATTTCAAGGATCATTTTGCATCTGTTTCATCTTGTATTTGAGTTTGTCATACATCTTTGCTAAGGGTAATTTCATGAATATTGTAAGATCCCTTATTGATTAAAAAGTCTCCAGCACCACCACCACATGCTTCTTCTTTATTATTATCAAATTGTCTTACCCAATCCTACCCTAAAAATGATATAATCCTTGTTACATATCATAAGTGTTATTTTCCTATAAATGTATAATATCTTCCTTATATAACATGTATTTAAATCTTGTGTTTTAAATCTTAGAATTTAAATCTTTCATTCAACCCTTATGTTGATAATCCTTTAAGATGAAGGTTGTAAGCACTTTTTTATATGTATCTTCAATATCTTGTGTCTAGCCTAGATCATTTGCTCATTATATGTGACAACCCTTCCTGGGTAGAGTGAGAAAGTTTGGTTGTGTTTTAGTCATATTTGTGTTCCCTTGTGCCAATAATCCCCATGGAGATTGAATTATAGAATCTCTCCATGTGAGCAAGCTACCCCATAGGTCCTCTCACCTTGGTTCAGGTAGAGCCATAAGTAGCAAGGATCTAACCATACCATTTTTAGGTGCCTATCAATCATTTTTTCCATTCAATTCATTCTTGATGCCAAACCCTATCCTATCTATAATGATATATTAGTGAATTTTTCATCCTTTTTTTCCATTTTATTATAGTGCACAAAACTGAGAGATAGAAGTGTATAACTAGGAACCAACACAAGGGTTAAGCATTAGATAAATTAAAAAATAATGATGGAGATAGAGGGGTAACACACAAATTAAAGGAAAACACACAATAAGAATATACATACAACAAAATTAAATCTATCTAATATATACATTACCACCTTTGCTCAAGATACTCAACAACTACATTGGATGGGGTATCTGATAAATAATGCTTCAAGAAATACCCATTTAATTTAAGTGGTAACAAATTTAACTTAATATCTTTGAGATAAAATGAATTCTAGCCCAATATATCGATGATCTAAGAGTATAGGCTAATCTAGAGGGGATCAAAATCAAATACTGGCCTTTCTTTTTATGTTCTTTACCGCATATCAAGACTAGGTTAGATATTCTAAAGGTCTTGATACTATCCCTCTTATCAAACCACCTCTTGAACATATCTTGATGTTTGATAAAGCTAATAAGAGCTTCATCTTGGGATGCCTCTAACTTAATTAGGTCAAGGAGGCTAGAATTTACCTTATCATCTGGTTCCATAAATTATTTCATGAACTTATAAGTCATTAACTTGAGCATGACCAACATGATTATATCTAATCCATGAAATAAAAGTAAAAGAGAGAATTTAAGGGCTTGTTTATACCTGGTGCATTTTAACCATAGGGTAAACTTTAGTAATGAGTGTCACTCTCAAGGCTTCTCTCTAGTAGATTTCTTGATGACTTCAATCAAGTTCTTGTTGGTGGACTCTACCAATCCATTCCCTTGTAGGTAGTGATTATATGATAACTTTAGTGTGATCCCATCATCATAGAACCATTCTTTGAATTATATAGATTGAATGACAGGGTCATTATCATAATCTAAAGAAATGAGAACCCCAAAATGGGTTATTATGGTATTCTCAAGGAATTTGATAACTTTGGTAGCAGTGCTTATTTTGGTTGTAACTAACTCAAACCATCTAGTGTAGTAATCTATGCTTGTAAGAATGAACTAATGAGTAACTGATGAATTATGGTTAATCACCCCCACAAAATCTAGTCCCCATTGTAAAAATGGTGTATATGCTACAATAGGTTACATTGGCATTATTACATGTATTTTTTTATTAATAAAGGTTTGACACTAATGGTATAAGTGAACATGAGCGTGAACATCTTTGGATAGTGTGAGATAGTAATAACCTACCCAGATAACTTTGTGAGTAATGGCATTTATTCTAGGATGGTTGGATCCTAGTTTTTATTAGAAACTTACCATTTATCCTTGGCTTCTTCTTTTACTACACACTAGTGGTATATTCCTTCATGGTTTATTCTAAAGAGAACTCCTTTATTAAACATATACTATAATATTTTAACTAGATGGCTCTTATATATGTTTGGTTGAGTCCCTAGGGTGCATTTCTATAGATTATAAAATGCATGATTGGAGTGTACTAATATGATTATAGTATTGTGTGTTGGTCCACCTAGTGCACAATAATCCTTAGGTCTATCTCCATTATCATTAAGGAATTATCATCTAACTAGTTTTTTTAGCTTTATTTACAAGTCATAATCTTGTAGTCTCATCATCGATCAGCCTCTTCTTTGACCTATCTCAATTTACCCCAACATTTTCTTTATATTTAGGTCTAGGACAATGGCATGTAATCTATTTTAAAGGATTGTAATTCCTAAATTTCTTCACTACCTTTGACTAGGGTGTAGGTGTGATTTTCTAGGATAGAATATCTAATCTCAACATCCTTGAAATTAGTGCTCATGAAATCCACAGGGTGTTCTCCTCCTAGCCTTTAGGTAAGGTAATCAATAATGGTGTGATCTAAAGCAAAAATATAAACATAAAAGTGTTTCTTATAGTTTAGGATGATGAGGAATAGGGATTTCATGATTGAATCTTTGATATCCTAAAAATATTTCTTTGATTCCACATGCCACTCCACTTTAACATCTTATTTCAACATTGCATTCAAGGGCTTCATTATTTCAGTAAATCTAAAAATAAATTTATGCACAAAGTTGACTTTACCAAAGAAAGATTTTAGTTCCTTCTTACTATTAGGTAAAGGTAGTTTACAAATTACATATACCCTTTTAGGTTCAATAAAAATACCTTATTTTATGATAATGTGATTGATAAGTTTACCTTTGGTGATGCCAAACATGTTCTTCTTTGGTTTTAAGGAAATTCCATACCTTATGCATATTTAAAATACCCTTTCAAGTGGTGCACATGGTCTAACCTATATTTTGAAAACATAGTCATAACATCCATATATATTATTATACATTTACCTATTAAGATCTCAAAATCAAATTCCATTTCCCTTTAAAAATTGGCACCAATATTGATTAGCCTAAAAAGCATCCATTTATAAATGAATGTACCCCACTTGGTGGTAAAAGTAGTCTTAGATCTATCTGCAGGGTTGAATAATCCCTGGTTGATTCATGAGAATCCATCCAAGAAGGACATCATTTGAGACCTAATCACCATTTGGATCACCTCATCTAGGGATGGAAAAGGGTAGTTATCTTTATGTAAAGCCCAGTTCAAGTTTTAGAAGTCCATGCATAGGTAGATTTCTTCATTACTATTTCACACTGGGACTAGGTGACCCACCTAAGTGGAGTGTCAGATCAAGAAAATTATCCCTTTCATAAGTAACTTATAGAATTCCTTATGTATCAAGTGCTCTAGGATTGGGTTTATCAGCATCGACCTTTACTTGAAGGGGTTTTAGTTGGATTTTAAGGGGATAGTATGAGTGATTATTCTTGGGTTGAAGACACTAAAGGTCTCCATAGGCCCAATCAATCACATATTTATATCTTATCAATAACCTCCATAACTACTCTAATTCATGGTCCCTTTAATCCAGACCTGCATTAATCATCTAGGGATTCTCCATAGGGTTGAGATTAATGAGTCAACACTTTTGATCTTAGAACTTGGGTTTTTTAGGATTAAAAGTGGGGTTTAATGGATAAAATGTTCATTATAATGAGATCATACCCTTCAATAAATGGTTCTTATGAATATTTAGGATACAATCCTTATCCAACTCATTAATGGGTTTATTTTTATCTTTCTCTTCTATGATTCGGGCCTAAATATCCACTCATTACCATGGAATTGAATGATTTGTTAGTCATCATCAAAGACACAAAATATGGTCACAATCTCTAGGACATAGGTATATGGGATAAGTTTCATAGAAAACTCTTTCAACTTAGTGTCATCTAAGGGGGTTAATTTTTATACTTCATATGTTAGTATGTTACTTAGTTTTCCTCCCAAGGGATATGGATGATGTTAAATGAATTGAACATTTTTATTAGGTCCCAAGCTCTATGCTTATATATTTTGAGTTATGATAGTTTTAATTCAAAATTGGTTTTGATCTAGTTAGCTATCAGTTTAGATTCATTGAATACTCTTAGTTTATTTTCCTCATGTCTTAATGTAAATTGTAATCCTAGGATTAGAGCTTTTTACTCTGCTAGGTTATTTTTACAATGAAACTACAACCTATATGATGTTAGATATTTCCTCCTCAAGTGGTATATAAGTATAAAATTAGATATAATACCTTGTTTAGATCAATATATATTTATATAAAGAGACCACATTCCAAGAAAATATGGGCAGTGACTAGTTTAGTTTTTGGGAGACTTCATGCTCAACATGTAGATGCCTATGTCTGAGGAAACTAGGTTTGTCTTCTCATTAATGAAATTGTATTTATTTATCATATGACTCATGTGTGTTTATTTATCTACCCTTATTTGGATATATACTCCTCTCAATGGTAATCACATATGCGAGAAATCTATTTCCACATACCCATTCAAGGCTTTGGACCAATCATTGCTAAAGAGCATGCCATAAGCTTCTAGGATATCCACTACTTGGATATATATGAATTGCTGAATCCTAGGCTTAGATTATAACTATATGTGGACATTTAGAAACTTTCCTATCACTTTCACCTCTAACTTGTCTAATTGGACCACTATCTTATTTGATTTTATGGGGGCTAGACTAATTGTTTTGCATATCCCTACTAGCATTACATTGGTCGAGGATCCTAAATATACTAAGCATTTATGCATATTATTTATAAAAAAACTAGATGGTTAAATGTAATATGGGGAACTCCATATTATTTTTATTAATGAGTACATTGGTGTGTGCTTCTCTCAATTTTGGCTAGGTTGGTGGAGCTAGCTTCTGAGTCAAAGACTTCATAGGAAATCTCATTGTTCTATTATTTGAGAAATCTCATGAAGGATAATGCTAGCCTTTATCTTTTTCATATCCTCTACTATGTTTTAACCTCAATTAATTTATATTGGTGAAGTCTCCATAGGTTCCTTAGGCTCTTGAGGTCTTAGAGGTAGGGGGTCATTCCTAGCATTTTGGTCTAGTGGGATTACACCATTATTAGGAGGGGTTGAGGTAGTAAGGGAATGTTGTTTTTAAATATTACTAATATAATATTTTATCCTTTATAAAATTTTAAATTATTGTACCTAAATAATACCCTCATCTATCTCATTTTCTTCTTATCTATGTAAGTCCATGGTTTCTAGTACCATAGCAGTAGTAAGGGCTTTACCTGAGTTAGAGGATTCTAGATAATTGGGGACCACTTAGTATTCTTCCATTTCATTTTATAATATCTCAAAAGTAGAACCAAACTCCATGTAATCCATTTACCCATGTGTTTTTATTTTATGTACTTGATACCAATTAGGTAAGTCTATCTCAAAGATATTTATCTTAGGTAACCTATTGGGTGAAGGTTATAGGGGATTGTGAGGATGGTTATAGATCCTAATTGGCCTTTGGTACATGAAGTTTATATTGGATATTTATATATTATAATTACTCAACTATATTTTTAGTCCTAAGAAGTCATTCCTAAGTTTTTGTATCATCTACTAAAAGGCATCCAGCTCAATCTTAGTGTATTCTTAAATTGTGTTTTGGGTATTGTTATTTGTGGGTAATGTCACTTAATGTTGAGTTTAAGGAATTAGTTCTTGAATCATTGGGTTTAGAAAACCTAGCTATTACTTTCAAGTTGGATGGAACATATGGAGTTGATGTGTTATAGGGAATGACTGAGGCATAGGTGCATTATTATTAGTGTTGGGAAATAAGTTCAACACATGAATTTATAGTAGAATATTGGAAGTTTAGGTCATTGTGTGACCTTGAGGGTTAAATTTCCTATCCACTTTCATATCTACTGCATAAGTTGAGCATAGGCCTATTAATTTTGTCTCTCCTTAAGAACATGGTTATCCAAGGGTCTAGAAAAATTTTATACATTTCAAGTAATTAATGAGGGTTATGTTTATAAAGCATGGTTACTTGGCTATATATATTCTAAAACCTAGCATTGAAGTTCCTAATGGGCTCATTGGGCTCCCTCTTGATGCAAGCAAGTTATTGGTATGGGATATTTGGGTCTAACACATGCTCAAATTAGTAAAGGAAAGTAGAAATAAAATGGTCCCAACTCAAGATAGAGTCTTTGGGAAGGTTGTGGAACCAATCATACATAGAGTCCATTAGGGTAAAGGGAAAAATCTTACATGCCACATCCTCATGTTATACATTTATAAGTCTTATATTGGTATTATAAGATATTATATGCTCTATTATATTTCATCCCATACCAGGGTTGAAATGAGGGAGATACATCTTAGGGTTCCTAGGTAAATCATGGATGACTCTCAAGATGTTAATGGTTGATCTAGCTAACTAGGTCATCTTAGGATACAAATTTGGGATAGGTTGAATATATGAACTGATGGGAATCATGGTAGGTATAGGTTGGTTAGACCTAGGTTTTTTATGGAAAATTAGGGGGAATTACCAATATACCTCAATGGGATTGAGCCCTGATAATAGGTGAAATACTCTCTAGGATAATTCATAATCAAACAATATATATAAAATTATTACCAATAAATAAAACTCAAAATATTTATAAAATGAATCAATAACAAGAATGAAGTATTTTAAATAGTCCATCCTTATAGTACTAGCTATTATTCACTCTAATTTACATCTCATGAAATTACCATTTTTGTAAGTAAAATGACTAAGAGGGGGGGTGAATTAGTACTCAAAAACTTTTACAACTTTATTTTATCATTCATGAACTATCAAAGTAATATAGTGAACTAGCAACACATCAACCATTTATATGAGCATGAGATAAGAGCATAACACATAAAACACTTATTTGAGTGGAAAAACCTCAAAGGGAATAAAAATCATTGATATATATAAATGTAATATATTATTATAATAAAAAAACCAAATTTATTGAAGTTATAACTCCACATGGAGCACTAAACCCATCTAACTAAGCACCAAATCAGCTAGGCTTTAACAAACACCAACTTGCAAGGAGGCACCAACCCCCTAGATGACTCAAAACAAAATCATCTACCTAATTAATTTGATCACCTTTACAACACATTTTTTCTCAACCAACTCATGATTACCACCTATTCAACTCTTCACACTCTTTTATCCTTCTCAAACTGCCTTTTAGGCTCCTTTGCCCAACTAGGTCTCCTCAAGACAGATTAGGTCATATGACCTTGATATTCATATATATTACCCATGTTATATACTCCTGATATTTTATTTTAACCCTAATTATGGTCTAAAATACCTCATTTTTCTCTTCAAAATGATATATCCTTCACTTCAACTCACTCATTCTCTAACTAGTCAATTAGGCCTATTAGGCCTTGTTATAATAATAAAAGTTGTTCATTCACCTCTTATTTAGCCATATACACTTTCCCATTTATATTTTCAGCACAATATTAATTATTACATGCTAAAAAAATGAATAAAACATTACATTATGTCAGCCATACCTCAAAGGGACCAAATCCTTCTTTACGCCTTAAGGAGACCTAATTCAATTAGGCCTTCATTAGTACATGTTGCCCTTTGATATTATTACAACAATTTAAAAATTAACACATGGAAATAAAACTCAATATTAAACTTTAATATACCCATAATATTCTCATATTATGTCCATGACACATTTTATCTCCAATCACCACTTGAAGCATGTCATTTATATTGTTCACATTAGGCCTTCACACACATAGAAAGATCTATCTTGAAAAACTAAAGATAAAATAATGTTTAACCACAAAATCAAGAAAAAAATATTAAAATATACTAAGGTAACTTTAAAAATTAAATAATTTCATTATACTTCATCACATAGGACAAAAGGACTCAAAAACACTCCTACAACTTTCTCACTCAGAACTGCCAATTTTCCTCAAAGACCAATCATGGGGATAATGACCTTTAACACCCATATGACTATTTAAGGATAATTATGATTCATTTATATGATGTTATGATACAATTATACCATTATTATATATAAATATAATATGTTTAAATGGTAATATTGGTCTTGTAGACCAATCTCACAACCTTATATCTCATTGTCTCATTTGAACTAGATAGGTCAACTCATGAGTAAGTTTTTCACTATAATCAATATCCTCTAGCACTTATAAAAAAAATTATAATTTATTAAATGTATTTAAAAACACCTCCATGTATTTTTTTCCATAAATATTCCATGATAACACATCCTTAATCATTTTCTCACTACTGCTTGGGTTTTTCATTATTTCCACCATTAGGCCTATTAATGACTAGTCAACTTGGATGACTAGTTTAGAAAATATAAGGGATAGAACCTATTTAAAAATTACAATTTACATCAAACACAAGTATAAAAATTATCCATAAAATGTTTTTCATACTTTGACTTGGTCAACTCTTACTGTTATAACAAATCTTTGAGAAATGTGCACTTTCGTATAGGGTCTACTCACACACCTGATAAATCAATCATACTTGGACATTAATAGGAGATTTAAATAAAATATAAAATATTTTTTATATTAAATATAGACCATTATAGGATTTTTTGATCAACATCTTCAAAATTGAGTCCTTATTAGGGTTTTAGAAGGGTTTAAGCATGTTTCCATTCTTAACATTTTTCATAAATCATAGTCCCTTAATCCAAAACATAATTCATAAAATTTTGAGATATGTACCTTCCACATATAACATAAATATAATATGTTTTCATTCATAGGTTATACATGCCAATGAACACCTGAAAGTCCTCAAGTTTGCATATCTTCATTTTGTGCATTTGAGAGACCTCAAAACCTTTTTCATGACTTTTATTACAAACCATGACTTAAAACTTTGTGAAAATTATTGAAACAACATATCATACCTATAAAAACACTAAATTATCTATACTATCCTTGGAAACAAAACCTCATACCCTATTAGCTCTCTCTCTCTCTCTCTCTCTCTCTCTCTCTCTCTCTCTCTCTCTCTCTCTCTCTCTCTCTCTCTCTCTCTCTCTCTCTCTCTCTCTCTCTCTCTCTCTCTCTCTCTCTCTCTCTGTGTGATCTCTTAGACTTTGACTTGTAAACCACATTAGGTTAAAAAGATGACCTTAATTATTATTTACATTCACTCTCTACCTCAATCTCAAACTAAAGAAACCTCTATAATTCTTAAACATTCATTTACATCTTTCATAGGCCTTGATAATAGATCATGATGCCTCATTAGGCTAGGCAGGGTCTAGAAATGGTCTAGTTACAGACTTGCTCTATAGATCATACCCTTGTAGGGTCACCCTAAGAATATTATGACTGATTAAATTCTTTACATACATGGTCAAACACCCTCATATAACCACTCATTCTTGTGTGCACTCATTTCACCAAGCCATCATACTCCTTCATTTTCATGACTAGGTATTCTATGTACATACCTTGTCAAGATACTACAAGGCTCAAACACTTGACAAATTTGAAAATAAGGACCTTCTATGATGACCTTCACATCACTTATGTAGTCATAATAACATATACAAATCATATATTACACTTTTAGAATCACTAAAATATTGATCGATATACTCTCTCATAACTACACTCATCAAAGAACTCATGAAGACCTTCTTAAGAACCTTTGAAATTAATGACAACATCAATTCCAAACCTAAACAAAAGGAAAAATGCTCAATAATCTCCCCCTTTTGTCATTGATGGAAAAACATACTTCAAACTTCTAATTATAATCACCCCTTTTTAATCTTTCTCCCCCTTTGACATAAATGATAAAGTGATGTCTATAACTCCATGGATCACACTCCTTACAACCAAAATACTCAACACAATATTATGAGTTTATGAAACATAATACAAACATGATATCCATATATCCATGCATACCTTATTAGAATAACTCACTTGTTATTAGAGGTAATGAACCTAATTAGTTCCCCATAAGTACTTTGAATTATTCAATTATTAATAGGGGTAGGAATTACACCTAATTCCTATATTAGGTGTTCAAATGATACCTTTGGAAGTGGTTTGGTTAATATGTGTGTAATATAATACTATGTAGAAACATATTGAAGTCTGACACTTTTTTCACTTACTTACTATCTTATAAAATGATACCTAGTGGGAATGTGTTTGGTCCTTGAGTGCATGACATATGTCTTTGAGATTATAACACTTGTATTATCACAATAGATAGGTCTAGGACCATCATACTCCAAATTTTAGTCTTTTATGGTCTATCTCATCCATAGGACCTAAGTGCAACATGAAGCTACTACAATATGCTTAGCCTCACAAGTGGATAATGCTAATGATGGTTGCTTTTTGTTTATCCATGAAACTAGGCACCCACCTAAGAAGAAATATCCTCTATTGGTACTCTTTCTATCATCTATACTTCCTACATAGTATGCATCTATATAGGATATAAAATTGAACTCATTGCTTCTTGGATACCACAATCCATACTCTATAGTCCACTTGAGATACTTGAGTATCCTTTTGACCATTTTTTGATTATTCTCCTTTAGATCTACTTTTAACCTTTCCACAAGACCTACTGCTTTTATGATGTCAGGTCTATAGGTAGTAATGTATAACAAACTTTCAATCATTTACCTATATGATGTCTGATTGACCTTTGAAGATTCATCTTCCTTGATCAACTTACACCCTGTGATCATGGGTATACTAAATACCTTGCAATCTTCAATCTAAAGCTTCTTCAACATCCCTCTTATGTACTTGTCTTATGAGATGAATACACCCTTTTTATATTGAGTGATTTACAACCCAAGAAAGAATGATAGTTATCCTAGCATGGACATCTCAAACTTTTTTTTTATCACCTCTACAAAGACCTTGGTCATGTTCTCATTATTTCCACCAAAGATGATGTAGTCTACATAGATAGCTACTATTAACTAATGGTCATATTTTATCTTGATGTATAAATTACTATTTGAAACTCCTCTTTGGAATCCTTGATCCAATAAATACCTATCCAACCTAGCATACCAAGCTCTAGGATCTGGATTTAGAATATAGAGAGAGATTTTCAATATAATATTGAGAACCCCTAAAGTTTCTCAATGTAAATTTCCTCTTCTAAATTCCAATTCAAAATGGTAGATTTGACATCCATCTAGTATACCTTAAACCCTTTGAATCTTGAATATGACAGAAATAATTTGATGGCCTCCAATCTTGCTATTGGTGAAAAGGTCTCCTCAAAGTCTACCCTTTCAACTTGTGCCTATCCATTGCATACCAATCTATCATTATTCCTAGTGACTTCTCCATATTCATTCAACTTGTTTCTAAACACCCATTTTGTGCTAATGGAATTCTTTTTTTTAGGCTTAGGAACTAGTTCCCAAGTCTCATTCTTCTCTATTTGGTCTAACTCCTCATTTATAGAACCTATCCAAAATTTGTCTTTTTTTATTCTATAATATTGTTAGGTAAAATATTGGATAATATGGTAACATTATCTTGATTTAGATTAGTTATCAGTCTTCTCTTTATTTTCATACCTGCATTCTTAATACCAATGATTTTATATTTAGGGTGATCTCTTTAAATCTATCTTGAGGGTCTTTTTGATTCTTATCTTTATTCAAATTCTTCTTCTTCCTCATCAACCTCTATAGTCTCTTATTTATTATTAAAGTCCAGATTATCTAAAGTGTCCTTTGACTATTATTGTGATTTCCTTGTCTCATCAATCTTCACATTGGTTCTTTCCACTATCTTTTATAGCCTCTTGTTATAACATCTATACGCTAAACTCATTGATGAGTAGACTAGGAATATACCTTCATCAAATCTAGAATCAAAATTTCCCAAGTCTTCATCATATGTATGTATGAACCATTTTCTCCCAAACACTCTAAAGTGTTCCACATTAATATGTTTATCCTTCCATAGTTCATAAGGAGTATCATTTCCATTAGTCTTTATTTGTCCTCTATTCAAAATGTATACTACATTACTTACCACCTCTCTCTAATATCCATTAGATAATATAGACTCATTTAGCATAGTTATAACATCTCTTGAATTGTCTTATTCATCCTTTCTTCCACCCCATTCTATTGAGGTGTCTTAACTACTAAGAATTATCTCCATATTCCATGAACCTCACAAAATTCATCAGACTCATTAGACCAAAAATATCCTCTTCTATAATATTTTAGGTGCTTGATCTTCCCATTATTCTCATTCTCAAAAAGATCTTTGAAGGCCTTAAACTTATCAATATCTTCTGACTTTTCTTTCAAGAATACAACCTAAGCCATTCTTGTTTAATCATCTATGAGTAACATGAAGTAGTTATCTCCTTAAATACTTTGAATTATTATAGGCCTATAGAGATCAATGTGTATTAACTCTAAGGGTCTTTTAGTAGAATAATCCTTGGAATTGAACCTTCTTATTGTATGCTTACCATGTTACATGCCTTGCAATAAATGTTTATAGGTTTGGTGATCTTAGACATCTTCACAGAATTCTTGGTGCTAATATTGACTATATTATCAAATTTTAGGTGACCTAACCTTATGTTCCATAGCTAAATTTCATCTATCTTGATCATGAATCATATCTCCTTCTTGATCTCATTCAAGATAGATTATTCTCAGTCCTCTTAGCATTGGCAATTAACCTTACTAATTTGACTCTCCTTATCTCACACCATTTATCATAAAAGGTTAGTGTGTGTCCTTAATTTAACATTTGAATTACACTAAGTAGGTTATTCTTAGAAAAATCCACATACAACACATTTTGTGTCTTGTTCTTCCCATTTTCCAAACTCAAGACACCTTTACCAACTATATTGGTAGTTGTGTTATCTCCAAACCTCATTAATCTTTAATCATTTTTATTTAATGAGATGAAATAAATTTTGTCTCCTTTCATGTGGCTTGAGAAACCACTATATATATACAATTTCATGCATTCATCCTGAATATGAAATATAGTATGAGTTAGCATAGAATCCTCTTTATTATTTTGTTCTTCCTTAACAAATAGTTCATCTTGAATATTGAGCTCAATATGACCAGTACTAACTTGTTTTGGCTTTCATACAAATGTTTGATCCTTCTCATGCATTCTAGGATATTCATATGTCTTTTTGAATCTTGAAGGTCTTATAAATATACTATAGTATAATCTTGCAATGTGTCTTATATTATGACAAATGTAGTAAATAACATTTTTTTACTTACCTCTTTACTGATTACTCCTTTTCCCATGGTCCCATGTTGGCTTATCCTTTATTACATTGGGTTGCTTGATTGGTTTTTTCATGTTGGTACTCATAACTTGTTCTAACTTATCACATACTCTCTCAAACTTTCTCATCTTGTCTATGAGTTGATCATGCTCAAGCTTCAAGAAATCTAGATCTATCTTCAACTAGTCATACTCAACGCACTTTGATCTAAACTTTATATTGACACCTTCTAACTATTTCTTGAGTTCCTTGATAGTCTTATTTTGATTCTTCAAATCATCAATGGCACTTGTGAGCTCATCTTTAAGGTCTACTTCAACTTCTCCTTTATTTTCATAGTATACCTCTTCATCATACATGTCTTCTTCTTTTTCATCACTGGACATATTGTGATTCTTAGGATCACCTTCAATCTATTAGACTTGCTTCAAAGGACTAGGATATGATACAAATTATTGGAATCATAATGAATGAGAGGGGGGGATGAATTAGTCTTCAAAAGCTTTTATAACTTTACTTTATCATTCATGATATATCAAAGTAATATAGTGAACTAACAACACATCAAGAACCACTTATATGAGCATGAGACAAGAGCATAACACATAGAACACTTATTTGAGTGGGAAAACCTCAAAGGAAATAAAATAAATTGATATATACAAATGGACTATAGTCCTATAAGATAAACACCAAATTTAGTGAAGCACCAAATCCACATGGCGAACCATCCCCAACTAATAAAGCACCAACTTAGATAGGCTTTAGCAAACACCAACTTACAAAGAGGCACCAACACCATAGATGACTTAGCACTAACTCAATCACCTAAATTATTTGATCACCTTAAGGACACTTTATTGCCTAGCCAACTGATGATGACCACATCTTGAACTCTTCACACTCTTTTAACCCTCTCAAAATGGATTTTAGGCTCCTTCACTCAACTAGGTCTCTTCAAGATAGATTAGGTCATATGACATTGATATTAATATATATGGGTAAGTGCACCAACTTAGGGGATAAAAAGGGCATACCTATGGACATGAGATTTCTAAAATTTCAAAAATTTCAACTTTTAAAAATAATTAAATACAAAATTTGAAGATGGTATAAAAACATTAATTGTAGCATTTCGAATATAGTTTCCAAAAAACTATTTTTTTTTGAAAAATGGTTAAGTATAAATAGGTAAAACATATAAAATTTGAAGAAGGCATCCTTTTTTTAAGAAAATTTGAATCGTACCATTATGTGTGACCCATCATTTTTTGAGCATCATTTACTATTATTAGAAACTCTTTGGTGAATATTTAGATTAACTCTTATAGTGTGTTATGAAAAAAAATTATATTTTTTTAATTAATTTTTCAATTAAGTATATCCTAAAAATTGAAAAAAAAATGGATATCCATCCGTGTGACCCACCCTAACTACCTCAAAAAAAAGTTTTTTTTTTTTTTTTTTTTTGAATGTGTGTAGAATTAGGCCTAGTTTGTTACCATATAATTTGTTTTGCATTTAGATAACTAAAACCAAATTAGATAAACATGAATAGGCATGTATGGGTGAGGCATGCAGTGGCCTAAAAAAGGTGTTGTTAGAAATAAATATAGTTTAAACACTTAATATAGCCCAAAAAATATAAAAGTCATACATTTAGAAAGAAGGCAATGTGCTCATCATAACAGTAATAATTTTTTGAATTTTGATGTTTAAATACATAGTGTATTTGATAATTGAAGTTTAAATTTCTTAGTTTTTCCTAAAACTCTTAGTCTTGGTTGTAGGTGCATAGTTCCAAGCCTTTGGCTTGGAAATCTAAACCATTTTCAAGCTTAAAATCTCAATTTGAAATTCAAATTTAAATAACATGTACATGTTTTATTACACGTACAGATTATATAACACAATAAATAACATGTACACATTATATAATGCATACGTGTTTCTTTGACATAAAATGAAACAAATTTTTTGTGTGTTTGTTATGGGGAAAGGTCCCATTAGCCATGCATTCTTATAGGGGAAATGTCAAATTTCATGTTTCTTATAGGGTAAATGTCCCATTAGCTTTGGATAATGAATTAAGGTACCATAACATTGCATTAGAATTCAAAAAATTTACCCATTTCAATGTGTCGTCTTGACTAATTAAAACTAAGGTTTCAAGGTATAACACCTTATACATTTGAAAATATAAATAATTTTATTAAATAGGTCATAAAATTCATTTTTTAAACCTATTATTAGAACTTAACCTTTAGTGTACCAATTTTTTTGAATTAGAGTATCAATACTTGAATCTTACTTGTCAAGATGTGATTGGTTACTTTTAATTTTATAGAATAAATGTTGAAAAAGTATTAGATATAAAATGTTTAGCTTCTAGTACACTTTAATATAAATATATAAACCATTATGTTTCATCAATAGAAAACATGTTAACAAAAACCTTGTTTGACAATTGAAACATGCACATCTATTGGGATCATTCCCCTAGTAGGGCAAGGATATACCTTACCACTTTACTTGCCTAAAATCCTACTTGCCCTTAAATTTTGTGTTTCTTATTGATATTATCCTACTTGCCTAAAATCATATCTTACCCTTTTGTTTTTTCTTTGATATCTTTGACTATACCCCTTTATTTATAAATTTTGAACTAATTATTTTAAGTGGTAAACTCATTGAATTGGACTATGTAGTATAGATAATCTTATGTAAGTAGAAATAAGAATTGATCCCTTGGTGTAACAATTCATCTCTTTGATATCTATTTAAATAATTCTATCTAATGGAGCCCAATACCTATGAATCATGCCTTGGATTGTCCCAAAAACATTCCTAAAATGTGTTGAATAAAATCCCTTAAGTTTTCTCTATGGTCATTTAGTACATCTAATTCAATAGGTGCATTTTAAGGTCCCAATTGAAAGTCTAATAAGAGTCTTCTATTTTTACAATTATTAAAGTTTAATTCCCCTAATGTATTTAAATACATTATTCAAATTTTACCTAAAATTAAGATCTCTTGTGAAAATATGGTTAATCCTTCATTCTGTGCATCTCCTTCATCTACCCCTCCATCACACATGAGACAATCATAAACCACTCCATTCATTCCCACATCATCTGAATACTGTGTCTTTGACATGGGACTAGTCCTAAATGCATCATGGATGCAACAATTACAAGCTAAAAAACAAACTAGATAACACTTGATGCTTATCAATACTATAGAGTTTTATACCTTACTATGTAATTGGGATGGTAAGATACGAAAGTAGGATTGTGGACCTACAATGTATTTACATGTTAAATTCTTAAATATTTTGGTCAATTTGGGTATGCATTTTTTTTTGTATAAGATGTGGTTTTTAGCTCAATAAACTTGAAATGGTCACATGTATCCATTAGTGATGATGTGGTAAATCAAGATGGTATTTTAAGATGATGTGCCTAGTGATGAATGTATAGCTTAGAAAATATCTAAATGCACTAGGGAATTTTTTCAAAACCATTAAAGAATTGTATAGACTTATAATTGACCAAGTATGACATATGTATAAGTTACCCCAACTCAAACTCTATTGAAATTATTCAAGCTACATTAAACCTATGACAATGTTCCCTAAATCTAAGACCTACTTCCCCTCAAGGATGATGCTGAGTAGAGAGACCAAATAATTTTTTATGTGGATGATGAATTTCTCACCTCATATAGATAGTTGATCATAATTGAATACCAGTGTGCACCCCCTTATCAAATGTTTCAAAATTATAGATATTTTATACATATATCTTCAATCATCTTGTTCATATTTCATTATAGTGAGCTTAAACCTTATGATGTGGATTGAAATAAAGTAGTACATGTCTCAAAATTTTTGCTTTAAATTGGTATTTGAGGTTGGGGGTCATCCATTACTAAATTGTGTTATCTCTTACATGTGGGACTTAATATGAATATAAGTTTTGGGATCTCTAGAGGTAATTCAAGCTAGAGGGATATAAATAATTTTAATACATACATGTAGAAAAATGATAATGTTCAGTGCTTGCTTGAAATTTGGATGGGACATTAAAGGGCTCTACATGACAATTTTTGTATAATAATGGCAAGTCAGAGGCTTGCACCATGTGAATTATTTACTAGACCTGAGTTGATTGGATCGATGTCAATCTTTAAACATTATTGGATTATATGTATGTATGATAAGTTTTTGAATAGGCCTTAGTTGGATTAGTTGGCTCAGTGATGGAACATGTATAAGTATCAAATATGTACATATCTAATAACTCTAACACTTTTCTAGGTGTATTAAACCTACACATGTGGAAATCTTTGATTGGATTAGTTGTCTTAAGGCTCTGACAAATATGATGCTTCTAAGACAAGTGACAATTAGATCTCTAAAACAAATATATGTGTGTACAAGATACACATGTGCATACATATCTAATTGGATCAAGCCTCATAGGGATCTGATAGCTAGCTCTTTAAATCTTTTAAGACCTAACACCTCTAATTGTGCTGACACTTTTGAGCATGTATGAGGTACACATGGTGATATGTAATTTAATTTGGTCTCTCAGGGCATTGTTAACTCTAAAACTTCTAGGACTTGATGCATCTCTGATAGCTCTAACACTTTTAAGTGTATGAGGTACACACATGGCACAACAAGGTTCAATTATAGGGGTAATTCAATTGAAGAGGCATGGGAGGCCAATTTAAACCCCTTCCTGACATAACTATAACATCATGATATATACGATTTGGGATAAAATTAAGTATGATTCTATCTATCATTAATTGAACTAATTAGTCAATTGGTTCAATTAGGGACATGATTTGGGCAAAATTGAACCCCTAAACCAAATTTATGGCCTAATCAATTGTATAATCTAGATGCAACATGTATGACTTAACTAATCCTAATTTAATCAAAAATGTAAATATAAATGCAAATGTGACCAATTTATACTCATTGAACCTAAATTGGAGTCTACAATGTGCTTGAAAGGGCTAAATTAGGTCACGTATCATGACAAGTTGATCTTAAACCCTAATTTTATCACCTGACCATGTATGTAATTCCCCTAAACCCTAATTTTATGACATATACACATGTAAAAACCCATTACACTAAACCCCTAACCCTAAATCCTAATTTTATAACAAACATAACCCTAAGTTCCTTGATTTCATCACAAATGCATAAATTCATGAATGTGATTAGTGTTAATTTGTGAACCTGTTATTCACCTAGTTTTGTAAAGACCTATGATGGGATTTAGAGTAAAATTAACTCATTTTTTGTTACATATTTATCCTTATTTCATCATTAATTAGTCTTATTGCTTCATATTCTTATCAAGAGTCTTATTACATCACGTGTTAGAGATTTATGCATCATATTAAGGATTTATGCATCATATTAAGCCTTATTGCATCATATGATAGCCTAATTACATCATATTGAGACTTATTTCATCATATGATATCCTAATTACATCATATGATAGATTAAATGCATCATATTATTGATTTATTACATACATGATAGTCTTATTGCATTGTATGATAGTTTTATTACATCGTATTATAGTCTTATTACATCGTATGATAGTCTTATTACATCATATTAGGTATTTATTAATCATATTATAGTCTTATTTAGTGTTATTACATCATATTATACTATTATAATGGAAAAAACACTTGAATATGAGCCTTTTTGCTTGTTTGTATAGTATATGCCTATACTTCAAGGAATGCATATGAATTATAGAAACACATAAACATTCCTATAATTCATACATGTTCCTTTAATTAAAAACAAAAAATCACTTTTCAACATCTATTTTTATCCCTAATCGAGATTGTTGTCTCCATAGACATTCCCTATGTACTCTACATACTTTCTTGGTTGTAGTTTTTCTTTTGACCCCACATTTGAAGTAATTTATTGGTTGATTTTGTCAAAATGGGATTTGGTTCACATTCAAAGAGGAATAATAAGTTTGATAAAAAAACATTAGATCAATTAAAAGAATTGAGAGAGAAAAAATAAGGTATGAATGCAAATAATTCATTTCAGACAAGGTACAAATATTAACCTTGATGAGCCAAATGCCATAGATAATGAGGTAATTGACAATAATCAATTAAATAATGATGAAATTTATAATATTTAATTCAATTATGATTAAATTCATAATAATCAATTGAATTATGAAGAAATTGACAATAAAAAATTATATAATGTTGGAAATTCACATTCAAATTTTAAAGTGTTTGATTATGTTGATGAAGAGCCTATGCATGATACTTTACCCACAAACAATGAAAAAAAAATTAATGGACTAAAATAATGATGATATTAACAATGAATAAAATTTCATGGAAACACATAATGAAGAAACAAATAATGAAGACAATTTCATGAAAACATATAATGATTTTGAAATACCCTTTAAACGGATTCCACCAATAACAACACCTCCAAGAATTGTGCATAGAAAAGATAAGTAATTAATTGAAGTTGATGAAAATATTTTGAAACCAATGCATAAAAAAATGTCTCACTACCATTCAATAATATTGGCTCAAGAAATTTGGGATAATTTCTTATATAAATTGGAGTATGATAGTCAAAGATGTCAATTATTTGTTTCATTGATGAAATTGCTTAAGACGAAACCTATAATGTACACATTAGGACTAAGAACATATAACATGGATAATGAAAATGATGAAAATATTTAAAATTTAAATTATGCATATCATATTATAGGCTTGAAATCATGCAACAAAGATTGTAATGCTTCCCAATGTATAATCACAACTTGTGCAGTATGTGCTAAAACAAGGAAAAAATGATTGATTTCAAAAACAAGTCAAAAACTTGATATAAATAGAAAAACATTAATGAAAAAAATTCAAGACATGAAAGACTTAATGAACCCAATACAAAAGAGCTTTGGTCATTCTATGGTAGACTTCCATGAAAGGAAAAGGCTATAGTTGATGATTTGACAGAGTTACTTGCACAATTTTCGAAAGACAATACAAAAGTTTTACCCAATGCAAGAGATGTAGTGAAAAGAAGAGATAGTTCTCATAATTATGAACCGTATCTAAAAAATTTCTTAGATATGAATCAAACATAATTTTACTCTAAGTCTATGGAAAAACATCCACAAATTACTATTATTCAAATACTTTTTGAGATGGCCAAACCTTTTTATGTAAAAATAAGTCACACACGCACCACTTGTTGTAGGCAACATGTTGAATTTTCAATGCACTATGATATTTTTCTCCATATTCATTGTCCTTTACATACTACTAACATTTTTTAGTAGTGTGGCATAGGAGTTCCACCAAAATTAGCCAAGAAATTTATTTCAAATATTTTATTGTGAAATACCATATGGACAGTTCTTTTATAAGAAAGCATGTTTGGATGGAAATTACAACATTTTCGATGGATTGACAAAATTAAAAAAATGTATCCATGAGGAGTGTACAAGTGCAATTGGATAGGAATTAGTTGGTTTGAGCAAATAAAAATCTATGAATTATCAAGTGAAAGATGGAAAAGAATCTAAAATGTGTGAGCTTATTATGAAAGAGATACCTATTTCAGAATTTATAATCAAATTCATGGAGAAAATTGTTTATGAGTATGCAAGGTACACACATAAGGATAAATGGTTGGATAAACATTTCAAGATAATCAAAGACACATTCCCACTTTATTATATTATATTATTAGTTGAATTTATAAAAAATTACACATTAAAACCTCAAATGGAAGTTCAATCATAGTATTACAAATCAACACAAATTATCATATTTGTGCATATAGCATTCATGCATGCACCTGATAGTATAGGGGAAGATTAAAAAATATTAAGGGAGTACCATTTATATATTAGTGATGACTAATCACATTGTATAGATTATGTTTAAGGTTGTTTTGATAAGTTATATAGACAATTAACTCATAAGAATATTAATTTCAAATAGCATTACATTTGGTCAGACAGTTACACATCACAGTTCAAGAATGCATGGATGTTTTATTGGTTGAGCAAGATGCACATTACCACTAGTGTAGAACATATTTAGAGTTTTAATGAGGTTGGACATGCAAAAATGGAGCATGATGGTGTTGGATCATGTATAAAAAGAGCCATTGCAAGGGAGGAGTTAAGAAATGACAATGCTTCTAATTTTATTGATGCAAAAACTATGGTTGATTGGTGTAATGAGAACATATGTCATGGTGCTCAAGAAAATATTACTATTCATAGACATTTTTGGTAAATGGATGAAAAATACTTGGAAAATTATGAGGATTGTATGACTCTAATAGGTTCAAGTGAGCTCCACTCATTTTGTATCTCAAATCTAGGTTCTTGGACTATTCATACATGACACTTGGCATGCTTTTGTTCTACATGCATGGACTTTGTTTGGAATGAGTGTGATTCACAAGAGTGGTTGGATGAATAGAGTTCCAAACCTCTAATTCCAATAAACACATATCAAGTTCTACCAGCATTTTAACTTACTGACATGACATCTTCACATGACTTTGACCATATATCTAATCTAATAGAACTAGGTAGAAGATTAATCTTTATTTACTATTTATTCTCATAATATATCTTCATAATGTCATTAAAAATTATATTTTATGATGCAAGCCATGTTTTTATAGTTATTAAAGATGATGAAAATGAAGAGGGAACATATTACTACTTATGTCAGTGTGTAGATGGAAAGAAAATATTGACTTCCCTGATTGTAGATGGAAAAAACATTGATTATCCCACTAGGTTTGTGGTAGTCACTAGAACTTGAATTCGATGATATCCTATAAAAAAATTCAATTGTATGGTTGTTTGAAGATTTTGAAATTCATAGGAAGATTCTACACTATTAAAATTTGGTTCTTGCAACAAATATTCAATTGCAAAAATATCATGGGAGGCCAAGAAACAAGAATCTATGGAAAGTTCATAAGTCAGACCATGAAGCTATTATTGATACTATGAAGATTAGAGTAAATATAAGTGGTTGATTAGATTTAAATGTGTAAGTATGTTGACTTGTAAAATCTAGATGTAATCAATTTTACCAAAAGTTTTTGATTTTGTAGGTAGTACGTGCATAAATTTCATCTTTAATTACTTACTAACATCGTTTATAGGTTAGTGGTGCCAAATCAGCTTCCACCTTCACGTGGTTGGAAATTTTAGTAAATGATTTCATATTATTGAAGCTAAGATAATATTACTAAAATTAATTAGCATTTTTTCACTCCTAAACAATTGCTCATGACAAGTTTATTTCTCCTTATAGCCTTCCAAACACATTTATTGTCAGTGTTTTCATACTTTGAAATAATAGTGAAAATGAAATTATAGGTGGAAGTGGGTGTCATGGTTGTTGTAACATGTGTAATATACCTATATATATGTGCTCAAAGTGGTGGATTTGTACCTATCGGTCCCAGAGGCAAAGTTGTTATTTGGAGGGCAAGAAGTTGTCTCTTCACTACCTAAAATTTACATTTTAGGACCTTTTATCAACAACTTCTGGAAAATATTGCTCTTAGAGGTGATTAAAAATATTTTAAAGTTGTAATTATATTACTTTCTCATACACATGAGGGATCTTACGGTTCCTCCATATGACTTATATTTTTGGTTTTATGCATACTTGAAGTTAGGCTAAAAATCAGCATCTTTCTTGTATTAGGAAGGGCATTCTTGAGCCTAGAATGGGTGGTGGGTTTGTCATCCAGGATAGATGGGAGATCAAAAACCTAGTTTTAGAAATTATTTTCCCCTTAAAATATTTTTTTAGTGCCATTTTTCAACCAAAAATCACCAAAAATAGATTTCTTGGATTGTAGCTTCAACTTTGACAACATTTATTGTCAGTGTTTTCGTTCTCCAGAACAGTAGTGAGAATGCACTTGCAGGTGGAAGTGGGTGCCATGGTTATTTTAAAATGTTTAATTTTCCTAAATATATTTTCTTGAAGTGTTAGATTTACACCTACCAGTCCCAGAGGCAAAGTTGCTAGTTGGAGGTCAAGAAGTTGTCTCTTCATTATCAAAAGTTTGCATTTTAGGACCCTTTATTGCAAATTTTAGCATGGATTGCTTTCAGAGGTGATTAAAAATATATTTAGGATGTAATTATAGTAATTTACCATTCACACTAGGGATATTAATATTCTTCCATATGACTTATAGTTTTAGTTTTATGCATGCCTAAAGTTAGGCTAAAAATCAACATCTTTCTTGTATTAAGAAGGGCATTCTTGAGCCCAAAATGGGTGGTGGGTTTGTAATATAGGCTATATGGTAGGTCAAGAACCTATTAATAGACATTATTAACCCATTAAAATGTGTTATTAGTGCCAATTTTCAGCCAAAAAGCACCAAAAATTGAGTTCTTGGACTGTAGATTCAATGTTGACAACATTTATTATCAATGTTTCTGTGCTCTAGAAAAGTATTGAAAATGCACTTGTAGGTGGAATTTGGTGTCATAGTTGTTGTAAAATGTTTAATTTAACTATATAGATGTGATAAAAGTGGTGTATTTTTACCTACCAGTACCAAAGGCAAAGTTTCTAGTTGGAGGTCAAGAAGTTGTCTCTTCATTACCAAAAATTTGCATTTTAGGACCCTTTACTGTGACTTCTGGCATGGATTGCTCTTAGAGGTGATTAAAACTATATTTGGGGTGTAATTATATTAATTTAACATGAAAATTATGGATCTTATGGTTCTTACATATGACTTATAATTTTGGTCTTATGCATGCCTAAATTTAGGCTAAAAATCAACATTTTTCTTGTATTGGGAAGGGCATTCTTGAGCCAAGAATGGGTGGTGGGTTTGTCATCTAGGCTAGATGGGAGGTCAAGAACCTAGTAATATACATTATTCTTTTATGTTTTTTTAGTGCCATGTTTTAGTCAATAAGCACCAAAAATTGAGTTCTCAGACCATAGCTTCAACTTTGACAATATTTGTTGTTAGTGTTTTTGTGCTCTAGAACAGTAGTGAAAATGCACTTTTGGGTGGAAGAGGGTGTCAAGGTTATTGTAAAATTTAAAATTTTCTTATGTGTGTGTGTGTGTGTGTGTGTGTGTTAAAAGTGGTTTATTTGAACCTGTCGATACTAGAGGGAAAGTTGCTAGTTGGAGGTAGAGGATATTATGACAAATTTTTTGGTGAGAAGTGAAAAGATGGATCGATTGTGTCAATCCATTGAACTTGTACCCAAAAACCCTCTTTACACACAAAATATAAATGAAATATTTTTTAGGCATAGTATTTGAATCCAAAAAGGGTAAATAAGTGGATAATTTGAAAGAGTGGATGTTTAAGCTAGTGAGAACTATTGTTTAATATTGAAATAAATATTATATGTGTGAGAATGGGATCAAGAGTGAGCAATAAGGTCATAGGGAAAAATAATATTCAATAAAATGAATTAGGCCTAGGATTCCTTATAATCCTACTTTGGAAAAAGTTTGAAATATGTTCAAGAAAGACTTGGGACCTTCAATGAAGTTTGGCTGGCATGTTTGAGGAAATGGTAGGAGGTTGGAATATATTGTATTTGACTCTAAGTGTATATAGATAAGAAAAAAATCATCAAGTAAATTTATGTCATTTTAAATGATGAGTTTTGTAATTATCCTCAATTATATTCATCACAAACCAAGGCAAAATAGTATGATGACTCATTTGTTAAATTTGACCAAGAAGACATGTGTCACCAACTTTTGCCAAATTGGGCCTACAGGCCAAAATATGTTAGATCTAATCACAAAACTTTGTGGAGATGTTCATTATGACATATTATACCCAGTATATATATTTTTTTGGAAATTTTATAATGGAAACTATTTGTTATTTTAGTACTCTCAACCCTATGTCAAATCATGGTCAACATTGGTTAGTTTGGGGCATTTACAAGTTGAGTCAAAGCATGAAATTTGGTGTGAATAGTCTCCATGACCTAAAAAACATAAAATTTTATAATTAATCTTCTAAAAATATTTAAAGTTCATGTTGTTTTGACATAGTCCTCTTACAATCAAGAAGGTAGCCATTGAAGATGTCTCAAAATTTTATCAGTTCTAGATGCCAAGAAGCAGTTTAGGCCTTGGAGAGATTTTAAAACAATATAATATGATGTTTTAAAAATAAATTTTCATTTATAAGTGATAATAGTTAGGTTTTTTAAGAATTTTTTTAATAAAGACAAGTTTTGGCATGAAAGAAGCATGTAAGCAGCTCAAGGTAAATTGTGGTAAAAAGGGTGGGCAACATTGTGTCCATAAGGTGTGGAATGAGAAAATTTTATTATTTGATTAATTGAAGGTGGTTATACCAGGTATGTTATGATCATCTAGGACCATATGTGATAATAGGTTGAGCTCTTGAAATATAGACCAAGATTTGGTCCTTGAGACCCAAAGAAGGTGACTAGGAAGAAACTAGAAAGAGATTGAGAGGAAATTTGTTAATGAGACATGAATGGAATAAGTTAAAATATGTATGGAAAGATGTAAATTACATAAAGTAGGTGATACTAAGAGTACAAGGTATAATTACTAGGTTTAAAAAGCTAAATTAAGTCTAAAGAGTCAAAAAAGGAGCTAGCTTATGAAAGAAGATTCAAATCAAACCATAGCAAATGAATGCCATTAGTTAGGTTTAAAACCAAATAATGATGTTTTTTTAGACTTCTATTCAATACCTCTACATCATAATATAAACATAATTCAAATGCAATCACTGGTATTCTTAATTTCTTATAAGGAACTGATTTACAAAATTATCCTAACAAGTTATTCTTAATCTCATAACATTTGTAATCCTTAAGAATACTTCAAAACTAATCATTTATAATACTCTAAAAACAAGTTATTAAAATAATATTTACTTAATTGGTTGTCTTAAATATTCATGTACAAAATAATAATTCCATGTACGAATGTCATATATAGGCATATAATGTCAATAATAAATGCATTGCCATATAGGCATACAAAAAATTACATCATGTCTAACAACATAGTATCTAATGTTAGGTGAATACATCATATACACATGTATAATTCCAAAATGCATACATTCCATATAGGCATATAAAAAATTACATCATTGACAACATCCTAATAATCAAATAGTTTCCCTCTCTTTGCCTTCTTCAAAGAAGATTTTCCTTGGGATATCTTTCTTGTAGATGGAGATATCTTGAATGCCTTAGATTTCATCAAGGTTTGACTATGGGTACTATGCTCATATCTTGCTTGTAGTCTAGCCTATTTAAATACAAAAATTATTATAAAATTAAGTATACATAAAACCAAGTTAAGAAACTCATGTTTTAAACTAGAATAAAAAAATTATTTAAACATGCACTTACCACAATCTTATGGTCCTCAATTTTCCATTAATGCTCAACTGGGTCAGTACTAGGTTCAGCTGCACAAATAGGCATGTCAAATGATGAAGAAACATGAGGATATATCATAGTGGTCATCTAAATCAGACTATAAAATTCCATATGGTAGCCTTACATACACAATACATTCATGCATATAAGTTATATTTATCAAAGAATATAGGAAAATTATTAAAACAAAGGTACTAAATTACAAGTGAATATACATACGTCAATGAGTGCATGCGTAGATGATATTGTAGTATAAATTCTTGAGTCTTTCTCAAATTATAATTATGGAGGAGTGTCCACCCTAGTCATCAGCTAAACAAACAACCTAATAATTAATAACTTGGGCTATTCATTGATTAAACAAGTTGATAACAAACTTAGTCTTGCATACAATCCAAGACTCAACTATAGTCCAAGCATTTGATTCTTTTGGTATAAATTTATGTGGACTTTTAAATAATTAATGTTCATAAGAGTGATGAGAATAATCTTTTTAGGAGTCTAATTGGTCAAGAAGTGTTAAAATCCTATTTGTCCATAGTCCTTATTCTTGGAAAACATATAGTTTTTAAACTAAGAAATTATGTGCCTTATGTTTAGTATTATAACTTGTTATGGATTATAAAGATTTTAAATAAGGATGTTGAATGATCATATAAAGGGGGAGATAATATTTATATAGGTTTATATTGCTTTGACATTGAAAGAGTAAATAATCCTTGAGTACCCTGTTTGTTAATGGGCAACATACAATCAAAGGACTAAGTTATATTATGTTGAAACTAGTTTGGGATTCCATTGAGATTGTAAGGGGTATAAGATAGTCAATGTAAGTGTATATAATCCCATATTATTTTTTTAAGATATTGGGAGTTTAAGGAAAGGCAAAGTAACCCTATACCCTATTTTCTTATGTGCATAGGTAGGGTTATAAATTGAGAATTTTAAGTTTACAATTGATTGTGGGCTTTAAAAACTTGATGTCTAAATAAAAAAATTGTATAGGGTTAGTACAAACCCAATGAATTTTTTTTGGGTTTTGAAACCCACTAAGACAAAATTTATTCCCTTTAGTGTGCTCTCAGCCCTGGTAATGGCCTAAAAACCCTGATTCTAGGGTTTAGTGTATAAAATGAGATTTGACCATTGAAAAAATCCAAAAAAAATTAAACTTACATTATTTGATGTCTTATCACTAATGGATGTGGTTTCATGATTTTTAGGTACAAAAAATTACATAAATGAGGTTGTCATCTAGTGTTAAGCCTAGAAAAGGGTTAAGGGAGAAGGGGTGATATAGAAATAGGAGGATTTATCCAAATAATGGGGTCAAAAAATGATTGAGTTAGATAAAATATCCAAATGGGTATTTAGAAAGGTTGATATATTATAGATAAATTTTGTACATGTTTCATACTAAGGAGGTTTGCATAAATAGAGGGATAATTGGTGAGAGGCCTAAAGAAGGAAGTATAATTTTACTTGAGATTTGTGTTAGAGGGTTAATGTGGGAGTTGTATAGGCTAAATGGGTCCTTAAATATTTAATTATTTTCTGGTGAAGATCCATAAAATGCTCCCAATAAGGAAATTTACCTTAAAATAGGGCTAGTAGAAGGTAAAGCTAAAAAGGTGTATGTGAGGGGTAAGTAGATAGACAGTTTGAGTTATTGACATGAGAAATGATGTAGAGAGAAAGAGTGATAATAATATATGAGGATTTATTTGACTAATATTATCATTTTTATTTGATTACCCAAAGGACTAAAGGAATGAGTTATGAATAGATGAAGGAGAATCTTGGAAGGAAGGGATATAGGTAGAGTTTGGTATAGAATTTGATATAGCTTTGCTTCAATGGATATAGATATAACCTCTCCCCCAACTATATATAGTAGTTATTTTGGCCCCCTAAGTAGGTGGTGGTAACAAACTACTCAACCCCATCTATCTATATGGGGTTGAGGTCCCCTATTTGTATATGGTCACAAGGCCTATACCATATACATATAGGATATATTTTATAGTCAAAACTCTCCCAAAAAACCAATGGGATCTAATGGAAACTCTCCCAAAAAACCAATGGAATTGACTAGATACAATGGGATTAAGAAGTTGTGCCATCTAAATTTATAACTCCATAGATAGAGATGAAATTATTATGGTCAGATGGAATCAAGATGGGAATTAAATTGCTATCTATGACCATTTTGGATATCAATAATAGAGATTGAACCACTATATGTGATTAAGACAACAAGGAATTAAGTGCTTGGCTATGATTCTATTATTTAAAATAAAGGAGGGGTGTGCACTTTCATGAAGACATGCTATGTTCGATTAGGAAATTGATAGAAATATATTATACCAAACAAATTTTATCACATGAATTCTATGTATATGTGTACATCTAATCCTACTGACTGGGATTGACCCTCTATGGAAAATTCATATAATGGGATATCAATAAAATGTTAAACTTGTTATTTTGGTTATTGAAAACATAGTTGAGATGGAGGATGAGTTTCTAACAAGTTACACCAATCCATGTTAATACATCAAACAATAAAAAGTCTAACAAAATTATATTAGGTATTTTATATTTCCTTACACAAAATCTACCAAGGATGTAATTAATGTGTATGAATGTACATATAGAGTATATAAGATTCACTTGAAACTTTACCTCTATAAATGTATATGGTGTCATACTAACATAGATAGATTTGGTAGCCTGGGTTGGCCGACTACCTAGTTATGATGTTGAAGGCAATGTCTCCTCCTAAAATACAAAAAAAATACATATATATTATTCAATTTAAATGTGTAAATTATTTTTTACCTTTTTAATTTACAAATATAACTTAAAATTTTAACATTAAATTTATATAAAAGATATCTACATGTGTGTAGAAACTCCCAACATATCTAAACCCAATGTGTGAGCCAACAAATCATAAATCAAGACCACATCTTCCAAGCCCCCTTAAGTACCACCATCATAATTTAAAGGTCTAGTGCATCTAACACCACAAAATATACATGGGTGGGGTTGAGGATGACCACTAGCTGGATATTTTGAGCATCTATATATGAAAGTCTACTCGTATGATGAATGAGTGTATCCGTAAGCGCACTAAGCACATGTAAAGTGTCTATCTCCACAACCTTTGTCACCATAGAGGGAATATCTAGATGAAGTGGATTTTGGGTAGGGATCCTTATAGGTCTATTAGGTACATGATGTGCACCTGGTTGATCTTGTGTAGAGACTTTCCCTCAGCCCTAAAACTCACCATAGTCAAAGTAGTTTGAAATTTGATTGAGGATAAACTCACAATAGATTTTCCTCAAAAAGTACAAAGGGACCTCATGGTTATTATAAGCAGGATAGTTAAAAACCATCCACCATCACTCCCAAAAAAAATTATTAATCAAATCATGTTGGCATCATTGTATTTGGAAACATTTGGTTGTTATGGGAAATGGGGCATTGGTGGTTGGGTTGATAAATAAGGCACAAATTTGATATTTTTTATATTTTTATTATTTACATTAGATGCTGATAATTTGTTATCATATTAATCCCTAAAATTATCCTTATATACCTCTATCTATTAATTTGAAGCATTATCAAGTAAAATTTACCTGATACTAACTCTAGGTTATTGGCCAAATATGTACGGTGGATGTTTGTGGAAGTGGGCTCCCTCATTTTCCTAATTATTTGTTCAATTTCAATTTTTTTCTCCACTATGTGATAAAATATATCTTCCTATATACATAAGGGAACTAGAGGAACTAGAAGAGTGTTAGGTGGAGGTTTGGGTGGAGGGTTAGGATGGTTATGAGGGTTGGGTGGAGGGAGGGTTAGGTGGAGCAAACCAACCTATTGGAGAAAAATAAAAAACAAAAATGCAATTCACACTCATAAAAAAATAAAAAAAAATCAATAAAATTGATTTAATCTAAAAAAACATACCTCTTCTTCATGATGGTATCATTGATCTAGATAATGGATGGAAAAACATGAATCTTATATTCCAAAATGAGAGCTTGAGGGTGAAAACATGAATCAAAATCAAGAAAACACAAATGGGAATCAATAAAATGTGAATGGATAAAATTTAGAGGATGGGTGTTTTTTTTTTGTTTTATGGTTTCAATAATGTATATGTGTTATTTAAACATATAATAACATGTACACATTCCTATAACACATTCATGTTTCTATAATTTTAAATAACATGTATGTGTTATTATTATAACGCATACGCATTATGGGTTATGTCCACATAATTGTCCCCTAACTCTATGTACATACCCATAGTACCCATATTATATCTTCATTATAGTTTATCTACATATTTATGATGGTTTAAAATACATACTTTTTTATTAAAATTATTATATCCTTCACTTTAACTCACTCATTCTCTAATTAGTCAATTAGGCCTATTAGGCCTTGTTCTTATACTAGGCTTCTGCTCATACACCTCTTGGTCAGAAATACACACTTTCCAACATATATTTTACACAAAATAGGCCTTATTATATTCCAAAAAAATTAATTAGACATTATATTAATTTTACCCTATCTCAAATAGACCAAATCCTTCTTTAAGCCTAAGGAGACCTAATTCAATTAGGCTTTCATTACTACACGTTACCCTTTCATCTTCTTAGAACACTTAAAAAATTAATAAAAAGAAAATAAAACTCCATAATCCATTAAAATATACCCATAATAATCTAATGTTATGTCCATGACACCTTTTAGCTCCAAACACCACTTGAAACACACCATTTATACTATTCACATTAGGCCTTCACACACATATAAATGTCAGTTTTGAAGAACTAAAGATAACACAATGTTTAAACACAAATTCATGAAAAAAATCATATTAAAAGAGACTAAAAAAATTCACTAATTACATGATACTTCATTACACAAGACAAAAGGACTCAAAAACACTCATGTAACTTGTTCACTCAGAACTGCCAGTTTTCCTCAAAGACGAGTCATGGTGATAATAACCTTTAACACCTATATGAAAATTTATAGAGACTTATAATGAATTTATATGTTATTATTAATAATTATTCAATTATTATATATAAATATAATATGGTCAAATGGTAATATTTTTCCTGTAAACCAATCTCATAACCTCATATTTCATTATCTCATCTAAAATAGACAGGTCAAATTATGAGCAACTTTTTCACTAAAATAATTATCCTTAAAAAATATACCAAAAATGAGAATGTATTAAAATTCATTAATATATATATATATATATATATATTTGGCTCCATCACTATTCATGATAACACATCCCTAATCATCTTCTCACTGTTGCTTGTGTTTTTCACTGTTTCCACCACTAGCCCTGTTAGTGACTAGTCAACTTAGATGAGTAGTTTAGCACACCTAAGCGATAAAACCCATAAATATACCACAATTTAAATAAAATAAAAGTATAAAAATTATCCATAAAATTATTTTCATAATTTCACTTGATCAACTCTGACTATTATAGTAAATTTATGAGAAATGTGCCCTTTCCTATAGGGTCTACTCACACACCTGATAACTTAATCACACCTAGAGGTTATTGAGAGAGTTAACTATAATATAAAATATTTTATCTATTAATTTGAGACAATTATAGGATATTTTTATCAACATATTCAACATCAGGTCCTTAATAAGGTTTTGGAGGGTTTAAGCTTGTTTGCATCTTAGTGATCATTCATAAAGTATAGCCCTTTAATCCAAAACATAATGCCTATAATTTTTTTATATGACCCTTCCACATATACCATTAATATATTACATTCTAATTTATAGGTTTCATGTTCCAATGAACACCTAAAATTCCTTTTTAGGTTTTCATGCCTTCATTTTGTGCACTTGAGAGACTTGAAAATCACTTTTCATGCCTTTTATTGAAAACAATGACTTTAAACTTTATGAACATTCTTTAAAAAAAATATCATACCTTTTACAACACTCTCTTTTCCATACTATCCTTATAAATATATCCTCATACCCCATTAGGTCATAGTCTCTCTCTTTGCTCTCTTAGACTTCGACCTACAAACCACATTAGGCCTAAAAAATGACCTTCATTATTTTTTACATACACTCTCCACCTCACTCTCAAATTGAATCAACCTATATCATTATCAAAAAACTAGTTTATATCCTTCATAGTCCTTGATAATAGATCATGATGCCTTATTAGGACAGGTAGGGTCTAGAAATGGTCTAGTAGCTAACTTGATCTGTAGATCCTACCCCTATAGGCTCACCATAATACTATTATGAGTGTTTCAATGCTTCACATAGATGATAAAACACCCTTATACAACCAATCATTCCTATGTGCACTCATTTACCCAAGCCATCATTCTCCTTCATGTTCAAGACTAGGTATTCTATGCACATACCTTGTCAAGATACTACAAAGCTTAAGCACTTAAAAACTTTGAAAATAAGGAACTTCCAAGCTAAATTTCACATCACTCATGTATTAATAAAAACATATACAAATCATATATTACACTTTAAAAATCACTACAATATTGATCAATAAACTCTCTCATAGCTACACTCATCAAAAAGACCTTGTGAAGACCTTCTCAAGAACCTTTGACATCAATGCCAATCCTCAACAACAAGAACAAGGTTCAACACCCATGATATTGGGTATTCCTTTAAAATGGGAATGTGGATACAAATACATACTTTCATCTTCCATTTTAGTACTAATCTAGGATGATCCTAGGGTATGAATACATGTATTGGACTTGAAAAATGGAGTCTACATGAATATTCTCCAAGAGATGCACTATCACTACCAAAATTTCAATCCAATATCTTGCACATAGGTAAAATATTGTTATGAAAACTTAAGTACTAGGATTGTTGTTTCTAAACACAATGAGAAAGGGTATTTCAATTCCATAAAATAAATAAAAATGAGAAGGGTAAGGTAGAAAAGGGAGCCTCCAGGTCTAAAATGGACTCAATGAACTAGTCATTGAACCAAGTGACTCTATCATAGTTACATCACTATAGATTAAGTTTCACTAGAGGTATACCTCCAAGAATATATAGTGGGAAGAGTATGATGGAACTAGGAGATGCCTTCAATATGGGTTCTCACTAATGATGAGTACTAGGAGTTTACTATCAAAAACACATAAATTCCACACAAGAATTTGTAGCTTAGCACACAAATTATCATCATTAAAAAAGGGAAATTAAATATCTCACATTGAGATTATAATAACTAAGCACATCATATCCATGTTATACATAAATAAATGAATTTTTAATTCAATTAACATAGAATTGATGATCATTCGAATATGAAGATGAAATCAAATTAGAATGCAAGATGAACCCTCTTGCCAAAAAATAAAGATTGTATTAATTAAAATAGTAAATGTTGTTACATTAATCGATCTAGGCTGATTTGTATAGTATATAGTGATGAATAAAAATCTAGTGAAATCTTGGTTATAATCTAACAAAACTTTTGATCAATTTTGGTCTACCCTAAAATACAATATGGCTCTTCCTTATATGTAAAAGGATGAGGATCACCTCCAAAAAGCATGAGGATCCCAACATGGACTGTGATGGCCACTCATTATAGTTATAAATATATTTCAAAACTAAAAAAAAATAATCCCTACAAACCCATAATAGATCTATGGGGGGCCATTAGTTAACATGAGGAGGTCACTGAGAGGGACCAACTCTTAACTACATTGACTAAGTGCTCATAGATTCTAACACAGGCACCATTAGGTCAAACTCCCTATCAAGTTTGGCAATGTTTATTGGGGGCTTCCTAAATATTACCTCACCTTGGGCTACCAATCTCCAAGAGATAAGGAAAGGTTCTTACATTGATTTTTGTACCTTGAATACATTTTGATGCTCACCATGGATTGTGTTGATAGATCAATCACCACCTAGGCCCCTTCTTAGTTTACCATGGACACTTTATCCCTCATAACCTGATCAAACTAACCTATGTGGACTTCAAATTCCCCTTGGTAGATTAAGGTTCCATCCAGGTATAATAACATAAAGATATTAACCTCTTTAAAGTAGGTAAATATCTTTTGTTTGCCATCTTCCAAGGGTCCTATTGTAGTGTGAGCTGAGGCCAACCACTCCTCCATCACAAATCTCATGCCCCTGGTATATGTTTTGTACAACCCAAAATCTAAGGTCAGTATAAGTTTAATCTCTAGTAATACTCCCTTATTGACCATTACCTATATCTTATAACATTTCCCATTGATATCTATAATCCTCTCCATGTAGTCCTCTAGATAAGTGCATTGTGTATGCAATCAGAAATGCATCATGTCTATAAATCAATCCTAACTTGGAAAATATAGATCATACTTACACTTTGGATTGGGGATACATTAGATAATCAAGAACATGACTAATATGGGGATCTACTAGACCCAATTAGGGGTTATCTTATCATAATACACAATGTTAGGGAGGGTTATAAAGCCTCCAATCAAACACAATCATACAATAACCCTAGCTAGGTCCAATGTTTTATATTCACTAAATTAATAACAATTAAAGTTAAGTATAATATAGTGCTCACCAAAGCTTGTGGTACAAATTGGGGTTAAGAAACAATAAAAGTAAACATGCATAAGAGACATATACTCACATCAATTTATATAGAATCCTAATTCATGGAAGAGAAGTATAAATACATATCTATCTTTTCTTACAAAGGAAGAACAAAGTTAGGAATACTTACCTTTGAAGAAAAACTCATTAAACCTTAGTCTCTACCTTGGTAAAGATGCTTTACAAGAGGTTGTTGTGATATGTAATGATGACAAGGATAAATCAGCTCTAGGGTACACAACCTATCAATACATTCAAAAGACTTCTTCACAAGATAAGATCTATATCTCCAAAGAAAGTATGAAACCTTAAGCTTGTTCTTCAAGTAGAATGGTAGATAATAAAATGCACAGTAGTTCTTACTTCTTCTTCTCTTCTCTAAATAATGGTGAAATGAAATTTTATATATAGGTATATTTAATCTTAAGCCCTTACAAAAAATTTATCCAACAGGGTCGACCCAGTTGACCTAGTATTATTTTTGACAATGAACCATGCTAAAAATGAACTAAGTCAACAATGTAGGTTGATTGTCAAAATAATATAAGGTCTACCTAGTTGACATAGTCTTAAAACTATTGAAAAGGGATTTAGGTTAGATAAAGGATAAATGAAAGTGAAAAAATTACTAAATGAGTATACAAGAGAGAAGAACAAGCTTAGGGGAATAGTTTTTAGGAGACAAGTGTGTAGATAACAAGTGGAAAAAGGGACAACATCCTATGAAGCACTCATGGTCTACCCACCCCTTTCTTGGTCCACCCCTTAAAGAGTACACTTAGAGAGATTCATATTTGATGGGTTCCTACAAGATAAAGATCATTAGTAATTGATAAATGTTTGAAAATATTATCTCTATGCATATTCCCCACTCAAAGCTCATCATGTGTCATGTAAATGCAACACGAGATGGTTCTTCTAGAATAGAACATGATAACATATAACATTGATGCTAAGTAAAATGTAGTCAAGAGAAAATAAGATAAATGAAAGGGCAAGATTGAAAAACACATACCTTAACTTACCTTAGTGCTATAGATAAATATAAAGACTATGAGAGATGTGAAGGTGTCTAATGTAGGGAAATTTTGGCAAACTTGTATAGATTAGTGTAAAAAAGAGTACAAATTTAAATGTTTGGAATATAGGCATATAGTAGTGAAAATGAGTTGGTATAGACAAAGATATGAGGATCATAGGAGAATTGGAAAATTAGGATTGTTAAGGAAAGGTTATAATATTTAAGGCAAATGAATGAAAAAATGATGGAAAATAAATGAAAAATGATTATAGAACATAGTAAATCACATTGGAAATCATGGAAAACATAAATGGCAAAAAGGAATGTAGAACATACTAAATCACATTCAGAAGCATGTAAAACATAAATGGAAAAAAGTAATGTAGAACATACTAAATCATATTGGGAAGAATGTAAAACATAGATGACAAATGAAATATTAATGTAAGACAAATCTAATAGTGACAAGTAACCCCATGTAAGATAAGCATGTCAAATCAAACATAAAGAAAAATATGAATGACTAAAAATGAAATGTAAGTCAATATGTAAGACAAACATGTCAAATGAAGGTGAATAAAGCATAAATAAATGAAAATGAAATATAAGTCAATATGTAAGACAAACATTAAGAATTCATGCATAAAGAGAAACATGTAATAATGCCAAATTTCATATGTAGGATAAGTGAAGTCCACAAAAATCAAACAAGATTATGATGGAGAAATGAAAATAAAAAAATCTCTAGAGGATGAAAATTCAAACTTAGTGCTTGTTCTAAGATGTAATGTAAGAAAACACAACCACCTAATGACATGACTAGTATGCTAATGAGATGGTGTGGTAAGCGAATGGTGTAAGTGTGTTTGTTAGGAAGGCCTTGTTCTATCCAAGGTATTATAATGTAATGCATAAACTATAAACCAAGAGGCATAATAAGTTAGATGTGATTAAGGATGTGAGGGATAAAATCAATATCCAACAAGGGGAATATAAGGAGAATATTATGTAAAATAATAAATTTGAGGTGCCACATTGGTGATGTGAACATACTTATCAATAATGAGACACACTAGGCAAGTGATAAAGGCTAAGAACTATCAATACCAACTACTTAAGAAATTTTGACTAATAAACACAAAGCTTGAATGACTAAAAATGAAATGTAAGTCAAGATGTAAGATAGACATGTCAAATGAAGGTGAATAAAGCATAAATAAATGAAAATGAAATGTAAGTCAAGACGTAAGATAAACATTAAGATGTCATGCATAAAGATAAACATGTAATAATGCCAAATGTCATATGTAGGATAAGTGAATTCCACAAAAAACAAATAAGAGTATGATGAATAAATGAAAATAAAAAATATCTAAAGGATGAAAACTCAAACTTAGTGCTTATTTTAAGATGAAATTTAAGAAAACACAACCACCTAATGACATGAATGGTATTAAAATGATATGGTGTGGTAATAAAATGGTGTAAGGGTTTTTGTGAGGAGGCATAGTTTTACCCAAGGTCTTATAATGCAATGCACAAACTATAAACCAAGAGGCATAATAAGGTAGATGTGATCAAGGATGTAATTAGATAAAATAAATATACAATAAGGGGAATATTATGTAAAATAATAAATTTGAGGTGCCACATTGGTGATGTGAACATCTTTAGAAATAATGAGACACACTAGACAAGTGAGAAAGGCTAAGAACTATCAATACCAAGGACTTAGGAAATTTTGACTCATAAACACAAAGCTTGTAATAACAAGTGAATTATATATATCATCCCATGAAGTCTATATGCATGAAAATTAAAATGTAACTACCTTCCCACAACATGTTCCCCATTCCTCAGTACCCCTTATAGAGTCATTGGTCTATTATGAAGATTGGGTAGTTACATGATAAAGTAGGTAGCACTAAAAGATTTTTTTATTATCCTTTTATAATATTATAGCCTACCACACCCCAATGGACCTCAGATCTATCATGAGGCCAAATATGGAGTTTGAGGTTTGACTAGAAGAAGGAGATGTAATTTGAATCATGTCTTTTAGTGTGATTTAACTTTTGGAATTTTTAATGTTGTCTTTGGGTTATTTCCTTTTGTTTGTATTTTGTGGTTTAGATTTTAAATTGTTTTGGAATTTTCTATTCCTTCTTCATACAGATTTGGAAAATAAAACATGGGTGTTAAATATGATAAACATAATAGATCTTACACTTGGTCACTAGAGAAAAGTACTTAAAGACCAAGGTGTCCAAAGACTCCTAGACTTGCCCACAAGTAAGCGTGCAATCTCAAAATTGATCATTGTGAGCCTCAAATAAAAGGAAATAAGGGAAATATGGGAATCATGAGAGATCCATCTATGTAATAAGTGATACAATGATGAATATGATTATAGTTGATCAGAAGGAGGGAAAATAGTGCTATAAAAGGGATGGGGCTATGCTTATGATAGTCATGTCACTAGACAAGCCATGTTAACCTACAATGGATCAATAATAAACACCAATGAATATATTATTCATCTCAAAAATTGGTTTAAATATGTTTTAATGTGGTAATTTATGATGAAGGTTATGTCCTATACATGGTCTTATAATACAACTCATAAGGTGAACACCATTGAGGTGAATGTTAAATAAGGGAAAAAATAATCATAAAGTTACTAAGGCAAAGAATGACATAAAAAGACAAAAATGAAAGAGAGATATAAGGATAAAAATAAAAAAAATGCCAAATATAAGGAGTAAGAAAAACCAAAGAATTTAAAGGAAAATAATGATGTTTATTAAAGTGTGACTAAAAGAATTAAAGTTCACAAAAATAAAGAAACATGAGACAAAAAAATAACAAGACCTATGCTAACATCTATATTAAAGATGAGCATGTGAAATACAAGTCTATAAGTCTTGAAAATTTTATTGAATATAAATTTGGTTGTTATTATGCATTGTAGAATAAGAGTGGGCATCGTAAGATGCCCCAATGGGTAAGTGGATGTAGGGATGGGCATCGCAAGATGACCCAACATGTGAGGTAGAGTGAGGTAACATTAAACTATGAAAATGATTTGCATTGGGTTGGTAGTTGCATTTGGAGATAGGTAAATGTGTTGGTTTTTTAGATTTTAGGGATGTTGAATGTGACATAGGATGTGTAGAATAGGTATGAGGAAGGAAAAGAGGTAAAAGACAATATATGATATGCTTTGGATTAGGCATTAAAACTAGGTACTCCTTTGGTTCATGTGACCTAAGAGGTTGAGGTTCATGGATGCAATGATATGTTTAAAGTTTTTCATGTTAGTTATCCTTTCCTTATTAGTGTAGGAATAAGGATCAACTATGGTTTGAACAACATTAGTGGATGAGGTGTAGGTATGGGATAACTATTGTTGATCATTAGGTAGTTAATGTTGATTTGATTGTGGTTCTTGAGATTGAATTTGATAATCTTGAAGATAATATTGATAATTTTATTTTTTGAGAGTATCGAGATTGAAATGTGGACCAATAAAGAAAGAAAAAATAAACTAGTGAAGATCATGACAAGAATTATGAGAATTACCTATAATAACATGCCACCAAAAAAATTTATCAAGATTGTACCATTTTGGAGGAGGTTTGGAAAGATCAAATCTCATGGTTTTAGAGGGTTAAAATTTCTTCTTAAGTTGTTATAGACTCAGTGGAGGGTGGGTTGGGTTAAAATTGGTTGAATTAGATGCTCCATTGTGAGGTTGGGAAGGCTTGGATGAATCAATGATATGAGAAAATGATTGGTATCATTATTTAGTATTTATTGGAGGTGTTTCAAATTGAGTCATAATAAATTCTTGATTTTTTGCTTGGTCTAAGGCTTCATCTAAAGTTTTAGGTTAAAAGATTCAAACTTTGTATTGAAGGAGAGCTTTAATACTAGTAACAAATAGTTTTAAAAGAGTATCATAATTCATGTTATGGTCCACTTTATGATCAAGATACTTCCATAATTTAATGAAAGTATGATTAGATTCATTAGGAAGCTACTTGGCATTGATAAAATGGTTAAGGTAAATTTTAGGAAGGTCATCATGTTAGAATTCCTTCACTAGAGTATTAACTAAATCCTCTAGTTATGAGATGGAATGTATAGAAATTTGGTTGTACCATTCAAGTGAATCACCAAAAAATGTTTTGGCTAAGATTTTGGTTGTATAAAAGGTGTTAGTTTGGACCTATTCCTTATAGACATTACCAAAAGACTTTAGAAAGATAGTAAGGTCCTTATTCCCATTATATGTGATAGTTGGATAAATGTTTCCAATATATATGGATGAAATGAATGGGGCTAAAGGTTAATTTTGAAGATGTTGAAGCATTTTGTGATTCATTGAAGGTTGAGGGATGATATTCCCATTGTCATCTCTAAGAGGAGGGATACAATTTTTATTTGGTTGACACATGATGACTTGAGGTGGTTAACTAGTCATGTGTAATAAATGTTGTTGCAGTTGCATCATTTGGGAATGATTAGTTGTTTACATGATGTTAATTTGTTGAAATATTTGTGCAATAATTTGAGTTGTCTCAATTTGTTCATTATAATTTGAAGGTGGGGTATTAGTTTTGTTAGGAGGAGGATTATTTGTAGGTGGAGGATTTACAACATTAATGTTAGTTTAAGTGTGGTAGAAGAATAAGGAAGCTTGGTAAAGGCACCATTCCTACTAGGAGTGTAAATATTATTTTTGGCAAGATATTTTATAGGCTATCAAAATATACCTAGTTAGTAATGGGATTAAATCCTTTTCATTTAAAGGTGAAGCTCTTGTATGTTTTATGTTCATCTACTCTAACTATTCACACTTCAGTTTTCATAACTTATACTAATTATTCATAGGATGTACACAAGTTATCTTATTTTTAGGTATTAATTTAATTAAAAATTTCATGAACCATAACAAAGTGATTTTGTAGTAAGTAAGAAGATAATTCAGAAATTATGCAAAGAAGTTCTTAGAAAGTGGGAAATGAAAAGACTAGAATCTATGAAAGGAAATAAATTATACTTCACAAAAAATAGTTTTTACAGAGCTTATTATATCTATATAAATATATAAGTATTCAAGATTTGATAATTATTTTAGAAAATGATTAAGAAAAATTTGAATTCATATTTAGATTTAAAGATAACACATTTTATCTTTTTAATCCTCACAGAATGCACCAGATGATCTCCTTAGATGAAAAGTTCCTCAAATACCAACTTTCTTCTTATTCACTTTTAACTAAGTTTATACAAAAACATACAGAAATATAAACACAAAGTTTCAAATTGCTTAGTGTATTTTGCATAACAGTTACAATTGCTTTTCCAAAATTACTATCTTTTATATCAGAGTCTTCTCCCATATACACTTTTAGATATCAAATACAATTAGGAGAAAAATACTTGAATTCCCCATGTGCTATGTTAAATTCTAAAACCCATTGGGATACATCTTTGTTTAATTTCTCATGTGTGGCATTCAATAGTTGTTGACATGTAGCTCCTCTTGGTCTTATTGTTTGGATCAAATACAACCTCTTTGCATGTTGTACATAGCTGGATTAATAAATTTATTTTTACAAAATGACTTCAAGTAATGACATATAAAGTAATGACATCTAGCCAAGTTAATTGAGTCTTTCACTTTATCAAGAAACTTTATATTACAAGTAATTTCTCTGAGTGACATTACTTATAAATTAACTACTTAAAAAAACTTAATTCAAATACATTTTTTCAAATTTTTTGAAGAAAATAAAAGAAGTGGAGGAAAGAAACAATATAAATCATTCTAATTTATGAACCTTTGCTTTGAACTTTTCCCTCTAGTTGATTTGCTACATCATAAATTGAATAGCTACATCATTTGACTTGTTAACTAATTAACTAATAGAATGTAGAAGAAGATACAGAGTGGGAGAGAATTGATAAACCTAGGGAGGAAAATCTGGAGGAAGAAGAAGGTACTGAAAGCTGGAATACAAATTCAAAAGAGGACGAAGAATGTCAAGAGAAGAATGAGAAAGAAGGAGTCAGCAAAGAGGAGGAATCTGAAAATAGTAAAGAAGAAACTGAGGAAAATCAGAAAGTGTTGGAGGAAGATATTATCCAGGATGGCCCTATTGAGGACCCTGTTTCAAGAAATGAAAGGGAAAATACAGTTCAAGATGACAATCAAGAAATGGACATGGAAATTCAAACTGGAACAAAAGAATAGTATCAAAGGGGCTGAGAGGATCACTTTGAAGAAGGCGGGAACAGTCCCAATAAGAATTCTAAGGAATGGAGAGAGAGAAGGCAGAACGATGGAAAGCACACACCTATGAGTTGGGTTAATTGCAAAGCAGAGGCTTCTCTCCAACTTGATTCTTGGATGTGTAAGGAGATTGAGGATCTCAAAAGGAAAGTGGAAATTATGGAAGATAACCAGAAAGCTGCATGGAACATAATTAACAACATGGAAAAATAGATAAGAGATATCCCAGTCAATCTCAAAGATTATGAGAATAACCTTCGTGAACTCATTAGGGAGAATAGAACGAAAATGGAAGAAGTAACATCCAACATTTGTGCTACAGCTGTCAATATTGGAAAATGAGCTAGCAAGGAGACCAAATCTTTGGAGGGGCCTAGCAAAAGGATGAGACAAAGCACAAGAAAGAAGGCTACACAAGAGGGAGCCAAGCTGGTGGCAACTACCACTCAGGATACTGTTGTGAAAGGTACAGAAATTGTGAAAATGATTTTGGAACTGGAAGAATAGTCTGGTTTTTTTTGCTGGTTATGTTTTTTGGTCCTGTTCTCTGGTTTCTTTTTGTAATCTTCTATCTATGGTGTAGCCAGATCTAAGTTAAATCTGGGTTTTGACCAGTGGTCTCTCTGGTGGTTTCAGGTCCATTTAAAACCTATTTTTGCTACTTCTCTGTAGTAGTTTTTAGGTTTTGCCTGTGGGAGTTGAAGCTTTATCTTTCTTTCCTTGTACTTGGGTTTTGGGATCCCATCAAAACCTATTTTTACCTTTATCTAAAACTAATTTTCTTTGTATTTCAAATCTTAGTATCTCATTTTCCAGCTTATTGTAATAACCTTTCACCTTCTCAAGATTGGGTTCCATCCTTTTGACTTATTTTTGACTTTTTATTAACTCTTTTATTGATTTTTTTGTGAATGTAATCATGGCATTTTCAATTACTTTCTTGAATTATTGATGTAGTTGCTCATGTGTCCTTTGAATTATTAGCTTTGAAGTCACTCTAGCACTCTTGGGATTTTTGTCCTTACAATCAAGACCGTTCCAAATTTTTAAGTCTATCTCTTCCAAATTTATTTATTTTATTTGACTCAGGAGCTATTTACAATTCCAACCATGAAGATAAATTTATTACCATTTTCTACTGATTATTACCCACCTCTATTTTCCTAATAAAGAACTTCCTCTACATCTAAAATACCTTGAAATTTTTTGGAAACTATTAGTTTATCTTTTTCTTTCTCTGCCTTGTTATCTTTATCTAATTCTTTGTCAAAATTTTCTTGTTCTTTATCTTCTCTAGTGGTTTTACTCTCAGGTTCAACTGTTACCTTTTGTTATGATACCTCTTAAGATGAGATCACCTCTCTAGTAGTTATCTTATCTAGTTCTTTTTTGGTATGAATAGCAGGAATGTTAGGTTTATCATCAAAAGGAGGTGGATGAGTAGTAGGTGGAGAAGATGGGGGTGGAGGTAGAGGAATATCAGTCTCCTTTTGAATATATTTCTTAGGAGGTTTAAAGCTAGGAGACTTTAGAGGTGTTATGAGTGTGGATGGATCTACATATTTTACTACTAGCTATATGTTTTTCATTGGCAATGAAGATGAAGATGTAGTGGGTGTGGTAGAAATAGGAGTGACAGGAGTAGTGTCTATGGAAGAGACTAGAGGAGATGTAGAGGTAACTGGCTAAATTGTATCCTTTTCTTTTACCAAATTATATGTATCATCAACATTCTTCTTTAGTTTCAACTTCTTCTTGGGATCTTGACTACTTTCTCCTTACATTGATTTCCTCTTATGACTTACTTGGCCAATATCTATCATTATTATCTCCTTCATGTAGTAGCCTTTACTAAGAAGCCATGTTGAAGTCATAACAAGAACCATTGAAGTACTCTTAGTAATAGTCTTTACTTGATTCTTCTTGTAGTCAATTTCTAAGAGTGGAGCATTATCTCCTCCCATTACATGATAATAATCATGACTTACTTGCCCATCATCTTTCATATCTTAAGTTATTGTAGCCAAATCAAATTAAAGAATTTAATGAATAGTCATCCTATTGTTATCTCTTCTTCTCACTTCAAATTCATCCCTACAATTAATTTGAAAGTCTTCTAGGGCAGGGATATGCATATATTCAAGAGAAATTGTGCTTTGTGCTACACTTCTACAATCAAAATTTACTCTAACCTAAAAATGTGATTGATTATAGTTATGATACATCTCTATTTGTAAATTCTTAGCCTTATACATGATTGAAAAATGAAATTGGCCAATAACAACAGGAAAACCAATTGAAGAACAATGAAATTTTGAATGTAGATCATGTAACTCTACCATCTATCTACACAATTCCATTAGAATACATTTATCACTAGGGTACTTTGGTAATTTGATTGGTGTCCCTGTGAAACCACTAACTCTGATATATGTGAAATTCAAGAATTGAATAAAAATACACACAAAATGGGAAGTTACCTCCCAAGATACATTATATACTCTCTTAGCCTTTAAATCAACATTTAATTTACAAATTACTTCATATAATAATGCATAATTTACCCTTTTATAATGCTTGAAGTATTCATAAAGAGTCAATTGAGAGTAGTATTCATAGATGGGCTCTATTGCCAGTAGCCCTTTTGTAGTCAGCCTAGAAAAGGCTCCATTAGATGTTGTAACATATACTAAATATGAAGTCATTTTGAAGTTAAGAGTCTAAAATACATTATTCAACTATTGATTAATATTATCACTTATCATTCTTGACCATTCAATCATATCAGAACTTCTATTGACATCAATATCCCTTATGTAAGCATACATCTAGGTAGAAACATATGTGTAATTTTTCTATGCATTTATTCTACATAATAACAAGGTGATGTAATAAACTTTTTGGACCAAGTCAAACCTCACTATTTGTTTTGGAAACCTTGAGGGCTGATTTTTTTTATTTAGATAAGTTGTATTCATTATCTTGATACAATCTAGAGTTTTACTCTCCCAGAGATGTTTAGATTTTTCCATTCATAAATCTATCACTTTAGGTCTTGCTAGGATCTTCAGGAAGTAGTCAAAATAATGAACATCTAATCTTACCACCATATTGCCTACAATCTCTTTTAGTGTGCTAGTGAGATAATCATAATACTTAACACATTATAGAACAAATTTAAGCAGTTGTGTATATCTTGGGAAAGATATAGCTTGCATGATTCTACTATTTATTATTGCTTTCATGAGTGGTTTTTTGGTTGTGGCTTTAGATTTTTCCAACAACTCAGTTATATAAACATGTCCCATGTTAGTGTCATTACTTTTAGATAATTTATATGCAATGCAAGATGTAATGGGATATTCCTTGTATTCATACTTTATCCCTACTTCTTTTGACTTCCCAACTCTCTTTGTTTTTGTCTTTCCTTTCTTACTTGGCCCTAGAACTTATTCAAGTGAAAGCTTAGGGACTTATTTAATTAGAGTTACTTATTCTTCTACTCTTGACATTTATTATGACTAACACTAGTAAGACTTGGTAAATGATCTTGAAAACTCAATAATTATTCTTGTTGGTTTAAAACAGGTTGAACAACTGAGTTAAGTAATTGTATTATGTAACAATATTTAGCAAGCTTCAAGTATTAGGAAATTCAAGTAGTAGTAAACCTTGAAAACTATGGGAAACTCATTCTATGTAACATGGTGTCATAATTTTGGGAAGCTCTGGGTATTTCTCAAGTCTTCAGGGTTGAAAAATCTAAGTGAGTGATAGGCATTTACAACTCTAGGTTTTTTTGGGAAAGTTACTAGGGTTGGAAACCCTGATGAACCAAAAATAATAGTTAGTTAGAACTATAGGTAAGTAAGTAGTAACTAAAAATTTCAATAGGTAATACCCCTCGAGAACTTTGGGTTTCTTGAGACCAGTTGCTTGGGTTTGGGTCTCTAAGTAAGTAACAAGTTATAATGAGTCTGAGTAGATAATCTAGGTCAACTACTATGTTTTTTGCATAAAAATTATATATTTTGGGATTTTTCTTAATATTTTTCATATTTAATGTGTTTCTAAGGAATTTACAAGGTTTTAGCAACATCATTCATGCAAAAATGACTAACAATCACAGGCAAAACAAGAAATGATAGAAAAACTTTTGAGATAATGCATGAAAATTAACTTTAAAAAATGATATATACAACCAAAAAGAGATCATGAAACCAAAGGGGAAATAATTTAAATACCTTGACTACAAATGGGTTGTGAATATTTTGTGCCAAAATCACTCTAGAAGCTCAACCAATGTCACTCGGGATTCATAAGGGCAGCAACTAGGTTGGATAATTCAAAAGCTAGGTGGGAAATGAGGTAGAATTTTTAATATTTATATTAACCCACACATTAATGATAACTAAGTTACACATGTGAGGAAAGCCACGTAAGCATTTTGATGACTATTGAGTTTCATGAATTGCTTCTCTTGATTTGGTTTATGAAGTCAAGTAACTTTGTAACCCCGATTCGGTCTAAGCTTATGAAGACTTTAGACTTATAAACCTTTATTGAATTTAATTATGATTTAATCAAGTGAATTAATGTAGCTTTAGAACCCCATATTTCTCAAAATAGTTTTTTGTGGGTTTACGAATCTACTTTACTTAGTTTTTATGATTTTGAGAAGTAAAGTCATTCCATAACTCTAATTTAATCTAGATGATGTAACTCATTTTTGAGAAGATAACTTACTTCAAATCTATCAAATAAGTAAAGTAACATAGAGAACCTGATTTGGCCTAGAAATGAGCCCTAAACTTGGTTTTCTGAATTTCTTGGAAAGATAGACAAATAGGTTTTATGATAATGACCTAGGTAGACATTTTCTAACCTTCTGGAGTAATTTAAAGTAATTGGTAACAAAGTCAAACATAGAAAAAACTATTAAAGTCTAAGTATTATTTATGGGATTGAATTTTTACAAGGATAAATGACTCTCATAAGGCAAAAGACAAAAATTTCAATAGGGGTAATAGAAAATTTTCAAGTGTGAAATTGTGGGGACACTAGCTAGCTCCGATTGGGGGCATCTTTGTTTCTATCAAAAAGAATGAAACAAAGGTGAGATATTAATATATTTGGTTTTGAGTCTTTTCTATTGGGTATGGAGTCATGTAAAACTCAATCACAAAAAATCACAAAACAAACAAATAGAAAAAGAAAAACAACTGTACAAAATAAAAACTAAGGTTTTATTTTAACACATACATGTGTTACCCTATTGCTTAGTTCTTTTAAAGCTTTATGTTATACCTATTATAAGGCAATGCTAGTTTAATTCCATCCTAGTAATCTAGGATGTATCTATATTTTCTAGTAACTTTATTTATTATGAAAGGTTCTTTCCACATTGAATTAAATTTATCGTGCATCCCTTGTGGTTCGTTTCACTTATCCCATAAAAGGATTAAGTCACCAACTTCAAACTTTCTTTATAGAGAATTTTTTTTTAAATATTATTTAATTTCATCTGATGATTGGTTAAATGGTCAACAACTTGAGTATGAACTTCTTGTAGCTCAAATAAAAACATAGTCCTCTTATAAAGTGAATCTTGATAAGTTGCATCTTCAATAACCTTAGACAGTTGTAAAGTAGGAAACTCTATGGTGATAGGTATTTCATCATTTATTCCATATAAAAACTAAAATGGTGACATGCCAATGGTTTTCTTTGGAGTGATTCTATCAACCCATAATTCATAAAATAGTTTCTTATGCCAAGTAAATTGATTATCATCCACTAGCTTGTGAATGATAGTCATCAAGTTCTTTTTACTTGATTCAACCTGGTCATTACCCCGAGGATAGTAATTTAAAGAGTGAACTAATTCTATCCTATATAAATAATATAAATGAGTTAGTTAAATTGAAAAAAAGTTAGTTTCATTATCTATTACTATCTCTTGAGGAACACCAAACCTCACTATGATGTTTTCCTTGATAAAATCACATACAACTTCATAAGTGGCTTGCTTGATAGGAATGGATTCTACCCACTTGCTAAATTGATCAATGGTGGTTAAGACATAATAATGGCTGATACTTGAAGAAGGATTCAACATGCCAATAAAATTTATGCCCCACTGGTGGAATGGTTCATTGATTATGATAGGTTTTAAAGGCAATGAAGGTAACTTTAGATGTCCCACAAAATGTTGGCATGCTTGACATTTAGAAACCCAATCCAAAGTACAAATACAAAGTAAAAATAATCTCATACAATTTTGAATGTCATAAACCCTTAGACCCCCTCTAAACCATTTATTCATGCCTAAGTCCATTTTTATTACTTTAACCTAGATAACTTAAACTAACCCTTTTTACCTATTTTGACCTCTTAGCCTCAATCATTGATGGCCAGGATAATAGTCGGCATCAACGATAAGCCTAACCATCATAGTCAGGCTCCACAACTAGAACTTAACATACCAATCACCATGCAAACTATCACTTAGATTCTCTAAATATAAGTCATCCAAATACTTTCATGAGGCATTATATGGATGAGTTATAATTATAAACCCTAGTTACACTCCCACTTTAGCCTCTTGCCCTTACCTATAAGAAGAGGGGAGATACAAAGGAAAATCTATCTACAATTATTATCAAGAACTCTAGTATCCAGAATATTTTTTTAGGTCAATCATCATTAGGCACTGCAAAAATATAGCAAGCTCAACTTGTCATCACCACTCTAAGAACTATCACTCTATCATAATTATGATTAACTTATGCATCAATTAATCTACCTCAACTATCCATCCAATCCACCTTCCCGATAAGACAATCATCTATTTCCTACAATTATTTGTCATATTTCCACTTTGAAATTCTTACAAACCTCACCCACCTCTCAAGATTCATACCCAAAATATTGGACTTAATTCACCTATAGGGAACCACTGATGGTCATCCCAACCACCGATGGTTCCCTAACCATCGATGGTTACCCTTGACCATTGATGGTTACCCTTGACCGTCGATGGTTCACTATCATACCTAAAACTAGTAAGTTCCCTTTTACCACCCACACCTAATCAAACCCTCTTTTCTGTGTTTTTACCTAACCACATACTTCTACCTAATTTTCTAAACCATAACTCAGCCCATTATCACTAACACTAATTAGCTTATCACCAATTAGATCATTTTTAGCACATCTCTTTATTAATAAATTCTTGTTATCAGTTTCAATACCTTTTAATTATTGATGTAATTAATTTCTTTCTATTTTATCAACTTAATTATTTTAAAATGGTGGATTGACAACCCTTAAAGAAGATCATTATCTTGGGATCTAGCCATAGCTAAAAAATCCACCTAGCTACTTATCTAACCAACAAATTTGCTTTAGTGATTTCTTATTTACAGGTCTTTCTCCCAAGCCAAAGAAGAGCTCTTCACAATCTTCTGATCCAATGCATGCATTTTTATCAGTATTTATACCACAACCCATATTTATAATTTCACTACCTTATTTTGAATAATATTAAAATTTGAGTGAAACATTATGGCATGCCTAGTGGGACCTAGAGTCCTTACTCACATTTTCTTTACATTTGTATGCTCTTCTCTCTATTTGTGCTCATAATTGAAACTAAAATTTATTTTGAGCTTAAAATCAATTGCATCCATTGCTTGATTTTAACAATAGTTCACTTTGAATTAAAACATAGTAATCTTATCATGGCACCACTTTTGTTACACACACTAGCCAAATGACTATCATCAATCAAACATCAAAATAATTTGAGACAGAGCTTGACTGGGATTTTATCACCTTAGTGGTCACCTTACCCATTCCTAAAAATCCTACTTAGAGTTCATTACCAAGAGGAGAACTAACTTAGCTCTCTAGTTGAGTATAAACTCTAGATATCAATATATATTGGCTAAGCACTTAACACCCTTATTATTGTGGGATTGTGAAGTGAGGGGGTATGCCTTAAACCAAGCCACATATTGATTCCAATATAGATTCTCTTGAGCACCTAAATAGCTTAAAAATAACCATAGACTAATTCTATAAGACTTGATCTACAAGCCAACTTCTATCACACATTCTCATAAACAAAGGCATAAGCCACAAGTGAGATTAAAACTAACCTCTAGGATTGAGGTATTTCATAGTATGTGTCTTAATTTCCTTGATCATTTTTTTGTCTTGTTTTTTTTTGAGTGACAAGATTTTTTTGGTTTTCTCTCCCCTTTCCTTGTATGTTTCTCACTCATTAGTAGTGGGAAGACCTAGTAAAATAAAAACCATCACTTAAATCAACCTCTTATACCTCCTCATCTATGGAGTACATCTCTAAGGTAGAAGATTCACCTCATCCATTAGTAAGCCCTACTTTCCCTTGGGTATTTCTCCAAGGAGATATGGACTTTACTACCTTTTTAGACAATAATCTAGTGGCCCTTCAATACTATATTAACACCTCTCTCACCATATCCCATTTTTAACTCCAACTCAAGATCCTCGTTATGGCATGCCATCCCACCTTATGGAGGGTATCCATATTGTTTCAGTCACCACCTAACCTTTGACCACCCAAGAATATTCATCACTAACCCTTTTTATATTATGGCTGAGAACCAATGTATCCAACCAACTATTACCCTTACACTTTATACCCCTAATAATGACTCCTCTACCTTGGGGATAACCCAACTATTAACCCATCATGTCCCACTTGTAGCTGGGGCACCTACCATCAATATATCTAACCTACCCTCTATCAAATCTATCCCATAAGTTAATACCTATTTACCAATATTAGGGGTACCTATCCCTTCTACTTCACCACCCATTATCATAAAGGTCACTACCCCCCTCTTGTCACCAACCCAACTACCATCCATGCTCAATCCATAGGGACTTCTTAGTAGTTACCCATTACATCCAAACTAGGATACATCCCTAACCCATAAGGGTATATACCCACTACCTAATCACCATCATCCACCTACCCTACCCAACCTCTAGCATCCACATTCCAAAATGTGACAGCCTCTCCACTACCAAGCAACTACCAATATGTTTCCCAACCTCAACCACAATATCAGCCTTATAATCCTTTTGGTACACCACCTTAAACTAACCTAATTAAAATTCTCATGGACAAAATGATAAACTTTTAGTCATCCATTTAAATAGCTCATAACATCCTATCCTATGATTAGATTTGTAACAAACCTATTCATCCTTTTGTTCCTATTAGACGTTACCCTCCCCAATGGGAGATTATAGAATTTACCAAATATCAAAGCAAGGAGGACCCCCAACAACACCTTATGGATTTTAGGAATGCATGCTACATGATTACTTATAATGATTCCCTTATCCTCTGAACCTTTGCCATGTCTTTATCTAGTCTAGCACTTTACTGGTATAGTGCCCTTACCAAGCATTCCATCTTTTCTTTACCCAACTAGCACAAGTCTTCTTGGATCAATTTTCCATTAACATATCCAAGAAGGTCTCAATTATGGACCTCTATTCTATTAGACAATTAGATGATGAGTCTATTGTCAATTATGTTGCCCATTAGAGAAGCTTGATTAATTAGCTTTCATTTTCCTTGCCTCAACCTGAACTTATAGAAATTTTTGCTTGAGCTTGTGTCAAATATATATCTTCTACACTGCATGTCTATAGATTTATGACCTTTAATGAGGCTTTTAACATGGAACGTAAGCTGTAAAAATAGGCCATAGATGAGGGTAGATATAATTTAAGAAACAAGAACTCTACCTTCAAGACCAATGAGACCTCTTCCTCCAAACCAAGCAACCAAGCCATTACCAAAACCAAGACCAGGGAAACCATGAATGCCATCATCATTAAAACCAACCCTCCACCCAATTTCAACCAAAAAAATTCTCCCATTACCTCTAATCCAAATGCTAGAAACCCAAACTAAAATAACCAAAAATAAGTCACTCTACTTGGAGAATCTTACACCTTTATTCTAGAGAAGTTAGTAAAAGCTAACCTTATAAAACTTCCATCTATCAAACCTCCCCAACAATTTAATTCTTCTCATCTATCACCTACTTAGTATAATGAAAATGATTTCTATGATTTTCATCAGGTAATTTGACATGATGTCAACTAATGTATTACTTTCAAGAATATTGTTCAAAATCTTATCTACAAATGGGAATGCATGTTGGATAATCCCAATGCCCCATAAAATAAATCTCTTGAAATCTTTAGGAAACCTTTTCCCAACCATGCCCTTATCAAATATGAGGACACATAGGTAGAGTGCTCTCATAATACTCACATGATCAACATGGTTCATAATATACCTACCCATGAGGACCCAATCTACCTATTCCTACCCTACTTCACTTATCGAGGTCATGTAGTCACCTTACCCTCCTTAAGATAGCCAATAAAAATAAGTTACATTCTCCCTAGATACCCTCATATATTTTTTGGAATCATCACATACTACCTCAACTAGTATATATAGGCAAATCAACATTCCTGATTCACCACCTCTACCAACTACCCAACAAACTGATAATCCTATGGATATTGTCCCCAAAGGAGGAAAATTATTACCTATGCCTCCTATGGATGAGCCATTTATCTCACCCTTGATTCCCTCACCTCAAAAGATCAGCTAACCTACCAAGTGTCCCACCCAACCTATAAGTTTATTTGTTACATCCACTACCCATAGATCAGGACCAATACAAAAACCTTTTTCCACATTAGTACAAAAATTGAAATTTGCCTTAACACTAGACATGGATTGAGCCACTTTTTGGAAATTGTTAGGTCTTACCTCCAACAACAAACTTAAACCATCTATCACACCTCTAACCAACCAATCCATCATCTCTCCACTACCTCTTAAACCAATCTGAACCTCCAACAACCCCTCAGCTTCTCAGTCAACCAAAAAATCCACCACCTCACCAACAAAACCTTTCAAAACTCTTGGATCCTTCCCTAATCAAATTTTGGTTTACCCATATTTTAAATTAGACTTAGCTTCACCCAAACCTATACCTAGATCTTAACCCACACCAACCAAAATGAAAAAAAGCATTAAAAGAACACATCACTAAGCCTATACCTCCCTCTACCTTTCCCTCTATCCTAGGTCCCCACCCTTCCACTTTGATAAAAAAGAAACCCATTTCAACATATGTCACCCACTACTATTGATTATGCCAACACATTTATTATATGATGCACTAGTCCTTCCTAGATCATAACTAGTGAGACCACCAAATTTGGCCACCTCAACTATCAATGTGCCTAGGCCAAAACCATTTACCTAAACCACCATCCCCAAGTCATCTCTCACCCAACCTATTACCACCCACACACCCATATTACTAACTAAAATCATGAGCCCAAAACCTTTCTTACCTCTAGCATAATCCTATACAACCATTTTTCAAAGGTAGTACAGACTTCCTACCTCACATTACCTCCCATCTAACCTTTTGATCCTTTTGGTATGAAGCCAACCTGGTACAATGACCATCAAATTTTCTCCTATCGCAAGACACCTAGGCATGCAATAGAGAATTGCAAAGTTTTCCAAGCCATTACCCACCTACTCTATGATGAGGGTGATATTTTGGTAGACAACCTTCTATCCATTCCTCCACCATTACACCCAAAAATTGGCCACCCACACATTCTTAATCCCCCACTCTCACCTCAAAGTGACATAAAATCTACCCAACTCCCCATCACACCTTCCCTCTCTATCCATATCATTAATGTGGTCATATGATCACAATAAAATGATAAAGGGAAGTCCAAAGTGTCCATTCCATGGACATACCCACCAACTCACCCTATACCCAACTAGACCCAAACCTCCATGCTTGCAGCTACACCCATAGTTACTATCTTAGGTACATCAGAGATTAACCCCTCTAAATCCATCAAGAAGGTCATCCTTAAACAAATCTACTAGACTCCTAATAAAGTGAGCCTCTATGAGCTCATTTCCACCTCACCCCATCATTATTAGGCCATGATTGAAGCTATGCAGGCCATTAAAGTTGGATCAGGGAATTCCCAACCCATAGAGGCCTTCATTGGTGATCACCAACTCTCCACCCTTATTACCTTCAAGGACTCAAAGATACCTTCTATCCATCCCAAAGACCCATATCCCCCTCTTTTTATTATATCCCACATAAACCAAATCCATATTAAATGGGTTATGATCGATGGGGGATCCAGTATTAACATCATCTCTTCCCATGCTTATAATCAACTTAAGCTACAAGACAATGTCATGTCTAATACTTTAGTCATCTTTCAATCTTTTAATGACACTATGAGCACTACCTTGGGAACTATCATCTTCCACATTCAGCAAGGACCTCAAACACTCCCTAAAATCTTATATGTAGTTAAAGGTGAATTCTATTAAAATGTTTTACTTAGGAGACCTTGGATTCATACCATGGGATGTGTACCTTCTACCCTCCACCATTGCATCAAGTTTGAAAATGAAGGTTAAGTTATTGCCATAAAAGCTGGCCCTAGCCCTTTTGTAGCATGTAATATGACCTACCAATCTAAAGATGTTCTTTTGTCACCATTTAAAACACTACAAAAAACCATCGTCAAACCTTCACCCACAAAAGTTGAAGTTGTTACTTCTTCCCCATCCACTAAGGTCTCTACCAACTTATCTATCCCTATAGACTAGATACCCATCATTGATCCTTTAGAACCTACCTTCCAATGCCTCACCCTTGGAGAATATCATCTCTTCACCCTTGATTCCTTCCTTACTCCCTAATAATATGGGAAACTCGACCACCAATTAGGTTATGACCCCAATATTAGAGCCATTACCTCCTTAGTGCCTCCAAACTGTCAAACCCACTTTATCTATGGGGAAATTGACAAGCCACTTAACACTATCATTACTCCCTCTCCACCTCAACCATTCACCTCCATCTTCTCTTATTTAGACAACCCCAACTTCACCAAGCTATACCTTCATAGGTGTGCCTAGAAGGGATTCAATTTAGGATGATATGAGTATGGCCCACACATATTTACCTTGATTGAGACCTAAAAACCTCATGATAAGTATGGCCTTGGCTTCATTTTACCTAATAAGAATAAGGACAAACAAATTACCCCTACCATTATCAAAGAAGAAACCCCTTCCTCACTAACACCCCCCCCCCACTAGTGGGTAAGGATGAGGACATCATCCCACCCAAATTTTTTTTGTCAACATGATCACCCTCAACCCCCTAAATTATCAAAAGGAATGGGCATCCATATCCATCCCTTTAACCTATCCTAAACTTGTGGGAGAATACTCTCTTACCATTAACACTATTCAGTGTCAAGATGATGATGTTATTCTTACCTACCTTGGTGCACTAGATTCCTCTAACCACAAATCTTTACCTCCTAAAAGCTCAACCATGCTAAATAAATCTACCATAGACATTGACATAGGCACTCTAGATAACCCTCACATCATCAAACTTGGCCAAATTCTCACTTTTGAGGAACTACATGACTTCTCTACCTTCCTCCAAGACCATAATATTGCATTCTCCTAGTCATGTTTTGATATGCCTAGTATTGACCCAGCCATTACCACCGATAACATTGTAGCCAATCATGATGCCAAATCTATCAAATAGAAACTTTGTTAAATGCACCCTCATATAGCCCTCCTTATCAAATAAGAGCTTTGATGCCTCTTTTTTATCAACTTTATTTAACCCATAGATTATCCCCAATGGGTTTCAAACATCATACCTATCACTAAAGCCACATGGGGACTATGTATTTTTGTGGACTTTCATGACCTCAACCTTGCCTACCTAAAGGATGAATTTTCTCTACCTAGCATTGACCAACTTGTTGATCTTATAGCAGGCCATGAGATGTTGTCACTCATGGATGGATTCTAAGGTTATAATCAGATTTTGATTGCCCCTAAAGATTAGCACAAAACTACCTTTATCACCCCATGGGGGACTTTATGTTACAGAGTCATGCCCTTTGGTCTTAACAACTTTGGCATAACCTACCAAAGTGTCATGACCTATATTTTCTATGGCCTTATCCATACAATCATTGAAGACTATGTGGATGACCTTCTTGGGAAGTCCCAGCTTCACAAAGACCATTTAGCTATTCTCAAGATTATTTTTGAGTGACTTATCCATTATCACATCTACCTTAATCCTAAGAAATATATTTTTGGGGTCTTATCAGGAAAACTTCTTAGATTCATCATTTCCCTTCAAGGAATTAAATTTGATCTAGACAAAATCAAAGCTATCCTTGAGATGCTACCTTTGACCAATCTTAAAAAACTCATAGCTTACAGGGGAAACTTCAATCCATTCATTGCTTCATCTCCTAGATATTTGATTAGTGTCATCCCTTCCACCACCTCTTGAAAAAGGATGTCTCTTTCAAGTGGAATGTTGATTGTCAAAATGCCTTTAATACACTCAAATAATACTTGTTATCTCCACCTATCCTTACACCTCCTAAGGATGACTAACCTTTCTACCTCTATATCTCTACCATGGACCACTCCCTAGGGGTGATGATTTCCCATCAAGATGAACAACACAAATATCAAGCCATCTATTTAATTAGTTGTACACTTGTCAAATATGAGACTCAGTACACATATACCAAGAACTATGCCAGGCCCTAGTCTTCATGGCCACCAAACTTCACCACTACCTTCTTCACCATAAAACTTTTGTCATAACCAATACTGACCCCCTTAAATACATGTACTCCAAACCATACCAAAACTAGCATATGGCTAAGTGGCTCATGCTTTTAGCTAATTTTGACCTTGATTTTCTCTAATAGAAGTCAATCAAGGGGTAAGTAATTACTGACCAACTAGCAAAGGGACCCCTATTGAACAATCAACCTCCACGTCTTACATTTCTAGATGAGTCTATTATAAGCTTATCTTAGTTAGATTTAAATAATTAGGTAACCATGTTTTTTTATGGTTCCAAATATTAGTGTAGTGGGGGAGCTAGTATTATCCTTGTCTCCCTTATCATTGAACCACTTCTTTTATCCTTTAAAATCAACTTTAAATGCAGCAACAATGTGGCCAAGTATGAAGCCCTAGTAATAGGTCTCCAAACTACCCTAGCCCTAGTAGTCAAAATAATAAATATCTTTAGGGACTCCCAACTTATGGTCAACCAAGTTAATGACATTTACCAATGTAAGAATGAAACAATACAGATGTATAGACAACTCATCATAAAACTCTTAACCTTATCTTAACACTACCATATCCAAACCACCCCTCCATCTACCAATAATTTTTTTGATACCATGGCTTCTCTTAACTCTCAAATCTCATCAACACACTCAGGCTCCAAACTATATGTCATTTTCCATCACCTGACTAAATCCTCCTACACCAAATCAGACATTCAAACCATCTTTAGTGTGGAGAAAACTCTACCTGACCTTTGGTACCAATAGACCTTCAACTACCTTCACCTTGGCATATTACCTTTGGCCTCTCTAGGGACACCCATCGAGAATTTATTCAAAGCACCTCTTGTTATACCATTATGGGAGGAATCCTCTACAAATTAGGATTGGATGGCCTCCTATTTAATTGCCTCCATGGTTAAAAAGCCTCTCATGAAATCAAAGAGACAAATGATGGTATCTATGGGGATCACTTTAGTGGCCTCATTTTGGCTAAGAATATCCTTCACTTGGGTTATTACTAGCCTACCCTTAACCAATATTGTTGTGATTATGTGAAAAAGTGTGTCAAATTTCAACAACACACTAATTTACATCATGCACCTAACAATAGTCTTCATGTTTCTATAGACTTTTGACCCTTTTAACAATGGGTTTTAGACGTTATTGGTGAAATCAACCCCCACTCTTCATAATGACATCGTTATATCTTTACTAAAAATGAATATTTTACTAAATGGGTGGAGGCTATTCCCCTTATCTTGATGAAATCTAAAAAGAATATCAAATTCATCACCCATAATATCATCTACCATTTTGATGTTCCCCATAAGATCATCACTGATAATGGAAAATATTTCAAAAATAAACAAGTTTAAAGCCTTTGTGATTTATTTGGTACTAAACTTATCTTTTCATTACCTTATCATCCATAATCAAATGAACAAGCCAAAGCCTCTAACAAAACCCTTAACAATATGCTTACTAAAATGGACAATGCTTTAGGTTAGGATTGGCACTTGCACATCCCCTTTGCCCTATGGGCATATCCTACTAGCATCTGAACCCCCACTGGTGCTACACCTTTTTCTCTCATCTTTGGAGTCGAGCCCATCTTGCCTTTTGAAATCCAAATACCTTATCTTTATAGATCTTTGTGTGACCTCACTTTGGAATATGATTACCATCAAGAACATTTTTCCCAACTTTATCCACTTAATGAACATCATTTAGATGCTTTTCCCATCTTTTTGTCTATCAAGAGCAAATTAAATGAGCCTATAATAAACACCTAAAAGTGTAATAATTTAATATTGGATATATTTTCCTTAAATAAAACCAACATGTCACTAATATGGAGAAAAGTAAAATATTCAAGTTTGCTTTTAATTATTTTGGACACTACATCATTACTTATAAGTATGGATTAAGAGCTTATCATTTTTCCTCTCTTGATGGAAAACCAAAACTTGAGCCTCTTAATGCTTATCATCTCCATCTTTTTTATTGTTAAAATAAAGTTAGAGATTAGCATTTGTCTAACTTAAGCTCATCCCTTGCATACCATATTTCATTTTCCACTTTTAGGGGCAACCAACTAAAACTAAATCATGTGATTATCCATCACAAGCATAGACTAATATTGAACTTTGGGTACCATGGATCTACCTAAGGAATGATTCTCATAGTACTTCCCCTCTCTTTGAGAAGGGGTTCCTATGGTTTTTGTCACCTATATCCTTCTCACCTATTAAACTTTTATGTTAGCTAGGTTTTGCCTTCATAAAGGTCATCCATTGAGCATAAATATATAATTCTATGTCAAGAAAAATAAATAAAGGCAAGAGTAGTAGAAAAAGTCAAAAATAAATCATGGGTCACCCCTAGCATTTATAGACTGCTCCCTTGAAGGAGAATTGTTGAAAATCATTTAAAATTGGAAAAAAATAAGGTGGATTGTCTTCTTAGAAAGATAAATATCAAAAGCATTTGAAACATAAACTTAGACCACTCCCTTGAAGGATGGCTAAGAAAAATATTTGTCAAACACTAGCAATTTTTGGAAGCTTCTTACATCGATCAGCTTCCCCAACCCTAAAGCAAAATAAAAATAAAAAAAGACCCTCAAGAAAAAGCAACAAAATTTATAAAACTGTAATCAGCTCTCATATCAGCAATAATCTTGGAAAAGCTACAATCATGTCTCCTTAGTAGACTTCCCACATCGATCAGTCTACACTTTATATATAATCATAGACTTATCTATACTACCTCTTTGGGAAGCCTACAAAAAGGGCATACTAGTCTTACTAAACAATTTTAGTTTCACCCATTCTCCTTACACATGTCACATATACACAAGCTTATGAGCTTACTTGATGCATCCTAATCAAGATACCTCATTATCAATATTAAGCATGCTAATGCAAAGCACTTGAAAGGCTTATAATTAATAAGCTAAAATCCAACTTTGGGTTTCATGTCAGTCCTTGCCAATAAAAATGCATTATGTTCTTTATTCATTGGTGTGCCCCTCATGATCCTGCTTAGTCTCCTATACATCTAGTTTTTTATTCACTTGTTTCATGTAAATTTTCACTTAAGTTCCAAATAAAGAGATATTTTTCATATAGCATCAACACATCCATAATACCAAAAAGACATTAGCATATCCATCAATATCATATCAACATCATGAAATCTATAAATAACAAAGCAATAAATGATCTTCACCACATGTCTAAACCTACACAAGGAAATGTATACTCATTAAATCATTAGCATAGACATCATCACAAATATCATCAATATCATCATAATCATAAGTAAACAAATGTTATCTCACTACATGACTAGCTAGGTAAGTCCACACCATCATGAGCATAACCATAATCAGTCTAAACATTCATCAATAATCCTCATAACCATCAAATCCATCAATAGATAAACTAGGATCATATCTCTAAAATCATGAATCTGTAATCATCAATAAATATCATCATCATGGTTATACAATAATATACATGTATCTCTCTCAAAATTTACATTTTGCATCATCGACACACAAATTGGAATAAAAAATCATATAAATAGCATATATCATATATCAATTAGGCCCTTGGAACACTCAAACCACCTAAATTGCTACCACTTGCCCCATTTGGACCTATACCTATACCTATACCTAGTGGTGGTTCCCCTGGGACCCCTGTCTACCCAACTATATCAGCCAACTACCCTAAAGTAGCTAGTGTAGCCCCACCACCCAAACTAGATTTATACTCTAAAAATATCATGGCATAGGGCAACTGATCAAGCACCATTACCTCATAATATCTAAACTCCTACATAATCACTATATACCATGCCTATGGCACTAAATCTGGTGGCCTTCTTACTACTACACTTACCATCCTAGCCCTAATCTATGATCTTGGCCCATGTCTGGTCCTTCTCTACCATCACTACCCCACCTACCCCTATAGTTTCATGATCTAGCCCTATAAAGTAGATACATGTATTTGTAAGGAAGCTATCTATGCCTAGGCTACTGCTAATGTTATTACTACCTATGTATCACCCTATACCTATGCCACCACTAGATTAACCTCTATGGCTTAATGACCATCATCCCCCATCCAAAATCCATTACAACATACCTACCCTAGTATTAGGCTACATAACCATTAATAATACCTACATCATTGACCTAGCCTCCCACTGGTACCTCCTCAAAGTCATGCACTCTATCCTATGGCTATGGCTCAAGTAGTAAGAACCTAACCTCCTCTCTTTGATACCTTAATGTGTTAGGAAGAATCCCCTATACCAAGATGAACTATCTCTATACCTAGTTGAATAGGATCAACTCCATCTCCATTTCTCTCCTCCCATACACCCACCTCCAGCTCTATAGCCCTATGGTGTGGTACTTGGATCCTACCCACTATGGCCACCGAACATATTGTCACCATGTGACATCCCTTAGTACCATACCCTCTAAGGAATCTTACAACTACTCAATATCCCTAGCTCTACCACCTACTCTTGTGTAGTCTACCACTCTCCTCCACCACATGAAGCTAGTAATATAATTGGTTGGTGCATGAGTATCCTCTGGTAGTCCTAAAGGTCGTAATACTTGAATGTGATCAAAATCCCAATAATGTAGTAAAAATATAACACTAATCCTATAACACCTATGCACTCAAAATACCCATAGCTCTCTATAAATTTGCATAAGCAAGACTTGTGCCCACCCAAAAATGATCCTCCCTAGAATCATCTCTACTAACATACCAAGAAGCAAGTATAGAAATCAGCCACCCATAGAGTTTGGTAGAATAAAACTCATCAAAAACATCATCATCATCATCATCATCATCAAGCACCTATCCCTAGGAGCCCTCTAATCTAGTGAACCATACCTAAATCCACCTCCATGGAACTATGTGTGAACTTAGTCTGTACCATATAGGAGGTCCATTTGGTAATCTAACTCATCACTCTCTACGTGGTACATGGGATCTCCTTAAATAGGCAATCTAGTAATCCTAATCACATCCTCTAGTAAGATGGTGATCTCCCTAGTATGCAACTAGAAGGTGTTTATCATGGGATCCCATCTCTTGATGAGTGTGATAACCATAAGTGGGTCTTGTGGTACATGTTGATAGTGATGCATCATGCCTAAACCCACAACCTCCATATGTCTCCACTCATTAGTATTCATCACATATTGAATCACTATAAATAGTGTGAGAGCTCAATTCCTCATCTAAATCTAGTCATGGGCCTACAAAACCAATCATCTTAGTATGAACACTAAACTAAGTACCAACTTATACCTATATTTTATAAGCACACCCTCAATCACCAATGGTTCTTTGAACTATCAATGGTCCCTTTTGGCTCTCAAATTTGATTGTCAATGGTCAAGTCCAACCACTGATGGTCACTATGTGTGACCCCCAGTGGCATGACCTTCTAACCTTAGACCTCTAAAAACCTTACCATCACTAGTTCCTACCACACTAACCTACCCAAAATAAATTCATTCCCAACCCAACACACCTTCCCACTATCAATTTCACCAAAATCTTTCCCTGATTACATAAAACATAAAAACTAGGGTAATAAACTAATTTTAAACCCTAAACCAATCATCCTACATTCTCTACAAATAAACCTTAAACATAACTAATTACACTCCCCTATCAATTCTAAAACACCTCATTCCTCATTCCATGATCACTAACATGGTCATAGCTCATGTCCCTCTACTCAACCATGCCCTCATCCACGCTCCATCCTAACAAACACTAGCTCAACAAACATGAGCTCAACCAATCACCACTCCCCAACTTGGTCAGCCTTCAGTATAGGCACACTAGAGGAAAAAACATGGAGGTAAAAATGTTAAAAGGTGAAAATGATTATTTAATTGCACTTTTTATATTTTAGCTTTTAGGGTTTTCCCTTGACCATCAGCCATTTAAAACTTTGATTCTCAATGGTCAGGATCCCACATTTTTTCTTTTATTTTTTTCACTAGCACCCACCTAGGTGTTACCCTCTTATGAGATCACTTCATCTCCACTTAACATACCAATACTTGACCTTTTTGAGAGTACCCTTCTCTAATCAACCCCTTTAGCCATGTCCACCTTGATGCTAGCTATTTTATTTGGGACTATCACACTTACTTGCATTTAGTGTGTAACCTAGGAAATCTACTTATCTCACTTTTTTAAAAACTCACCTAATCACTACCTCATCATTACCTTTCCAAGCAAGAACTATATTTGGCCTAAAGTTGTTGTTTGATCCTACATCCCCTAAACTATGTAGGTAGCATCTACTTAACTAGTGCATATGGAGTTATCTTGTCCACACCCCAACCCACCCATTTTCCCACATCCACCTTGACATCGATCATTTTTACCAAACTATTAGCATGTTTTATGATGACTTTATGTGGGTCATTTTGATCACATCGACTGACCTTACCATGTTCACTATTTTTACACCACCTAGTGTAACAACTAGATCATTTATGTCTTTTTAGGATCACTTAATACCTTGTATACCCATCACACATTGACCCATTTGGTGTTTTCTTGGGAGCACTTCCTACCTTGAATACCCACTGAAACACTCAAATCTACCTTGGAGACTAACAAGTGTATCCCACTACTATGCCTACAGTATTCCCATGATACATTGATCACTTTTATTCTTCACACCAACCTTATTTTCATTAACATTGATAACTTTAGTCTTCATGCAATCTAAAATTATCACACTTAGTCACTTTTTATGTTCAGGTTCTACGTCTCACTCACTAGCTACTAGCTCCCACTTATCAAACCTTGAACCAATTTCATTTTACCTCATCACTTCTCAGTTTGAAGGGGAACACATCCTTCCATTATTAGGGTAACTTTGACCTTTACCATACCCAAATTCCATTTTTATTTTTTAGTTTGTTGACTCAAGCCACACAATAAAAAGGGGCAAATGTAGACACCAAAAAGCTGCACACATAATTTTGAATGTTGGAAACCCCTAAACCCCTTCCAAATAATTTACTCATGCCTAATTCCACTTTTATTAGTTTAACCTAGCTAACCTAGACTATCCCTTTTTACTTATTTTTTTCTCTTAGCCTTAACATTCAATGTTCAGGCTAACCATCAACATCGATGGTTATCCCAACCATCGATGGTTAGGCTCCACCAAATGGAACTTAAGATACTAATCACCATATAAAATATCACTTAGATTCTCTAAATATAAGTCATCTAAATCCTTTCATGAGGCATTTCATGGATGAGTTATAATTAGAATCCCTAGTTACACTCCCACTTCAACCTCTTACCCTTGCCTATAAGAAAAGGGGAGTTACAAGTGAAAATCCATCTATAATTATTATCAAGACCTCTAGTATCCAAAATATCTTTTTTAGGTCAATAATTATTAGGTGCTTCAATAATATAATAAGCCCAAATTTCCAACACCACTCCAAGCACTATCACTCTGTCAAAATTATAATCAGCTTCAACATCAAGCAATCCACCTCAACTATCTATCCAATCCACTTTCCCAATAAGACAATCATATATTTCTCATATTTATTTATCATATTAACACTTTTAAATTAGTACAACCTCACCTAACTCTCAAGATTCATACCTATAATATTGGACTTAATTCACCTAGAGGCAACCACCGATGGTTACCCTTAATCTCTGATGGTTACCCTTGATTGTCGATGGTTCACTATCATACTTAAAACTAGAAAGCTCTCTTTTACCACACACACCCAATCAGGCCTTATTTTTTTTATTTTCACCTAACCATATACTTTTTCCTAATTTTTTGAACCATACCTCAGCCCATTAGCACTAATACTAATCATCTTATCACTAATTAGATCATTTCTAGCACATCTCTTTACTAAGTAATTCTTGTTATTAGTTTTAGTACCTTTTGATTATTGATGTAAGTAATTTTTTCTATTTTATCAACTTATTTATTTTAAAATGGTGGATTGATAGCCCTTAAATAATTTCATGATTTTGTGATCTAGCCATAGCTAGGCAATCCACCTAACTACTTTTCTAACCAATAAATTTGCTTTAGTGCTTTCCTATTTTTAGGTCTTTCTACCAAACCAAAGAGGAGATATTCACAATCTTCTGATCCAATGTATGCATTTTTATCGATATTTCTACCATAACCTATCTTTCTAATTTTACTACCTTCTTTTAAATAATAGTGAAATTTGAGTGAAATAGTATCTTAGAAAAGATTGGGCCACTAGTACCTTACTCATATGATTTTATGTGTTATAACTCATGCTAAAAATTGACCTCCACATGCTCTATCATTCAACTATTTCAATAGTCTCTTTTTTTATCCTTTATCCATGAAATAGAGGAAGATACCATCGATTCCTCTTTTATACAAACCACTGTCTCAAAGGATAAAATCCTTTGACTTCAGCTTGACAATTCATTTTTCCTTATGTGTAAGATGAGATGGACATTATTCATAAGTTAGGAATAAATCAATCTTACTATACCATTCATCAACAAGATCAAAAAAAAGAACCATGGGAAAATATTCATCTGATTCATCTTGAATCAAAAATAACATTGTATTTATGTCATCTAGTTTACTTTCTATCATTAATTGACACAAGCCTCTTCCTCTCACTACTTTTGTTAGTTTGGTATCAAGATCAAACTCTTAAACCTTAGCTACCTAGGTGCCTCTTATCAATCCAAACTCTTACCATGTTAAAATAGATTTAATTGTAATGCCAGGTACATATAATTTAGTATGTGAAGATAAGATATAGTACCTAAAGGCTTTGCATAATTTAACTATAGAAAAGGCATGTTTTTCCATCTGTGTATACTTTAATTCATAACTTTTCAATGGTTGGATCATGAAAGCTATTTTGGATTAAATATCTTCATCATTCTTTTTTAGAAGTATGGCTAATATGGTATGTTCATAATAATAATATAGAATAAATTTCTTATTAAAATCTGGAGAAACCAACATTGGAGCTTGAGTTATAGATACTTTAATCTTTTCAAATACCATCTTACCTTTAGAATTCCACTTGAATTCTTACTTTTTTTCATCATATCATAAATGTGGTGAGTTAACTCAACAAAGTTGGGAATGAACCTTCTGAAGAAGTTAACTTTATCAAAGAATGAGAGTACCCACTTCTTAGTCATAGGCAGAGATAGACTTTGAATGGCTTTCACCCTTTCTAGATCAATATTCATTCCTTATTTTGAGACTATGTGACCAAGAAGTCTCCCTTCAATCATAAAAAATATTGATTTTTTAGGATTCAAAAAGATCCCATGTTTCCTATACTAGATGAGAACCTCTTCTAAATCAACTAGATGGTTACCTCTTTTCTTAGAGAAGACTATCAATTCATCCAGATATACAACTATACTCTTATTTTCTAGATGTGAAAATAATATATCCATCACTTATTGAAAATTTTTTCTAGCATTAAAAATCCCAAAGGGCATATTTAAATAGGAAAATGTCCCCCATGGTGTTTTGAAAGCTATCCTATATTGATCTTCTTTCACCACTTTTATCTGATTATATCAAAGAATGAGTGTACCCACTTCTTAGTCATAGGCATAGATAGACTTTGAATGGCGTTCACCCTTTCTAGATCAATATTCATTCCTTATTTTGAGTCTATGTGACCAAGAAGTCTCCCTTCGATCATAAAAAATATTGATTTTTTAGGATTCAAAAAGATCCCATGTTTCCTATACTAGATGAGAACCTCTTCTAAATCAACTAGATGGTTACCTCTTTTCTTGGAGAAGACTATCAATTCATCCAGATATAAAACTATACTCTTATTTTTTAGATGTGAAAATACTATATCCATCACTCATTCAAAATTTTATCTAGCATTAAAAATCCCAAAGGGCATATTTAAATAGGAAAATGTCCCCCATGGTGTTTTGAAAGCTATCCTGTATTGATCTTCTATCACCACTTTTATCTGATTATATCCTAAAAATCCATCTAACATAGATAACATTTTTGAGCCTATAACTACTTGAAATATATGGTCCATAAAAGATAATGGATAGTTATCTTTCAAAGAAACTTGATTCATATTATGGAAATCAACACACAAACGTATTTCTCCATTCTTCTTTCTTATTAGGACAAGTTTAGCTAACCATGTTGAATTATAGATGGGATAAATGATCTTATCATCTAATAGCTTCTATATTTTAGAAAATATAGTATCTGAGAAGGTTGGGTTATGATGGAAAAGCTTTTACCTAAAAAGTTTTGCCTCTAGTTGAAGTGGAATATAAAGTTGTACCTCTTTTGGCTAAAAGGTCTTTAGGTCTTTGTAAGACCAAGTAAACACATTGATATATTTCCTAAGAATCCTAATTAATGATTCTTTCTCATCTTGGGAACAACATTTTATAATTTTGTCCATCTTGGGCTCTTCATCAATACATAAATTAACCTATTGTACTAATGGAGAAAAACTCTCACCATACTCTTTATTTTTCTTTAGAAACTGATCATGCTTATCAAAAATTTCTTATAAAGAAACTAACCCTTTTGGGATTTTATTTCCCTTCAATTGCATCACATATTCATTATCATCATGTTGAGGGTTAGTATTTCATATTTTTGTTTAACTTGGAAGTGAACTACTTCCTTCAAAATATAGTTCTTCAAAATCATCTTATTGCTCAAGGAAAGAAGTTATTTGTTTATCATCATCAAATACCCACCACTAATCAATGTTGTCTAGAACCCTTGGATGAAAAATAATCTCTACTCCATAGTCACCTTCTTGGAAAAGTGTAGGCTATTGATTTGGCATGAGTAGAGATCTAGTAACCACAAGAGAATCAGATTTAGAGTTCTAATTATGAAGAATGAAATTGATTGAAAAGGTTATAAAATCATGTGTTGAACTCAGAAATTGATCATGATAGTGCCTTAGCTTATCTTTCATTACTTGGTATTGGCCATGAATTTGCCTTACTATTAACTTAACATCTCCTTGTGCTTTTATAAATCCCACTCCTTTTTATTTTGCTTGTTCTATTCCTAACAATAGTGCTTCATACTCTATTATGTTTTTAGTGTTTTCAAACATTAGTTTGTAAGAATAAGGATATACCTTACCATCCAATGATATCAATATAACCCCAACACTCAAACTAAGGGAATTATAGCTACCATCAAATTCTAGCATCCATATTTTCTCTTCTTCTTCCTCTTGTGTCTCTAGTTTTTGCATATCCTTTCCCAATTCAATGCAATAGACTCCATGATCTCATTCTTCAAAAATAATCTACAATCTTGGATCATCTGACTTGGAAACTATATACTTGAATTTATTCTTCAGTTCAAGTTTTTGATTTACACCTTTGATTGGAATATGATCACATGATTAATCCATCTTGACTTCTCCCTTGATATCTTTTTAAAAGTTTCTACTCAACAACATTCCATAAGAAATAAGAATATCTACTACCAAAATTGTCATTTTAAGCCTCTTATCCAAAAAAGCTACTAGAATACCTTGAGCATCTTTGATTTATCTAATCAAGGGAAATTGTATTTCTATTGGGTAAAATATCCTTATTGAATTAGTTAGAGTGAGGCCAAGAAAATTGACTACTTTAACTGGCATGACATTATCAGAAGCTCCAAAATCTAGGACATAATTTCTTAAATTGAACTCATTGATTAAGAGAAATACATAAAATGGCTTTATTCTTTTGGATGTGGAAGTAGATGTGGGATAGGTAGTTATAGCATTGTTTTGAAAAGAGACGTGTTTGGGAGAAGGAAAAATACCATTTGAAGCATTAGTTGTATTATTTGATCCTTTACTTTGAACATACTTAACTAGTCTATTTAGTTGATCTGGATAGGACCTTAAGTATTCAACTTTTAACATTTGAATCTTAATTTTATTAATGTGGTCAGTAACATCAAATGGAGGGATGAACATAGGAAAATTAGGATTACCTTTGAGAGTATGAGTGACTATATTATGAGGTCGAGAAGAACATGTTGCATATGTATCTTTTGGAGCAAGAGAAGAGGGTAAAATACTAACTCTTTTAAGGATGCTAACATCTGACCTGAAGTCTTCTTTCTCTTTCCCTTGTTCCTTGGAAGCTTTTTCACCAACTTGATAAACTTGTGATCTTATAAATATTGAAAAAGAGTGACTATGATCATCTTCAAACATTTCTTCATAATAAATTTCTATTTCATATACAAGGTATCCTATATTGGAGTCACTAGCATGATCTACAAAATCATCCTTGTTAGCAAATATTTGATCAAGATCAATAGCCATATGACCCTCTTCATTCATTTCAACATGAATTTTTAGAACATCTTCAATTTCCAATATTTTTTGGGGTATATAAATATTATTATGGTTTTGATTATTAAAATTATGTGTAGGTGCATTCTTGATAGGAGCAGCATGAGCACCTTGATCAATTTGCCTTTTAACTTACAAGTCATTAGCTAATTTATATAATAGGGGATCAGTAGTGGTTTGTAATGTATTTCAATTAGATATGTCTACCTTGGAAGTTATTTTCTTAATATTTCTAGCCATAATAAGGTTATCTTCAACTTATGTAGCAATGTTTTGAGCTATTACTAAATCAAAAGGACATGATCTATACAACTGATAACTAAACTCTGCCAACTGAGCATTGATAAAAAAGTACTTTTGATTATCACTAGTGGATTGAATAGCCTAAGGTATTTTGTAGAGTAGTCTGTTAAATTTAGAAATGAAATCCTATATGTGTTCATGTGGTTCTTTTTTAAGCTAAGTCAATTGGGTGAGCAATATGTGTGAGTCTTCAACATCTTTAAATATTTTTCAAATTTCTCACCCATAGTGTCCCAATTGGTTATGGTGTTAGGATCCAAATGGTAGAAAAATTTTATATCTAATTTATGTAATGTTTCAATGAAGATCTTGACTAACACAACTTCATGCTCAATGTCAATCACTCCACAAGCTACAAAAAGCAGCTAAGTGCTCATCTAGACTCTATTTTCCAACCCCTATAAACTTAGGAAAGTTATTTCTTGACCCCTTAGGTAAGTTTTGGAGATGAGGAGTTAAATTCAATGGGATAATCATTTCCCCCCAAGGGATAAGAATTTTTTGTGCTATTATTATAGGAATAAGGAATTGAGGATTAGCAAATTGGATTATTCTTGAAGAATTAGGTTGCAGCTAATTAACAAGAGTTTACACTCATATGACAATTTAAATACTTTCTCTTCTTATTATATTATAGAGAAGTAATATGAGATTAAACCATTCTTGCAGTCAAAAGAAGTCATCAATTTGGATTTGAGCTCTTCTTGCCATAGTGAAAGGTCAATTTGCTAGATTGAAGTGTTTATGCTTTTCTAAGAATTTGTTTAAGTTACCTCAGGTTTATAAACAAAGACTTGGTAATAAATTACAGACATGTAGCAACTTAATATAAATAAATAATTTCTTATAGACAATTAAAGCTATCTTCACAAAACATGTGTTTCTAATCATAAGTACACCTTTATTTTGCATGCAAATTTTTATAAGGCATTATGGAAAATTGGTAATTTTGGAGAACTGACCATTAGTCTATGTTTATCTTACCCTTGTGTGGATAACCTGATCTAATTTTGGTTTGGTTAAGTTCATGTTCCCTAATAGAGTCACCAAAAATTGTTGGCTAGATATTTTGTAGGCTAGAAAAAGATACCTAGGTAGTCATGGGATTAAAACCCCTTTATTTAATGGTGAATCTTCCATATGCTTTATGTTTATCTACTATAACTATTCACACTTCAATTTTTCACAACTTATACTAATTATTCATAGGATATCCACAATTTATCTTATTTTTGAGTATTAATTTAATCACAAAGTTCATGAGCCATAATAGAGTGATTTTGCAACAAGTAAGCAACTAATTCAAAAATTATGCAAAGAAATTCTTAGAAATTAGGGAATGAAAAGATAGAATATATGAAAAGAAATAAATTTTACTTCACAACAAATAGTTTTTGTAGAGTTTATTATATTCATATGAATAGATAAATATTTAAGATGTGATAATTCTTTCAGAAAATGATTAAGAAAAAATTGAATTCATATTCAGATTTAAAGATAACACATAGTTTACCATTTTAATCCTCAAATAATGCACCAAATGATCTCCTTAGATGCAAAGTTCCTTAGAGACCAACTTTTTTATTATTCACTTTAAACTAATTTTATATAAAAACATACCTAAATATAAACACAATGTTTTAGATTGCTTAGTTTATTTTGCATAACAATTAAAATTGATTTTCCAAAATTATCATCTTTTATATTAGAGTCTTCTCTCATATTTATACATGTTCAAATATCAAATATAATTAAGAGACAACTCCTTGAATTCTCCATGTGTTACATTAAATTTTGAAAACCATTGAGAGATATCTTCATTAAATTTTTCATGTGTGGTGTTCAATGGTTGGTGATATGTATCTCCTCTTAGTATTATTATTTAGATCAAATATAACCTCTTTGCATGTTGTGTAGAGTTCACTTAAGTAATTGTTTTTACCAAATGACTTCAAGTAATGACATCTAGCCAAGTTACTTGAGTCTTTCACTTTATCAAGCAACTTATGTTTACAAGTAATTTCTCTGAGTGACATTATTATAAACTAACTAATTTTAAAAAAAATACTCCAAATACATTTTTTCAAGTCATTTGAAGAAAATAGAAGAAGTTGAGGAGAGAAACAATAGAAATCATTCTAATTCATGAACCTATGCTCTACACTTTTCCCTGTAGTTAATGTGTTTGACATCATAACTAAATAGCTACATCATCTAACATGGTATCTAATTGCCTTTCTATTTCAAATTTTACCATCTCATTTTTTATATTCTTGTAATAACCTTTCACCCTCTCAAGATTGGGTTCTATCCTTTTCACTTGTTGTTGACTTTTTATTAACTCTTTTATTTATTTTACTATGAATGGATTAATGGCCTTTTCAATTACTTGCTTGAATTGTTTATGTAATTACTCATGTGTCCTTAGTATTTATTTAGACCAAAAATTCATGAGATAGAAGATATAATCCTCCATATCTATGTTCATATTGTGAGCATATTCTTCCAGAGTATTTATTTATTCAAGCATTACTCCAAAAGTGTGCATGAGAAAATATATGATGTGTTCTTCTTATTTTGCTTTCATCACCAATCCCTCTAGAATAATATTTTCCTTAATCAAAATACTTTCACTTAAATCATTTATTTGTTAAAATCTATGTTGATTCAATTTAAATGTCCATTTTCAATTTTAATCTCCTTATCATTGTTTTTAGTTGTGCCAATTTGTTCTCAATATCAACTAAATTGTATGGAACCCTAGGAAACCATTTTTGTGTAGTTTGTATCATTTTCTCTATCCATTCATCAACTACTTTAGACTTATAACTAGTTTTTTATACCAATGTTATTATTTGATGATCAATCATATCTCCTAAAAGTAATGGATGATAGGGATCAAATCTTTCCACTTTGGTAATTATTTCACACGTCTTAGAAATTTTCTCCTTTAGTTTGGTTTTATCAATGTTTTCTTCATCAAGCTTCTAAAAGAGAGTATCGATAAGTGTCTACATGTCTTGCTTTAGGGCTTGTGTATTAACTTCCCCTATGGATACCTTTGTAATTGCCAAGTCTTCTTTAGTGATTCCACCCTTATGCTTACCCTATGGAGGAACTAATATTTCTATAAATTTATGACCTAAAGGCCCAATTATCAGCTTTGAAGTCACTTTGACACTCTTGGTATTTTTACCCTTATGATCAAGACTTTTCAAAACTTTCAAGTCTATCTCTTCCAAATTTATTTCTTCCTTTGAATCGAGAGCTATTTTCAATGCCAATCATGAATAGAAACCTATACCAGTAGAAGTGGTTGAATGTATTACCATTTGTTGTTGATTATCTCCCACCTTTATTTCTTGAGAAGGAACTTCCTCTACATCTAGAATACCTTAAACAACATTGGAAACTATTTTTTCATCTTTATCTTTCTCTATGTCATTCTCTTTCTCTACCTCCTTTTCAAAATTTTACTATTCTTTGTCTTCTATAGTGGTTTTACTCTCAATTTAAAATATTACCTTTTTTGTGATACCTCCTAAGATGAGATCACTTCTCTAATAGTTACCTTCTCTAGCTCTTTTTAGGTATGAATAAGAGGAATGATGGGTTGATTATCAGAAGGAGGTGGAGGAGGAGCAGTAGGTGGAGAAGATGGGGTAGAGGAGGAGGAACATTAGTCTCCTTTTGAATAGGTTTCTTAGGAGGTTTGAAGCTAGATACTTTAGAGGTGTTATGAGTGTATATGGATCTACCTCTTTAAATACTAACTGAGTGTGGATGGATCTATCATTATTATCTCCTTCATGAAATAGCCTTTACTAAGAATACATATTGAATTCATAGTGAGAACCATTGAAGTTCTCTTAGCAATAGTCTTTACTTGATTCTTCTTTTAGTCAATTTCTTGGAGCGAAGCATTATCTCCTATTATTGTATGATAAGAGTCATGAATTAATTTCCCATCATCTTCTATCTCTTTAGGAATTGTATCCAAATCAAATGAGTGAATTTTTGGAATAATCATCCTACTATTATCTCTTCTTCTCACTTCAAATTCATCCTTGCAATCAATCCAAAAGTCTTCTAGGGTGTGGATATGTATATATTCAAGAGAAACTATGCTTTGTACTATGACTCTATAATCAAAATTTTCTCTAGCCTTAAAATGTGATTGATTATAGTTATGATACATATTTATTTGTACATTCGTAGCCTTATAAATGCCTACACAATGATATTATCCAATAATAATAGGAAAACCAAGTGAATAATAATGAACTTTTGACTGTAGATTATGTAACTCTACCAAGTGTCTACATAATTCCATTAGAATCTATTTATCACTAGGGTACCTTGGTAATTTGATTGGTGTCCCTATGAAATCACTAACTTTGATATATGTGAAATTCAAGAATTAAATAAAAATACATCCATAATGGGAAACTACCTCCCAAGCTGCATGTGATACTCTCAACCTTTAAAGTAACATTCAATTTACAAATGACTTCATAGAATAATGCATCATTTACCCTTTTATAGTGCTTTAAGTATTCAAAAAGAGTCAATTGAGGGTAGTATTCTTAGAAGGGCTATATTGCCAATAACCCTTTTATAGTCAACCTAGAAAAGGCTCCATTAGATGTTGCAACATATATCAAATATGAAGTCATTATGAAGTCAAGAGTCTGTAATACATTACTCAATTGTTAATCAATGTTGTCACTTATCATTATTGACCATTCAATAATTTCAAAACTCCTATTGACATCAATAGACCTTATTTAAGCATACATCTAGGTGGAAAATTTATTTGCATTTTTCTCTCCATTGATTCTACATAATAGCTGGGTGATGTCATTAACTTCTTCGACCAAGTCAAACCTCACTATTTTCTTTGGAAACCTTGAGGGCTACTTTTATTTCTTTAGATAATTTGTATTCATTATCTTGATATAATCTACTATTTTACTCTCCCAAAGATGTTTACTTTTTTCCATTGATAAATCTATCACTTTAGGTCTTGTTGGGATCTTCAAGGAATAGTCAAAATACTAAACATCCAATCTTACCACCACATTTCTTATAATATCTTTTACTGTTCTAGTGAGAGAATCATAATACTTAGCACATTCTAGAACAAATTTAGGTAGTTGTGTAGACCTTGGGAAATTTTCACCTTATAGGATTATATTATTTGTCATTTATTACATTAATGGTGTTTTGGATTTGACTTTAGATCTTTCTAACAACTTAGTTATGGAAATATCTCCCATGTCAGTGTCATTGATTTTAGACAATTTGGATGCAATGTAAGACTCAATGGGATATCCCTTGTATTCATACTTTATCCATACTTCTTTTAACTTTTTAACTCTATTGGATTTTATATTTTCTTTCCTACTTAGCCCTAGAACTTCTTCAAGTGTAATATTAGGAACTTCTTCAATTAGAGTTGCATTTATTCTACTCCTAATATTTGTTGTGACTAACACTAGGAAGACTTGGTAAATGCCTTTGAAAACTTAGTAATTATTCATACTAATTTAAAAAAGGTTAAACAACTGAGTTAAGTTATTGTCTTATGTAACAATTATTAAGAAAAATTTAGATATTAGGAACTTCAAGTAGTAGTAAACCTTGAAAACTCCAAGAATCTCATTTTAAGTAACAAGGTGCCATAATTCTAGGAAGGTCTAGGTATTTCTCAAGTCTTTTGGGTTGAAAACTCTAAGTGAGTGACAAGAATTTATAACTCCATGTTTCTTTGGGAAAGTTAATAGGGTTGGAAAAAATGATGAAGTAGAATCAATAGGTATTTGAAACTCCAAGTAAGTAGTAACTAAAAATTTGAGTAGATAATACCCCTTAGGAACTTTGGGTTTCTTGAAACTAGTTGCTCAAGTTTGGGACTCCAAATAAGTAATAATTTATAATGAGTATAGGTAAATAATATAGGTCAACTGCTAAGTTTTTGGTATAAAAATTCTATATTTTAGTATTTTTATTAATATTTTTCATATGCAAAGTGTTTTTGAATAATTTGCAAGGTTTTAACAACATCATTCATGCAAAAATGACAATCACAGATAAAACAAGAAATGATGAAAAAACTTTCAAGACAATGCATGAAAATTAACCAAAGAAAAATGAGATATAAAATGAGAATGAGATCATGAAACCAAAGGGGAAACAATCTAAATACCTCAAATAAAAATGGGTTGTGAATATTTTGTGCCAAAATTACTCCAAAAGCTCAACCAATGTCACTTAGGATTCATAGGGGAAGCAACTAGGTTAGAGAGTTTGGAAACTAGGTGGGAAATGGGGTGGACTTTTTAATATTTATAGTAAAACACACATTAATTATAAGTAAGTGACACATTTTAGGAAAGCCACATAAGCATTTTGACAACTGTCAAGTTTCATGAATTGCTTTGCTTAATTTGGTTTATGAAGTCAAGTAATTTTGTAACCTCGATTTGGTCTAAGCTTATGAAGACTTCAGATTTGTAAACCTTTATTTATTTTACTTGTTATTTAATCAAGTGAAGTAATGTCACTTTAGAACCCCATATTGATCTAAGTAGTGTTTTACAGGTTTACAAATCTACTTTACTTAGCTTTTATGATTTTTAGAAGTAATGTCATTCCACGAATCTAATTTAATTTGGATGATGTAACTTGATTTTATGAAGATAGCTTACTTAACCTTTGTCAAATAAGTAAAGTAACCTACATAACCCAATTTGGCCTAGAAATGAGCCTAGACACTTGGTTTTTTGAATTTATTGGAAAGATAGATAAATGGGTTTTATTATAATGACCTAGGGTGACATTTTCTAACTTTTTGAAGCAATTTAGAGCAATTGCTAACAAAAAAAAACATAGTGAAATCTAATAAAGACTAAAATTATTATTTAGGGGACTAAGTTTTGATAAGGATCAATGAATCTCATGAGACAAAAGACAAAAATTTCAATAGGGGTGACAAAAAATTTTCAAGTGTGAAATTTTGGGGACACTAAGTATTATCATCAAAGTTTTTGAATAATTGGGAATCATCTAGATTATCAACTTGAGTGGTTTCAACCATGTTACTTTGGGAAGTGATAAGGCTTGGTTATCTTGTTATGTCTTTAACAATAGGATTTTTAACATTAGTTGTAAGAGGTGGAACATAATGTGAGTTTACAAAACTTGATGTAGATGGGTTGATGAGTTTATGAATTTTAGGTTTATAAGGTGTAAAATTGGTATAAAGTATATGATTATCATGGTTTGGGATTTGTCTAATAGGATTATATGGATCTACTATATGGTATGAGGTAGATCAATATTGAGAAGATTTAGAATCATGTAATGAATAAATACACCATAAAGAGTTATCTTCTATGGTGTATATTTAGGGTAGGAGAGAACAACCCATGTACATTCAAAATGGGTTAAAACTATCAACATAGAATTTGATAAGAGGCTTCATGATGCCAAGAAGGAGTAGATATTAGAAAGCTAGGAGGAAAAATAGAGACAAAATTGGTCAAAAAGAGGGATAGTATTGAATGATACTAAGTCAAAATAATCAACCTAGTATGTTAGGGAAACAATTATGAATGATACTAAGTCAACATAGTGGACTTAGTATGCTAAGGACATAGTTATGAATGATACTAAGTCAACTCAACCAACATAGTATGCTAAGGACATAGTTCTGAATGATACTAAGTTGAAATAGTCAACTTAGTATGCTTGGGAGATAGGTAAATTCGTATATAAGAGACTATGTCAATAAAGATGATAGTGTTTTGAAAATAATAAAAATTTTACAATGTAATTTTAAAGCAAGAAATGGAATTAAACACATAATCAATTGGGTCAATGAAGATGATCTAATTGAGGCACACAACATAAAACCTTGCATTAATACTAGCCAATGAAAGTTTTTGTAATACAATATACAATTAAAAAAATAACAAGTAGTCAACTTGGAAAGTAAAAACTAACTTAGAGGTCATCTTGAATATTGTTAGATTATTAGGGTATGATTTTAAGTGTGATAAGAAGTCAGATGTAAGTAAGGAACTAGAAAGCAATCTATGGATGGTTTTAGGATGTTTAGGTTGAAAGGGATCTATATTGGTAATGGAGCCTACCCCCTCATTTCACACACCATAGTGATAAGGGTGTCAAGTGCTTTACCAATATATACCATTAACCATGTGTTTATGTTTTTCTAGAAAACCAAGTCAGCTTCCCCCTTGGTGATGAAATCCAAGTAGGTATGCCTTGGATAGACAATTATTTTAATGTTTTTATATATGATGTGATTTGGTAGCATGTGTAAAAAAATAAAAAATAGTGCAAGTAAATAGTATATTGAAAAACCACCTAATTAGACCATGTGATCTATTATAAGCATGCAAATAACTAAAAAGGAAAGTGTGAGCTAATTACTAGAATATAAGTGTTAATTCCAACTTTGAAACATAGTAAAATGTCATTTCAAATGATATTATATGTAGAGATTATAGAACATAGTTGATAGTGTTGCTACTATACTATTGAAGTAAGGGTCTGTTAAAGAACTACATTGATAGTGTTAACCTAGTCTTCTAGACAAAAGATAGAATATAGAAATAGTTTGATAGAGTGGAACTAGTTTACTATATAGGGGTATTTTTAAAGACTAAAAAATATGTAAAATATAACTATAATGAATAATATAAATGACAAAAAAATGCATTTGAATTTTTCTTGTTAAAGCATGTGTAAATTCAACCAACTAAGTTAACAGGGTCAACCTAGTTCTGTAAAACTCTATTTTTGAAGCTTATAAAAATAACTAAGTCAATAGATCTAACCTAGTTTGTTTTTTGGAAGTTGTATGTAAAACTATGTCAACAAGGTTGACCTAATTTGTTATTTGGAAGCTGTCTATAAAACTAAGTTGATAGAGTCGACCTAGTTTGTTATTTGGAAGCTAAAAAAAATACTATGTCAACTTATTTGATCTAGTAGCCTATATTTAATGAAAACCTACATGGAAATAAAATAGTTATACTAATGTGATTGTCTATTATATCTATGCATATAACTTAGAATTATGATAGCATTGTCAACCTAGTATCGTAAATATAGAAAAATAATAAATAAAATGATAAAATAATGAAAAATGTGAAAGAAAACATGCAAGGTTTAGATTCACATTAGTTTCATCAGAATGTATGCAATTATAAATTCATCATGTCTATAAATCAATCCTAAATCAGAGAAGATAGATCATACTTACACTTCTGACTGGGGATACATTAGATGATTAAGAACATGACCAATATGGGGATTTGCTAGACATAATTAAGGAATCTCTTATCAAAATATGCAATGCCAAGCAGGGTTCCAAAGCCTCTAGTCAAGTAAAATCATGAAATAACCCTAGCTAGGTCTTATGTTTTATATCCACTAAACTAATAACAAGTAAAGTAAAGTCTAATCTAGTGCTCACCAAAATTTGTGGCACAAAGTGGGGATAATAAACAAAAAAAGTAAACATGCATAAGCGATATATACTCACATCAATGTATACAAAATCCTAATGAATGGAAGAGGAGTAAAAATCCATATGTGTGTGTGTGTGTGTGTGTGTGTGTGTGTGTGTGTGTGTGTGTGTGTGTGTGTGTGTGTGTGTGTGTGTGTGTGTGTGTGTGTGTGTGTGTGTGTGTGTGTGTGTGTGTGTGTGTGTGTGTAACATGCATAAGAGACATATACTCACATCAATGTATACAAAATCCTAATGAATGGAAGAGGAGTAAAAATCCATATGTGTGTGTGTGTGTACACACACACACACACACACACACACACACACACACACACACACACACACACACACACAGAGACACACACACACACACACACATACACTCTTAAAAAGGAGAAACAAAGTTAGGATTACTTACCTTTGATGATGAACTCATCAATCCACAATCTTTCCCTTGGCCAAGGTGCTTTGTAAGAGGTTATTGTGGTGTGTAAGGATGACAAGGATAAATCAGCTCTAGGATACACACACACACACACACACACACACACACACACACACACACACACACACACACACACACACACACACACACACACACACACACACACACACACACACACACACACACACACATACACTCTTAAAAATGAGAAACAAAGTTAGGATTACTTACCTTTGAAGATGAACCCATCAAGCCACAATCTTTCCCTTGGCCAAGGTGCTTTGTAAGAGGTTATTGTGGTGTGTAAGGATGACAAGGATAAATCAGCTCTATGATACACAACCTATCAATGCATCCAAAAGACTTCTCCACAAGACAAGATTTGTATCTCCAAAGAAAGAATGAAACCCTAAGCTTTATCCTCAAGTAGAATTATGGATAAGCAGATGCACAATAGCTCTTATTTCTTCTCTTCTCTAAATAATGTCAAATGAACTTGTATATATAGGTAGATTTAACCCTAAGCCCTTATAAAAATTTTGGTTGAAAAGGTTGACCCAGTCAAACTAGTATTATTTTTTACAATTAACCATGTGAAAATGAACTAATAAACAATGTAGGCTAATTTTCAAAACAATACAGGGTTAACCTAGCCAACATAGTCTTAAAACTACTAAAAAGGGATTCAAGTTAGAGAAATGATAAATGAAGGTGGAAATTGAATTGATGAATATACAATAGAGAATAAGAACTTTAGGGGAATGGTTTTAAGGATATAAGTGTGTAGATAACAAGTGGAAAAAGGGATAATCATCCTATGAAGCACCAATGGTCTACCCACCCTTTTCTCGGTGCACCCCTTTAGATGTGCACTTAAATAAATTGAGACTCAGTGGGTTCCTAAAAGATAAAGATCATAAATAATTAATAAAAGTTTCAAAATTTTATGTGTATGCATGTTGTCTTAGCTAAAGTATCTACCAGTTCACCAAGGATTAGAAAAAGTAGTAGGAGGGCATCCTTGACTTGTTTAAATAGCCTAATTGGAAACATGCTCTTTACTTGGGGTTATAGAGTGTGAAATTGGATATACTTGTCATCAAAGAGATTTGTAGACATATCATGGGTTGTTAAAATTTATAATAGTGGGTCCTCAACCATCCTCTTCTCCTTGGTGGAAGTCTTTACCTTGGTGAGGGAGACTAGATCATGATAGGTCTACCATATCACTAGGTTCTCCTCCTAAACAAACCTTTATGTGATTTTCCTCTTCATGATTTTGGAGACTCAATAAAAAAACCATTTCATGTTTGGTTCATCCTAGATATCCATTTTTTGTGCTTATGACCCCAGGACCATTCTTTAGGTTGTGAGAGGTGTAAGAGGGGTGGCTGAAATGGTAGTGAAGTGTGGAAGTAGAGGAAGTGAAAGAAGAAAATAATAGAGGTGGAGTGGGTATGGGATTAAAATTATGGATAATGAAAGGGTATACATAAGGGGACATTTTTTAATACCATTTTTCCTAATTCAAGTTCACTTTATGTATAATTACCCCTAAGAATGAGTCATGGAATAATAGGGAAGAGATGGGATAATTGAAGGTGAGTCCTATGGCACCATGGGAAATAGAGAGGGGGCCAAGGATATAGATGATAATATGCTATTTTTATGGATGGATTATTTTTTTAGGCTTATATAGGAGTTTTAATTTGATTATAAGGCCTTTGGGCTAGAGCTAGAGTGTGGGTTGCCTCCCTTTTTTAGCCTCTTTCTTGGGTCAACTCAAGATGTTGCAATGGGTGGTCTGATCAAGATGACAAGATCCATAGCTATTGATGGTGTAAGACTTAAACATATTGAGGGTAACCTAAGTCAAAATAAATTACGGATTGGGAGGGTGAATTTTATAAGTGGTATGCTCTCAAAGGTCATAGTCATGCCTGTTATTAAAGGCATAACCAAGGAAGGCACTAGGAGGAATCTAATTCATGATAAGGAGGGAGAAAAAGGTAATGAGGATGAAAGGATGTTCAAAATTAATAATTACAAAGATACTTGGGTTAAATATGTAGGTGGATTAATGGGAAATAGATTAGGAACCACTTGAGAAATTGATGGGGGTGGGAAAAAGCTAGTGGGCACTAGAACTAGGAATTGGAAAGTAGGAGTGAAGGGTGGAAGGGAAATGAGAGGAGATAAAGGTGTTTTAATGGAATATATATGGGTGCCTATTGGGAACCTTACTATAGGCTCATTCTTGGGTTTTTAACCATATCAAACCTTAGGGTTTATGTAAACTAGGGTTGAGGTGTTAGTGGCTAAGTAGGTTACACCTAGCTTACCTAACATCATGTCATTTGGGGCGAAGATACCATAGCCTAGTTACTGGATATATTAAATGAGGTGGCATAGGATCTAAGTCATAAAGAGAAACTAGAGGAGGTAGAGGAAAAGTTAGGGCATGAGGGGTAAAAGTGAGTGGAGGAGGAGTTAGAGTATGTAGGATAGGAATTATTGGTATAAGTGGATCTAGACATGGAACTCGAGGAGAAGGTGGTGGGATACTTTATAGGATCCTCTATGAGATAGCCAAATTTGTAGGAGTAAGGTCCTCTATAGATAAAATAGGAGATGGAGGAGGTGTAAAGGGGACCAATTGAGCCTTCTTTCCCTTCTTCTTCTTGGCCATCATGATCACTGATGGCATTTAGGAAAAGCTCATCATCATCTTTGGCCTAATGACCATAGTTAATGTTGAGGTAGGCTAAGTACCACACCAAATGAGCTCAAATTGACTCTTTAGGGCCCCATTTTTATACCTTACAATTTGCAAGTGTGAAAGAGTCTCTCTCAACTACCATCTTATCTATTAGGGGAAGGTCTTATATATGTGGTGTCATATGGTGATCAAGATTTATAAGCACACCTTCTATTGACACTGTATGTAGAATCTAAAGATGCCTTCCACTATTTGATAGGTGATCTCTTATTTTATTAGGTGGTTAGGAATGTAATATGGAAAATAGAGGGGGTCCTTGTCAAAACCCATAATTTATATCACAATGTCATCCTTTTACAACCAATAGTCCCCAATAGATGTGATAAAATCCTAGATTGCCTTTAAGAGCCAGGATATCAGAGCTTCATTGATGCCCTGATAGACTACCAGATAGAAGTGCTCATAAATCTCCTAGATGTGATGGTTAAACTTGTAGACATATAATATTATATAAGATCACATGGAATTTTGAGCCCTTTAGATACCATGTAAGAAAGGCTAAAGGCTTGAATGAAAGTGTTACATATACTATGTATGCTAGGTAGATCATTATCTAGAAGTTTCTCCTAGATCAAGCATTTGTGATAGCATAGACCAACTTAAAGTTGATCAATCCCCCCATGTCTGAGATGTCTGAGCATTTAAAGATCATGTGTATGAGAGGCACCTATAACTCATTGATGTGTTGGTAGTATTTATCCTAAAACAATTGATTTATTAGGGTCATGCCTAATCAAAGTTTCTCCCCTAAGATGCAAACTATGTAGGTGTTGATATCCTCTTTGTTAACCCATTTTTATTTAGGGTTCTCAACCTAACTATGGAGGACAAGGTACATCTGGTAGGTCCCCATCTAGACTATTATTGATGTTGCATTATAGGAGAAATTAAATTGAAAGAGGGATTAGTATGCCTTAAAGGCTTTCCTAGATATATCATTAATCTGGTGCTGAGAGTTGGGCAAGCATACCTAGTCATTAACCCCATATTACATGTGGATGGCCTTGTGAAGGATGCCACTCAGTAAGCTAGTGTAGGGAACTAATTTTGGTTTGGTAGAATCTCTATGGAGTCCACACTTCCCATATGACCTAAGGGCATCCTCATATTCACCCTGTTGGTCATCATATTCACCATAGTTATTAGGGAATTTCTCGACTATTTTGAATATATTATCATAGTGCTTGAACTTAGTCAAGCTAGTTGAGAATGTGTTGTCTTGGTACATGGGTTCGGCCTTTAGGTTTGAGGATGATGTATCCATTGGAGTAGGACATATTATTAATTGAGAAGTTTTGAGTGTAGAAGGAAATGGATATATGGATTATATAACATTTTAAAATTAAGGAGTTAGATATTTCTTCAAAGGTAGTAATGGTAACCATTATAGAGATTATCTTAGGCCTTTTATAAATGCATAGATATAAATCCCCTATATTAATGGTGTTTGGTATCTCACTTTTTATGAATTCAAATTTTATTTAGTGGTTGGATTTTCTCCCTTTATTTCTAAATTCATAATTGAATTTGGAGTCCATGATCTTGTACCACCAACCATATACAGTAATGGTGATGGGATGTTTTAAAACTATCCAATCAATCCCAACTCCCCATTATGTTAATTTCCAATACATGGTAGTCACATGATCACATCTCTTATATGTTTCTTAGCTAACTCCTAGTTTCTAAAACATGTCATCTACTTATTATCCTTCCTAATAATGGTAGGTGTTGACCAAATTTGACTTTTAGGTCAAATTAGGGAACACCTAGGTAAAAACTTAGTTTTTAGATGATTTATGGGTGTAATACATATGTCAAAACATGTTTTATAGGTTAATTAGTCATTTAATGTTATGATAGCCTTGGTCCTTAGTTATTTTAGTCCTTTTAGTCATTTTGGGTCATTTTGAGGTTAAAAAAGGTGTATCTAATGAGTTGTACAGATTTATTGGGAAGTTCAAATGTTGAAAAATATGATTTCATGTCACATGTGTCCCAAAAGGTCTTAATAAATTGGCATAACTGAAAGGTGGTAGGTTCTTTAGAAGAAAGGGTAGTTTTCTTGAGGAAAAAGGAGAGTTTGGCACTTGTACAACTCATTGGGAAGTGTGCCACATGGAGAAGGTTTTAATATGACTTTTTAAATTCCTTATAAACATATTAGTTCTTGAAACACTCTTAAAGTGCCATTTTGGCCCAAAATTGTTTTACTCCCTTTTCACCCTTCTTGGCAACCAAAAGTAGTCTTTACGTTTATACTTGTTATGGTCAATAGATGAGGTTTCAAATCAAATGATTTTGGGAGGTTGTATTAAAATAAGATAAATTAATTAAATATAAATATTTTGAATAATGGTGGCATGTTTTCCATGAGCCATCCTCATAAATTTTACTATACTTTTATGCCTACTATTTCATGCACCCTATAGGTTTTTCATTGGATTGAGTAATTACATATGAAAAAATTTATGAGTTTGATGATAGATGATTTTTAACTCCTAAAATTATTCCCATTATTGGTTTCAAGTTTCATGAAGTTTTGATATGCTAATCATCTTAGGTTGTGGGAGGAAACACTTTTCTATGTAACAGGCAATTTTTTCACCATTTGAATTATTTTATTATTTTTATGGTGGTTTTAGAGGGTTAATATGTTTTGGTTTACATTTTTAAATGTTATATTGGTCACTTTAACCTCTAAATATCATTTCTTGAGGCATCTCTCCATGGAATCACAGTCATATATAAGAAAATACAGTCTAGGATAGATAGGAGCATATGGAGACATGTGAGAGTTTGGATGGATGAATGAAAGTTAAATAAAATTCATATCATTTAAAAAATACTCATGAAACTATCATTATGTATTTTTAGTAGAGAATGAGTTCAAACAATCATAGCATAGTCCTTGTGAAATCTTGTATACATAGTTTTCCTTTGCATGGTCTATTTTGGGTTTTAGGGCCTTTTGGAGGGTCAAATGACCTAGTATAACATTTAAAATTTATGTAGAGAACATTTAACACTTTAATAATCCAATAATATTTTTTTTATAAAAAAATATGGGGAGTGTCCTCTATTTTTTCTTAGATAGAAAGCACTCCCTTATGAGCATAAATTGGCAAGTTGAGGAAAGTGTACAAGGGGATGAGACCAAAAGTTATTTAGACCTTTAGGAGAGGTATGTAAGGTTTTAAGACACCTAAAACATCATGTAAAACACCTCAAAATATCAGGGAACCAATAAATATGGTATATATGGCTAAGTTTGTAGTTATCCCTACTAAGCATGTTTAGGCCTAAAGCCCAAATAACAGGACATTTTCACCTATAGCCTTGGTTGGGCATTATAAATTATTATATCATGTTTTTGGGATGGAATTAGGTGTTTTTGGGATTTTTTTATGTATAATAAATAATTATAAGGTCATTTTGGGTCTTGAACCAACTCAAGCCTATTAAGCAAGGTTTAGGCCTAGTGCCAAAAGAAGAGGTCATTCATATTTTTGGCCTTAGAAATGAATTTAAACCTATTTTATTATGTTTATAGGGTCACATCAGATGTTTAAAATCCTTAAAATTAAAAATAAAACATTAGGAGAGCAAATTTTGGCTTGAAAACAACATCTTACTTGTGAAAATTGGAGAAAGGAGCTCAATAGGGCAAGTTTAGATGCTCATATCTTTCAAGAGGATTTTCATGGAGGTCATAAGAGTTTTAAAAAGTTATAATAGGTCTTTAAAAACCATTTTTTGGATTTTTTATGCAACTCTAATGTCAGAACTACATGAACAAAGCTTAAGAGGTCAAATAGGCCTAAAACCCTTGAAAACTCTTGTCAGTGACTCGATGATGGAAAGTGAACTATAAATCCAAAATAATGAAATATTTTTACCATGAAACATATTATAAGTTTAAAAATACTCCCTAAAGATACTCCCAAACAAAACTAGTTATACAAACTTATACAAACAAGGTACAAAACATGTTTTTATTGATAGTTTTATGCATTATGCAAGTTATAAGAAGATTCTAAAGATGAAAAAAACTTTGGGAGGAATATATATACTTTTTATAACCCATAAAATAAATTTAATAATCCATAAAAACTCTTAAGTATGCAAACTATAGGTCTCATCTTAGCAAGTCAAAACTAGCATAATGGGCAAGCTAGTGAGAAGGGTGGATATATTCAAGTGAGGTGATTTTAATGTGTTATAAATGATTATAAGGCCATATATGGTATTTAAAAGTGTCATCCACTCCATCTCATGTATTTTAATGGGAAAATAAATCCAATTTTGAGACCAAGTGTGAAGGGTACATTAAGGAGGAATTTTTTAGACTGCAGATGATGATAACTCATTTCCAAATGATTCTAGATGACCAATAATAAAACCAATGCATGGAAATGAATGTATAAAATACTTAACCTTAATAAAAATCATCATACATATCCCTAATTAGTTTTGGGATGTTTAAATAGGTCCAAATCATGAAGGCAATTTTCTAAACTAGAATGAGGAGTTTCATGCCACTTTACAAGAGTTTGATGACTTAGATAGCCACTTATTCCTTCTAACCTTGAATTTTTCATTTTATATATTCTTATAATTCACAAGTAACTACTTTCATCATCTTTACAAGTGTCCTTGTGACCCTTGTACTTCTCCCTTCTCCTCTCTCTCTCAAGTTTTGTAAGATCTAGCCATTTTGGTCATTGTGACTTATGCTCCACTTGAGTATGGAAAATATTTTCTCATTTAAATATAATTTGATCAATAAAACTAATAATTTTTACCTATTCATGACTTCTATTAGTTTTTTTTTACTTTAATGTTAGATCTTGCTTAGTGAAGACTATGTATTCCTTAACATGTTATCTCATTCTTGCATCCTATTTGTAGTTAGAAAGCTTCTTCTTATAGGGCATTTGAAGTGTTCTAGGAAATTTTAAGGATTTGTGAGTTATTATACTCATTATTTCCCTCATTTTCCTCTTGTATAATCCTCCTAACTTTGCATATTCATCAATAACCTCATAGTAACATTAATGTGAGAAGATGTAGATTAGAGAAGTGTCTATTTAGTTTATCCTTTGCTCTCATGAGTAACATGCTATTGGTTGAAATAAATCATCCTATTTAGTGTATCACCTTCCCTATAATAATTTTAATTTATTTATCTCTCCCTTTTCCCCCCAAAATTTTAGGTGTAGTTTCAATCCAAAGTGGTGCATCAAGGGAGATAGCCCTATCTAAAGATTCACCTCATTCTTAAGCAACCCATAAGCCTAGAGGTGTTTACATTGTGCCACTTGGATGAGGAGAGCTTAGGCATCTCCTGAAAGTTTGAAAATCCAAGTGACAATATTTTTTTGTATACCTAATGGGACTCTTAGTCTAATAAGTTGAAATATTTTTGGTGTCATCTTTCAATATTCAACCTTTGGAGGCATCTATCAAAGCATCAATGGAAAATCCAAAGATACATCAGTTGGTTAAGCAACCTATATTTATTTTTGAATATTTTTGGTAATATATTTATTTGTTTTCTTTCTTTTAATGAGGTTCCATGGCTAATTTTTGTGTTGAGTTCCTTTTTACACAAGTATGTGAGACATTTCAAGCTTGTGTCATTCCCTATCAACAAGAACAAGTTCTTAATCAGTCATAGTGTGATCCTTAATAGTCTTGTTATGATCCATATAAACTCCCACATGGGCATTACCAGCCTTCTCATGATTCTTACCAGTCGTATGGTTAGCCTCCTCAATGTTTTTCTTCCCCTAGTTAACCTAAACACTTCTCAATTCAATCCATTTCCACCTTCAAGAAGACACTCTTGGGATAAGAGAAGTGCATGTTGGAGCTTTATAATCTAACAAGATGTGGTAAATATATTTCTACTCATCTTATTCATAAGGTGAGAGATGCATTAGAGTTGTTTAAAAGAGAGTGAGTACCTATTGAGAGAGCTAATTGGCAAAGGCTCATAAGTGAGATGTTTGATGTGAGTGGCCTAGTTTATTCCTTAGAGGATAGTCTAGGATTTCATAAAAGGCAACCTCATAAAAGCTATTAGCCTTCATATCCACTTCCCCAAGTTCCCTATCATCCATATTTTGCCCCTACTCATGAGCCCAATCAAGCATATCAAATTCATCCTTTTCCTAATTAGTTGGAAGAGAAAATTGAAAGGAGAAATCTTATTTTTGAAGCTAATATTGACATGTAAATTGAATTGGGTAATATGCATATGTATTAGTCCATGTTATAATTAAATAAATTCAAGTTAAATCCCTCATTTTCCTCTCACATTATGTCCCCACCACCTTAAAGGAAACTTCTAATCATAAATTATAATCTGGAATAAGATAGTAGAGTCATGGGGCAAGAAAGATGATAGAATCATTGTTAAGGAATTTGAAGTTGAGAATGAAGTTGATCCTTTGAAAGTCCCCCCTTCCTTAAGAAGATTCTTGTGTTTCATTTTTTCCCTCATATATTCTATATGCTCATGATGATTCCTATTAACTTTAAGCAAAACTTTTCCAAGAGAACCTATCTAATCAAATTGAAGAGTTAGAGTCAAAGATAAGATTATTGAGTAAAAGTGTGATGGAAGGTTTATACCCAATATAAGATCCTATGGAAGGAAGAAAACCAAGTTTTTTTAGCCCAAGATCTGCCTCCCCTTCCTTAAGAGCTTCCAAAAGAGTCTCCTACTTTTCACTCTCAATCTAATTTTGAGTTTTATGTGCCACTTGCACCAACTAGTTCATCATATCCTCACCCCATCACCCTTTTAATTGATATACCTATGGTATGAGAACCAAAGGAGGAGTATTTGGTTGATAAAAACTTAGAACTCTTTCTTGAAGAAATTCCATCTCCTTAGCAGCTTCATTGCACTAAGTCACATGACTTCAATATGCCTAGTCTTGGAATCACAAAGAAGGATAAAGAAATGGATGATATTGTAACCCTTTAGAACCAAATTCCTATTATGGAAGTTGATATGAAACTTGAGATCCCTTAAGAGGTCCTAAATTATTAATAATAGGTGGTCTCTTTTGTTGAAAATTTTGATTGGGTTGATGAGGAAGAATGTTTTCCTTTTACCCAAGATGAAGAAATAGTCACTGGTTATTCCATCAATCTGTAAGATATCATGCATGGGAAATGTCAAGTTATTAATCATACTTTTTATGACTTGTTTGAAATCATTATATCAGGATATGCTCCTATTTAAGGAGGTTATGATCTTTTCAAAGATGGAGAAGGTATCTTTGGCACTCAAGTAAGTATGTAAAGGAAAAGAAACATTTAAAATTTATCCTTTCAAGAGGAATATGCATTTGATGATGATATGGTTGAATTCATCAAGATGGGATATCATACTCTCAACCAATTAGGATAAAATCATCAATTCTTAAAATATGGAACAAGCTCCTTTTGGCCTCAATCTTCTAAGGAATAAGAAGTCAATCCTCTTGAAGCCATGCCTACTAAAGAGATACGAATTGACCATGAAATGAAGAGTGGTAAGTAGTATTAAATATGTGAACATGTTCAAGAGGAATATATCTACATTGGAGACCTATTTGAAGATGATCTACTTGAGATCAAGTCAAGTGAAATGCCAAGGAATAGGTCTAATCTACAAAGCATCTAATTCAAGGAGAAACATACTTGGCACTATGATCCATCTCATTAAGAGGATGATTCAATAAACTTTCCTTTTGATCCAAGTAAGGAGGTATGTTTAGTTGTTAGTTTTTCATAATAGTTTGTTTTCTAATTCATGTAAGTGCTTTGAGCACGTGTGTGTGTGTGTGTGTGTGTGTGTGTGTGTGTCTGTCTTGTTAGTTTTATTTCTTTGTTTTATGAGTGTCCTTTATTTTATGTGGTTGAGGTAATCAAGTGGTCTTTTCTTGATAAAATCCTATGGTAAAAGTCTTCTTGTTGTGTCTTAGACTTCAAACAACTCTGTAAGCCCAATGGACTAATAAGGCTACTAGTCTAGTTAGTATAGCAAACATACTACCCTTATGAGTCACCCATTTGTTGACCAAATTTGACTTTTAGGTCAAATTGGGGCACCCCTAGGTAAAAAAATTGTTTTTAGATGTTTTATGGGTCTAATGCATATGTCACAAGGTGTTTAATAGGTTAATTAATGTCATTTAATGTTATTCTAGCCTTGGTCCTTAGTTATTTTAGTCTTTTTAGTCATTTTGGGTCATTTTGAGGTCAAAAAGGTAAATTTAATGAGTTATACAGATTTATTAGGAAGTGTAAAGCTTTAAAAATATGATTTAATGTCCCATGTGTCCTAAAAGGTCTTAATCAATGACATAACTGAAAGGTGGTAAGTTCTTTAGAAGAAAGGATAGTTTTCTTGAGGAAAAAAGAGAGTTTAGCAATTGTACAACTCATTTGGAAGTGTGCCACATGGGAGAAGGTTGTAATATGACTCTTAAAAAATTTTAGATCCATCACAATTATTGACATAGTTTAGAAGTGCCATTTTTGGCCCAAAACCATTCTACTCTCTTTTCACCCTTCTTGGCAAGTAAAATTAGTCTTTAGTTTTGTATTTGGTATGGTCAATAGAGGATGTTTTAGATCAAATTATTTGGATAAGTTTTATTACACTTAGACAAATTAATTTCTATATAAATATTTTGAAGAATGATATCTTGTGCTTCATTAACCATCCTCATGAAGTTGACTGTACTTCTCTACTTGTTGTTTCATGCACCCTATAGGTTTTGACTTGGTTTTAGAAATTTCATATGAATAAGTTGATAATTTTGATGAAAAATTATTTTTAACTCCTCAAATTATTCACATGCTTATTTTCAAGTTTCATGAAGTTTTGATATGCTAATCATCTTAAGTTGTTGGAGGGAACACTTTTCTATGCAACAAGGAGAATTTTCACCATTTAAAGGATTTTATTGTTTTGATGGTGGTATTGTAGGGTTAATATGTTTTTTTTTACATTTTTCCATGTTATATTGGTCACTTTCACCTCTCAATCTCTTTTCCCAAGGCAACTCTCCATTAAATCATAGTCATATACAAGAAAATAAAGTCTAGGATAGATAGGAGCATATGCAGAAATGTGAGAATTTGGATGGATTAATGAAGGTTAAATCACATTAATATAATTTAAAACATACTCACACAAATATAATTATATATTTTTAGTAGAGAAGGAGCTCAAACAAGCATAGCATAGTCCCTGTGAAATCTTGCATACATAGTTTTCCTTTACATGGTCTATTTTGGGTTTTAGGGCCTTTTGGAGGGTCAAATGACCTAGTATAGGGTTGAAAATTTTTGTTTATCACCTTTAAAGCTTTAATAATCCCATATAATTTTGTTTTGTTATAAAAATAGGAGTGCCCTCTATTTTATCTTAGATAGAGGGTACTCCCTTATGAGAATAAACTGGCAGGTTGAGGTAAGTGTATAAGGGGATGAGACCAAAAGTTGTTTATAACTTAAGTAAAGGTATGGAAGGTTTTAATACACTTAAAAAATCATAAAAAACACCTCATAGGATTAGGGAACAAATCGAGATGGTCTAGATTATTGAGTTTGCAGTCAACCTAGTAAGCATGTTTAGGCCTAAAGCCCAAATGAGAGGACATTTTCACCTATAGCCTTGGTTTGGAATTATAAATTATTGGATGATGTTTATTGGATGGAATTAAATGTGTTTGATCTATTTTTATGCATAATAAATCATGATAAGGTCATTTTGGGTCTTAAATCAACTTAGGCCTATTAAGCAAGGTTTAGGCCTAGTGCCAAAAGAGGAGGTCATTTACACTTTTGGCCTTATAAATTAACTTAAACCTATTGTATTATGTTTAAAAGGTGACATAATATGTTTAAAATCCTTAACCTTATAGATAAAACATCATGAGAGCAAAGTTTAGGTTGAGAGCAACATCAAGCCTATGAAAATTAGAGAAAAGAGCTCGATATGGCAAGTTTAGATGCTCATATATTTTAGGAAGATTTTCATGGAGGATAGAGGAGTTTATGAAAGTTATAAGATGTATTTAACAAACAATTTTTGGAATTTTTCTACAACTCCAACGTTATAATTGCATGAACAAAGCTTAAGAGGTCAAATAGGCCTAAAACTCTTGAAAACCTTGCCTGTGACTTGATGATGGAAATGGAGCTATAAATATGATATAATGGCATATTTTGACCATAAAACCTAATTTAATTTTCAAATTACTCCATCAAGCTACTCCCCATCAAAACTAGCTATATGAACTTGTATAGATAGTTACAAAATAGGCTTTTATTGATAGTTTTATGTATTGTGCAGGTTCTAGGAGGAATCTAAAGATTAAAAAAACTTTGGGAGGAATATATAGACTTATTATAACCCATCATCTCAATTTAATACTATATAAAAAAATCTTTAAGTATGCAAACAATAGCTCTCATCTTAGCTAGTCAAAACTGGCATAGTGGACAAACTAGTGAGAAGGGTGGAGATATTCAAGTGAGGTGATTTTAAGGTATCCCTAATGATTTTAAGTCCATGTAGGGTATTTAAAAGTTTCATACACTCCAAATCATGTATTTTAATGGGAAAATGAATCCAATTTTTAGGCCAACTATGTAGGGTACATGAAGGAGGATTATTTTGGACTACAGATGATGATGGTTCATTCCTAGATGATTCTAGATGACCAGGCATGAAACCAATACATGAAGATGCATGTATGAAAGCTTTAACCTTCATTCCAATAATTATACCTATCCCTAATCATTTTTGGGATGTTAAAATAGGTCCAAATCATGAATGTAGTTTTATGAGCTAGAATGAGGAGTTTCATGCCACTTTACAAGAGTTTGATGACTTGGATAGATAATTGTTCCTTATAAACTTGTATGTTTCATAACATATATTATTATCATGCACAATTAACTAATTTTATCAGCTTTATAAATGTCCTTGTGACCATTGGACTTATATCTTCTCCTCTCTCTCTCTCAAGTTCTATAAAAACTAGCCATTTTAGCCATTGTAACTTATGTTCCACATTAGTATGGTGAATCCATACTCATTTTCATAAAATTTGATAAATAATAATACTTATTTTTATCTCTTTATGTTTTTTATTAGTGTTTTTTTAACTTTAATATTAGATCTTGCTTAGTGAAGACTATGGATTCCTTAGCATGTTGTCTCATTCTTGCATCCTATTTGTAGTTGGAAAACTTCTTCTTACAGGGCATGCAAAGTGTTATAGGAAATTTAAAGGATTTATTGAGTTAATATATTCATTATTTACCTCATAATCCTATTTTCTAGTCCTCCTAACTTTGAACATTCATCCACAACCTCACAACATAACATTGATGTGAGAAGATGTAGATTAGAGAAGTGTATGTTCAGTTTGTCCTTTGTTATCATGTGTAACATGCTATTGGTTGGAAGTCATCATATTATTTGGTTTATCACCTCCCCTAGAATATTTTTATTTCAATTATCTCTCTCCTTTTCCCCCATAAAATTTTAGGTGTAGTTGCATTCTAAAGTGGTACATCAAGGGAGTTATCCCTATCTAGAGATTCACCTCATCCTTAAGCTAACCACAAGCCTAGAGGTGTTTCCAGTGTTCCACTTAAATGATGAGATATTATAGATCTACTAAAAGTGTATAAATCCAAGTGACAATAGTTGGCATCTAGGAATGGCTTCGTACTCTATGCCATTCTCCTACACTAGGTGATGGGTAACTTAAGGACATGTGGCATATGCTAATTGGATTTTAGGTCTCATCCATACTTTATTTTGACCTTATTAGGGCCTTAGGTGGAAACTAGTTCATCTTCACTCTAGAAAACATCATGCCTTATCATTTGGTTAGGCTCTCCTAGGACTTGACATCTATGACAAGTCTATGGATTGTCCACTCTGACTCATGGTGACATGGATTCAACCAAGCTCTCCTAAGTCTAACATATTTGAAAGGTTTGGGGGATTGGTCACTCTAACACATGGTGATGTGGTTCCTTCCCATTTAATTGATTTCTCTGAGGATTTAACATCGTTAATAGGTCTAAAGGACTAAATGCTTTGACACATGGTGATGCAGCACTTTCCCATTTGGCTAGTATCTATCAAGCTCTGACATATCTAATAGGTCTAGGGGGATGGTTTCCTAACACATGGTGACATGACATCTTTCCATTTAGTCAATATCTCTTTTTATTTGAAATATCTAATAGGTTCAAGGGACTGGTTAATCAGACACATGGTGACCTGACACCTTCCCATTTAACCAAGCTCTCTCAAGATCTAACATTTTTGATAGGTCTAAGGGACTAAATTATCTAACACATGGTGATGTGTCACCTTCCCATTTAACTAGGATCTCCTAATCTTTGACATCTTTGATAGGTCTAAGGTGTTGGCTACTTTGACACATGGTGATGTGTTACCTTCCCATTTAGTCAGGATCTAGAATCTCTGATAGGTTTGGGAGACTATTTGCTCTGACACATGGTGATGTGTCAGCTTCCCATTTATTCAAGCTATCTCATGCTCTAACATCTCTAACAGGTTTATGGGATTGGCCACTCTAACACATGGTGATGTGTAACCTTCCCATTTATCCAGACTCTATAACATCCACATAAAAAAACCAAGAAAAATGAAAAGGAACATGATACATTAAAATTTACTTGTTAGTTATAGAGATTGGGATTCACTATGATAGTGATGATTCTATCATTTTGGGAATGGAATAGGACTTTAGGATATTCTAGAAAAATCCAACATGTAATGTTAGTGACATGATTTCATTAAAAAATACACTCCTTAGTCCTAAAAAATAAAGTAAGACTATTACTACTTGGAGAAATATAGGTGGTGTATATTCTAAGGATTTGATTAGGCATCATTGATGGGAACTAAAGAAAGTGCACCAAAGCTTTGGTTCATGAGTTTTTTAGAGGGGTCCCCCATTTTGAAAAAAAAGGGGTGTGTTGTCCATAACAAGACTCTTAAAGGAAGTGACATATATGATTTTTTTTCTAATGTGTGGATTCTCTTATTGTTTCAAATCAGGAGTCAATTTTTCTTGTAATGTTTTGGTCCACATTATGGGAGAAGATGGATACTAAGCTAAAACATTCTACCACTTTTCATCCAAAAATTGATGGGTAGATTGAGGTTTTGAATATAACATTCGTGAAGCCATTGATAGGTTACAATATGAATCATCCTAATATATGGGATGAAAATTTATTGTAAATTAAAAATTATTATAATAGAAGTGTACATTATTATACTAGTAAATCTCCATTTTAAACTTATTTTGTCTACTTACCTCCATGTGCATTTGATGTTGCTTTGAGGCATTCATACCAAGGTAATGGGAAATTATATCCCAGGGTCTACAACTAAGAAATTCATTGATATAATTTAGCTTATTCACATCCAAATTCAAGATAGGTTAAAGGAGTCTCAAAATAAGTACAAAGTGATACATGATCAACATAAGACTAAGCATCGCTTCCTTGTTTATGACAATGTATGGTTGTAATTGGGTAGACAAACACTCAAAGGTATTATAATAAGATTAAGCCACTAAGGTATGGTCCATTCAATATTATAGAATACGTGGGCAAGAATTATTTTAAACTTGATTTTCCTCATTATATGAAGGTCTATTTAGTTGTCAATATTAAAAATCTATGTATTGTTTAGATTTCTATGCTAGACAATGAATATGAAGGTTTGTTGTTACATTCCATTGAATACCTCACTCTTTATAGTCATTTGTAACTAGAGAAAGATGTTATTTTTTAGAAGAAGGAGATAACAACATGAATATGAGTGCAATAAAATTGGATAGTTAGGTTAAAAGATAAGCTACCAATACATGCTAAATGGTATTCCATAAAAGATGTCTAGAAGAAATTTCCTCACTTATAGAAGTCCTAAAGCTTGTACAAACATTAAAGCCTCAAATTTTGGATGTATGATCCCAAAATCCAAAAAATTATCTTCATTATACTTAGTCCTTTGTTCAAAATAATTCCACTATGCCCAATTATATGTAAGAATGATTTTAAGTGTTTATGTAAGACACTTCATATTTTAGTTCAAATACATAAAAAGTGTGGGGAAGATATAGACACCTTCACATTACTCAATTAGGTGTTCCTTAGTTCTTAAACTTCATGGTATTCTCTAGAGGACAAAACTACCATTATTTTTAGGGTTAAGGTTATGAGACATCCCTACATGATATAAAACTACCACTCCATAGATTAATTAAGTTGTAAATACTAGCATTTACAGGTGGTAGTTGTGTAATTACCTTAGTGGTTATGTAATCAATCATCTACAAATTGTAGTGGTTCCATCACCTTTAACAACATAGGCAAGGGGAACGGTTGAAAATGCTTCCTATCCTCATGGAATTTTATTCTAACATATTAGAGAGTTATATGGTTTAGAATTCCTATAAATGAGTCTTGAAAAATTAAAAAAAACATCATAGAGGTAGTGAGTTGTTTTGAAATTGGAATCACATCACCAATTTTGAGTTTGAATGTTGGTTTTATTTTACTCATCATTATTAGTTATTATAGTTATTTTAGGTGTATATGAGTTTTAATAAGAGTCTTGTAATTATAGAGCATGACTTTTGTATGAATTTTAATATAATGGTATTGAGTATTATGTTTGTATAGGCCATTGGCAGTACCTTGTATACATTTTCATAACACATTGGAAAGGGGATTGTATTTGATCACCCATTGGAGTTTTTCCCACATTGGGTTTATCCAGGATAATCCTTATGTCATATATGTTTTTATCATAATTTTTCTTTATTTATGTTATGTAGACTAATCATTTCATTCCCAATCATGTATTCAATTATGTTTGTATATAAATGTCTTTGAATTAATTGTTTAACAATCTAAGTTTGTAGTATCCATGTTGATGAAGTTGATATTGGAATATCCACCTACCTTATAGATAAAATTTAACAAAATTTGGTAAGACTAACACTGGTTATTTCATCACTTTTCTCTTAAAAAAATATATATACTTTATGTTGTAATAGTTCACTAATATTTCTTCTTATCTCAATTTATAGTCTCTATAATAAGTGCACATATGCCACTAAATTTTTTGATAAAATATTTATATAAAATCAACAACCCATGGAAACCCTTTCCTTCAGACATAATTTTTTGAAAATTCCAATACAAAACTTACCTCACCTTCTCAAGTTCCATTTTTAACCCATCTATTGAGATAACAAATCCCAAATATACTAGCTCCTCTTACATGAAGCTTCACTTCTTCAAGTTCACTAGAACTTTATCTTCCCTAAATTTTTACAAAACTAAATTTAAATGTTTGAAATGATCCTAATTAAAAAGCATAATGTCATCCAAATATATTATTAAAAATTTACCTATGAAAGGATTTGACACTTCATTCTTGAGTCTCATGAATGTACTTAGAGTGTTTGATAAACTAAATAATAAGACCAACCATTCATACACCATCATTCATCTTGAATGCAATTTTCCATTCATCTTCCTCTCTTATGAATATTTTATGGTAACAAATCTTAAAATATATCTTATTAAATTACCTTGCTCCACTCAAATAGACCATTAATTCAGCCATTCATGGAAATGGAAACCTATATTTAATGATGATCTTGTTTATTATATGTAAATTTATACACATTATCCATTTCCCACCTTTATTTGGTACTAACATATTTGGAGTTGAAAATGGGCTTGGAGTCTCATGGATTAAACCCTTCCTCAATAGATCCTACACCTAATTCATTATCTCCTCATTCTCCATTAGATTCAACTTATAAGCTAATTTTTTAGGAAAACTCACTCTTCTCAGTAAATACATATGATGACTAAGAATCCTTATAGGTTTTAGTTCATCCAAAAACTCACTTGACATAATATTAACATAATCCTTCAATGTATTATAAATTTTAATAGGAAAATCACAAGTTTAGTTATTGTCACAACTTTCACATGCATGAAAATTAATGAAAAACATTGCTCTTTCTCCTTAGACACTTTTAATAACTCTTTACTAGTTACTAGAATTGATTTGTAATTATTATCTAATTCATCTCCTTTTTACATCAATGGACTCAATGTAAATATATTTTCATCCTTCATAATAGTGTAGGTGTTTTCTAATTTGTCATGCATGAATCTCCTATAAAACTACCATGGCCTTCCCAAAAAAAAATGTCACGCATCTATGGGAATTATATCACACATAAATTTATCCTTCTATGAACTAATTTGAAAATTAAACACACACTATTCATTCATTAGCACCTGATGCCTCTTAAGCAACCAAGAAACCTTGTATGGTGTAGGTTGTGTCAAACATTTTAGCTCAATTTTTTCTACCATTTCTTGAGAAACTGATTTATATGTGTCACCTCTAGCAATCACAACTTTATAATGCTTACCTCTAAATGTGAAAATAGTTTAAAATAATATCTTTCATTGTGTTAGTTCATTCACCTCCTTGGATATTTTTAACAAAACTATTTTCATAATCAAAGACTCTCATTTTTTAGCTCTTCCATATGATTGGGAGACCCAACATTCACCTCATATATAATATATATATGAGTTCTCCTTATTGACCATTTTGACTACAAGTCAAAATGGGTCAACCCACCTATAGTAAAAACTTTTATAGGGGTCAAATATTTTTATCATATGGTGTGTTATAGTCTATTTGATGTAATTTAATTCCATTTTATCCTTAGTTATGGTCTAATTATTTATATGTCATTTTGAGTCACTTAGGAGCCATTTAGGGGTCATAAATGCAAATAGAATGGTTTTAATGGTGTAAAAGTGTCATATTTTTCCTTCAAACATTAAAGAGGTCAGATTCCCTATTAGGAATGTTATTTCATCTAAAATGTTTAGGTTATCTAACTGAAAATTAGGAAATCAACTAAAAAAGGAAGAGTTTGGCACTTGTACATCCCATGAGAGAGTGTGACACATAGGGGAAGGTAATGTAATGTATTTTTAGATTCATCAGACTAATATCAGTGCTTTACATGCTTTTTAAGTGATAAAATGGGTCTTAAACTATTATGTTCCTTCTTCACCCTTCTAGAACACAAAACTAGTCAATAGGTTTATACTTGATACGTCCAGTCGGAGAAATTATAGGTAAAATTACTTTAAGAGGTGAAATTAAAATAAAATATATTAATTTTAATAATAATAGTTTAATTATTGGTTAAATATGATTTATTAATCATCTCTAACAAGTTGAGTATGTTTTTCTACTCACTATTTCTCATACCTTGTAGTTTTGCTCTTCTTTAGATGATTATGTATAATACATTTGGTGATATTGATTCAAGATGATTTTTTATCTCTCCATTAATTATTTATAGGATTAGTTTCATGTTTTTAAAATATATCATGGGCTAATTAGTTTAGTTTGTAAGTTAATGTTCCAAGTGGAATGGCAGTCAAGTTCACTACTTGAAAAAAGCTGGATTCTCTACAAGGGATTCATGTGAATGGGATATGATTTTTTCCATGTTTAAATTCCATAAGGACCACATCCATTCCATTTTTTTCTCAAAACACCATGCTTTGATAAAAAAAAATTAGTCTTAGAATGCACAGTCAACTCCTAGCTCCTCACTCTTGGTCATGATTTGTGAAGGCTATGAGAACATCCATAGAAGTATGATGAAGGTTTAAAATATTTGAGGCATATTATATAAACATTAGGTAGTGAAATTATCTTTAAAATGGTAAATAAATACTATGATAGTCAATTTAGTCACTCACACAGTCTTTTGACATTGGCATGCCACTACAGTGATGCATATAGGAAGGATATCATGTTGGAATAGAGGTTTTGAGACTTGTTTCAATACATTGATAGTGATAAAAATACATTTTAAGAATTTTTAAGGATTATAAGTTTGTTAATGAGACCATTAACCATGCACATGACTCTAATTCTGCTCATAACCTACATACAACTGAAGGTGCACCTATAGGTATCTTAGAATGATGTCATGTTAGAATCAAAGCCCTAGTAGCTATTTAAAATACTTTAAAATGAAAAGAGTGAATTTGGAATCTTTTTAAGGGTATAAAAATTATAACAAACATATATATCTTACATATTTTCCATAATTATATCCACTGCCTACATACATGAAAATGTTCATCTATAGGTGATACCTTAGAGGGTTGAGGTGTCACATAGAAGTGTTGAAACATGTGGTGAAACTCTCCTTGGAATTATATTATGTTTTAGATTATGTTAAAAGCAGGTTTTGAAGGGGCCCCAAAACCCTAGTATAAGGAAAAGAGATAGAGCAACCAAAACACAGACAAAGTCTAAAAACTACTACAAGGATGTAACAAAAACAGGTTTTAAATGGACCTGAAACCACCGGAAAGACAACCGGTCACAACCCAAAAAAACACTTCCAATTATGTTATCATATTATGTTGAAGATATTATGGAATACCCATTTAAAATTATATATTTATAAGTAAGGTTGAAGATCACTTCCAAGGAAATGACTGTAAATTTAGGGACCTTTTCTCTAAAAGCATGAAATAGAGCCCCTAGCCATCTTATGGATATCACATAATAAGGTTATAAATAGGCTTGATGCATATAAGTGACTATTTCTTGTATTATTAAAATAGGATAATATATTTGAAAATTTTGGAGGGTGAATCAATAGGGGAGGTTATTTATTATAAGGCTCAAAGTTTCCCCTTTGGCCACTAAATTTAGGTAGTATCATCTACAAAATTTGAGCTTCAGCTAGACTCTTCACTCAAGGTTACAATACTAAACCATGTTTACATGATTGAATGGTTTTATATGGTATAATAGATAATTAATGACCTAAGTTTCATTTATATAATATTATATATTGTGTTTTAGGCCCCATATACACCTACAAGTGTGCCTAATTCCAAAATTACTCACCTATAACATACTATAACTCCTACACCATCCATGAAGTGAGTCTAAACATAAAAATATAAACCCTTGATCATTTAATTTGATTATAAAGTACCTAAAATGGATCATATTCCATGTTATATAGGTTATAATATGAATTATTTTCCATAAAACCCCTGTTCTACCTCAACACAGTTAATTATAATTGTAGTAAGATAGTGAGCAAAAGTTGGTATTCTTGATGTTTTTATTGCAGGTATATGATGTGAATACACAAAATTAATTATATATGGAAAATAAAACCCAAATAAGTTTTATAACACTATATTTAATGTCAAATTATTCAATATCACCTGCATGGGTCACCCCTAAAGGAGAGATGTAAAAGGCACATTTAGTCTATCATACAGACCTAGTTGAATAGGATAAAGGATGAGATTGTAAGTATGGATTTAAAAGGGTTTTAAGGAATATTATAGACTTATATTATGATTATAATCATCATTATAGACCCTCATATCATGAAAACAAAAGCTTCTAATAAATTAGTCCATAGTCCATATGATAAACCCTACACACAATATTCCTTCCTCATAGTCTATCTTAGATTTTAAGAGAGTTATGATAAGACTAAGGGATGAAAGTTGGTAAATATAATATATATGACTAATAATCCCCTCAAATATTTATTTTATATACTCAAATAGGGGAAGCACCCTTTGTTTTGTCTCAAATAGAGGGTACTCCCCTAGAGCATAAATTGGTAGGTTTTGAAAAAGGAAGGTGAAAAGATGAGCCAAGGGATTATTGGGAATTAAAAGGATATTTGAGAATTTGTATGAAATATAAACCAACATGAAAAACCATTCATATAGGTAATAATCCCAATTTGGTGGTCTAGACTTCCAAGTATGTAGACAGACCTATCGAGCATGGTTTAGGCTTAAAGCCAAATGGATAGTCACTTTCACTTATAACATGAGATCTGAAGAGAAAAGGAGAATGCCACTTATTGCATGGGATAACATCTACAAACCGATTAAGGATGGTGAACTTGGCATAAGGAAAATAAGAAGTATGAACACTGCCCTTTTAGCTAAACAGGGGTGGAGGGTTTTTCAGGAAAATAATGAATGGAGTAAAATATGGATGCATAAGTATTTATTTAAGGCACAGTCACTCCATCATTTCTTTTCCACTCCAGATATTTCTCATCCGTCTGCTATTTGGGGGGTAGTCCAGGGAACAAAACATGTTCTTGAAGAAGGAAGTGCATGGAAAGTTGGTAATGGTAAAGAGGTGAAATTTTGGGAAGATATCTGGGTAAGAGGTAAACCTTTACAGGAAGAAATCCAAGATAAAGATGTTATAGAAAGATGTAAACAAAGAGTGGGCACTATGGTTAATCATTATTGGCAGAACAATACTTGGGTAAACCTCACTGACTATGATCAAGATCTCAAGGATATTCAATTATCCCTAAATGCTATATCCCTAAATCCTAACTAAGAAGATAAAATTGTTTGGTATCAGGAGCCAAGTGGACAGTTTAAAGTCTCTTCCTTCTTCATCTCTAAGGGAAACGGCAGAAAACCAATTTGGACTAGAGCCTGGATCAAGGGGCTCTTTCCTAAAATCAAGTTCTTTTGTTGGACCCTCCTCCAAAACAAAATTTTGACTCTGGATAATTTACAGAAATGTGGAATCAATATTGTTAACAGGTGTATTCTATGTAAGAGAGACCTTGAAGATAGAGATCATCTGTTTGTGAATTGTTCCTTCACTCAGCTTGTTTGGAAGGAGGTTCTCAATATGTGGGGTATTAATTGGGTTCATCAAAAAAATGTTGAACTTTCTCTTAAAAGCTGGTATTGCCCTTCTAAGAATCCTGAAGTTATATTCTTATGGAAAATTACTCTTCCCCATATCTGGTGGGGAATATGGAAGGAAAGAAATAACCAAATATTCAGAAACAAAGAGCTCCCTGGATGGGTGGTTGGCTAGAACATCATTAGAGCCCTAAAGGAAAATTTTTCTTCTCAAAAAAATCTAAGCTCTAATCTAAATGTGGATAATCCCCTGAGGAAGGACATTACTCTCGGTAAACATGATAACCCCAGATCAGATGTGACATGGATTAGTCCGCCTCAAGAATGGATTAAAGGTAATTTTGATGGTGCAGCAAAAGGGAACCCGGGAAATGCTGGTTGTGGTGGTGTTTTGAGAAACCATGTGGGAATGGTTATTGATGCTATTACAATTCCCATAGGTATATCAAACTGCCATATTGCTGAAGCTACAGCTGCTTTACAGACCCTTAAATTAGCTATGGATTCGGGATATTCTAAATTGTGGCTTGAAGGGGACTCTTTGAATGTTATTAATATCCTTAATAATAATAATTCAGTGTCTTGGACCATAGAGGATAAGGTTAAGGAGATGAAAACCCTTATGAAGAAATTTAAAGAAATAAAAATCACCCATACCTACCATGAAGCCAATGGTGTTGCAGATTTGCTTGCAAATTGTGATGTCCAGGAGGGGCACAAAGTGAGGTGGGATGAAACCTTAGAAAAGAACATGGATTTAAAGGTGATCATTCTTCTTGATGCCACACATGCGAATGAAGGAAGGATTGGAGTGTATCAAAATCTTAATGAGTAGGAGTGGCAGCACGGGGAAAGAATCCCAATTATCAAAAAGCAAGGCCCTCAAGAGGGAGAAGTGGATCCTAAAAAGCCATAAACAAATTCGACGTCCAAATCAATTTGACAACAGCAGGATCCAGGGTAACATCCACAGTAAACAGGATTCTAAGAAAATGAGTATGGCAGGGGAAAGGAAGGGGGAACCCCGTAAACAAGAACCCAAGAGTTGTGCAGAATGGAGAGAGAAAGACCAAGTCTGGAGAATTTTGCAGAAAGGAAATGTCACGAGTTACATGGAAAGGCTTCACAGCTCTAAACTGCACATCACGACGGCCTTCTTTAAAAATTGGTCTGACGACAGGGTCACCCTGCATGGCGTAACTGTTAATTTAACTGAGTATTTTCTTGCCAAAGTTACAGGGTTGTCAATGGAAGGAATCAAATTTTCAAAGCAAACCAGCATATCGAACGAAGCATTCTGCAAATTCCCCAAAATGGATGAGGAGGAGCAGAAAATGGTAAAAAATGGAGATTTTTATGAGTTGGATTAGATAAAAGGGATTTGGAGGGACGTCCTAAGCTATATTAGGGAATACTTCATCCTGGATGGTAGAAGTAAATGAGTGCATAAGTTTCACTTCTTTTTCCTCAACCACTTCAGGCATAAGGTAAGATTATCTTTTCCTTTCTACCTTCGCTACTCCCTGATTCAAAGCCTTTATGCTCATAAGAAGAAAGACTTGCGCCCTATTCTTCATGAAGTCCTTATTCTGCTCATTGAAGGCTTTTGCAAGAACAGGGCACTGGTAAGGTATCCCAAATAGGGGAAAAACAAGTTGACAGGGAATAAAAAGGATGAAAATGAAAGCAAAAGAGGTAAAATTAAGACCCCTAATCCTAATACACAGAATGCAGTAGGAGAAAGGGGTCGGGAGAGAATTGGAGAACCCATGGAGGAAAAATTGGTGGAAGAAGATGGAACAAAGAGCTGGGAAACCAATTCAAGTAATGATGAAGAAGGACCTGAGGATATGGAAAAAGATAAAGTCAATACTGAGGAGGACTCTGTTACCAGAACAGAAGAGAAGGAGGAAAACTAGGAAGACGAGGAGGATGACACTGTCCAGGAAGATTCTGGTGAGGACCCAACGTCAAAGAATGAAAACGAAATCCCAGTCCAGGAAAATATTCAAAACATGGAGATGGAAAATGATGAAGGATTCAACGAGCGGGAATTAAAGAGCCAAGAAGACTTCTTTGAAGAAGCTAGAAATAGCCCAAACGAAAAGGCTAAGGAAGAATCTCTGAAATCTGCTTGGAACAAAGTAACCGACATGGAAAATCAGTTAAGGGAGATCCCTGTGAAGCTTAAAGTTTATGAAAACAACCTTCGGGAGCTTATAAAGGATAATAGAAATAAAATGGATGAAGTAACATCCAACATTTGTGCAGCTGCTATCAACATTGGGAAACATGCCAATGAGGAGACGAAAGTAATAGAGGGCCCCTACAAGAGGACAAGGCAAAGTTCCAGAAAGAAAGACACACAAAAAGGAGACTTGCTGGAGGCTTCCACCAAGGAAATTGCTTTGAAAGAAAAAGAAGCCATGAAGTTGATTCTGGAACTGGATGAATAATCTGGTCCTTTTTTTGGGTTAAGAAACTGGTACTGATCTCTGGTTTTATTTTGCTAGTTCTCTAATTGTTGTTCTTTCAGACTTTTGTTTTTTGGGTCTTGTTTGGCTGTATCTCTATGGTTTTAGGACCATTCTAAATCTGTTTTTACTACCTCTATGTAGTGTTTTTAAGGCATTGCCTATGGGCTTAGATTGCTCTTTTTTTGCTCTTTGTTAAAGGGTTTCGGGGCCCCTTCAAAACCTGCTTTTACCTCTAATCTAAAACATGAGATGATATTCCCAATGGATTGTATCATTTTTATATGGTAATTTTATATGTGTAAAATATTTTTTAATATAGGGGAGATCACATGAAATCTCACTTTGACTCAAGAATAAGTCAAGCCTACAGGAAATTAGGAATAAAGCTTGATAGGGCAAATTTAAATACTCACATCTTATTTGAGGTTGTGAATGGATATTTAAGGAGTTTAGGTAGGTTGGTATGGGTCATAAAAATCACTCTTATGGAATTTTTTTTTAGTTATAATTTATTATCTTCATAAACAAAGATTAAGAGAAGAAATGGTCTAAAACCCTCACAAACCCTAGTTCTAGACCCGATTGGGAAAACAAGGAAGGGGATGTATCCAAATATACCATAATGGATTTAAAAATGATTTTATATTATTTATTAATCTCCATATACCATTTACATCCACTTAAGTTGAACCCTATCTATACGAATAGGGTAAAAAGTAGATTTATTTGAATATTTTATGTATTATGCAAGTTTTAGGAGGTTTAAATAAGTAAAAACAACTTTAAGAGAATTATTAGGACTTGTAATAACCTATAATTTCCATATATTTTATCATAAAATCTCATAAGTGTGCCTACTAATAGCTTCATCTCAGCCAATCAAAACTAGTAAAGTGAGCAAGATGGTGAGAAGTGTGGAAACTTTAATTAGATAGAATTTTAAGGTGAATTTGAGAAATATAAGTCTATTTATGGTCTTAAAAAGTTTCATTCACTAAATTTTATGGATTTTCATGGAAAATTGAATACAATTTTGAGGATAAGTGTGAAGGGTGACTGAAAAAGGAGTTTCTTTGACTATAGGTAGTGATGACTTGCTTTCAGAGGAATCTAGATGATTAGGAATACATAAAATGCATAGATGATCATGTATATAACCATTCTCTCTCAATAAAATAAGGATATTTATCCCTAGTTAAATTTTTTATGTTTCAAAAGGGGTGAATGATGAAAATCATTTTCTTATGCAGATTGAGAATTCATACACCACTTTTCATGAGTTGAATTGTTTGTAGAGCCATTTGTCCTATCATACCATGCATGGTATATCTCATAATTAATTCTACTACACATTTAACTCCTCATCTCAGCATGACTATTTTTCTAGTGACCTTTGGACTTCTCTTTTCCCACTTCTTTCTCAAATACTATAAGTAGTTACCAATTTGGCCTTTCTAAGATAATTCCACTCCATGTAATGAAAATCCCTATTTGAATGATGTCATATTTTTCATTTTATCATTAATATAATTATGTTTTCAATTTCATTAAAAAATTTCTAGGTGTGCAAGTGATGTATGGTGATGCAAAGTGATAATTCTGTATCCTTTCTTCCCTTGTCCTTTCATGTTTGTGTAAGAGTTCCTATTCTAATAGGTCATGTAGAGTGTGGTCAAATGTGTTAATATTATTTCAAGTTTATTACTATCATTTGAGTGTGAAATCTACCCTATAGTTCATTTTCCTTTTGTTGATTCACACATAACACCTCTACATTAAAATATTGATGTTATAATCTATAGACCTTGGATGTTAGTTTGTATGCCTTATTTCTTAGTGTAATAAATTATGAGGATCATATGGAAAACATCTTGGTGTATCACCTCTTAGATTATGTTCATTTCATGCAACTTTTAACTCTTTTCCCCATAATAAATTAGTTATCTTAAGTGAAATCAATTCAAGACACATTCAAAGAGTTAACCCTTAAATATAGAGGCTCACTTCCATAATAGGTACACCCACATACCTAAAACTATTCCCATATTGCCAAAATATAGAAGAAGATTGAACACCCTCTTCTAGGGTGCAATATTTGGTGACAATAGTCCCTTTAGATCTCTTATCATTATTCTAAGGTTTTCTAGATAATATTTCTCTTTATGACCAACATACCTATTACACCCAAAACACTTATAAAAAAAACTTGAACCTCTACCTCATCTATATAATCCTCTTCCTATATAAGTTTATCCTCATCTATGTCTTGAATTCTAATTTTTGTGAACTACTCGCATCTCCACCATTATTTTTTGACATATTCCATCATTTTAATGTCATTATCCTTTCAAATACCTTCCTCTACCTCCATATTTCATGTTTTTCTTCCTCATCAAATTCTCATCTACCTTTAACACCCATTGATAGTCTTACTCTATAGTTCTCAATTTCAAAAAAAAAAAATCATCTTATATGGCAAAATGCAATCCATTCACATACCTTGATATTTTTCTTAGATCTTCTTCAGCATGTCTAGCTCGTATTATGAGTCTATAGAACTATTTGGTGTAGTATTTTAGATTTATCTCCTTTTGTCTCAAAATTTTCATATTTATAACTAAAATAAATTTATATTCTAAGGGTAAAAATTATACCTTTAAATTTATTACAATTTGATCCCATGATCTTATTTTATCCTTGTTCTTTATTTATATCTTAGCCTGCACATTATCCCACCATAAGGAGACATGACCCTTAAAATTTAGTAAAATGAAGTTCACATTATTATGTTCCTCTATAGACTCATAATAAATTTTTTTTCCATTTCAACTATCTAATCTATGAGTTATTTAGGATTTCAACTACCATTATAATAGGGTATCCAATTTTAGCTTACTTCCAAACCTTGATACAACTCTAAGAAATATAATCTTATCTCTATTTGATATATCTTACAACCTAGCCTCTTTATTTCCTTATTCCTCATTCTCTCTCACATCACCACCATGATCCACTCTCCTTTGATTCAATTCCATTTCATCCAACTTTTCTGGCATACCTCTCATTATCTCAACCAAATTTGAAACTTGAGGTCCTCTCAATATTGTCCCTATCTGAACACCATTCCTATGGTGTTCCATCTCTTCCATGATAAAAAAATATCTTTCACCATTTTTTAATATACTCCACTTGAGTCTTATCTATGCACACTCTTCTAGTGAAAAAAATGTAACTGTGATATGTATTGGTGCACACATAGACCAAGGTTCCAATTAAGGATAAACATTTCATCTATGATGCTTAGTTTTGGAAAACATGTTCATTCTTGAGAACCAAAATTAAAAAAAAAAATACATAATTCAATAAACAAACCCATTCCTCTTATTCATCTTGAAGGAAATCAATAAAATAATACAAGTTTCAATGATAAGCTTCAAATGCAAATTTGAGAAATATAACACTTCACCAATTTCAATAAGAGAGAAAAATAATAATAACAATATCAAATTCAATAACCATCTCTAGCAATTGGGGTCCTTGAGCAAATGCCATTTTTAACTTATAAGTAGGAATAGACTAACCTATGAGCTTTGCATAGGTGGATCTTTACCTTTCATGGTGTTTCAATTCCTTACCCAAAACTAAGCAGGCTTGTAAGTGTTATAAAGGGTCAAAACCCATTTTTAAATATACAAAAATTTTAATAAGGCTTTCATGAGAAGATAAAAACATATTAGAATTCACTTTAGAGTTCATAGACCTCGAAAAGATTTTAACAATCACTTTATGCATTTTTCAAATGAGTTTGGACATTTTAAAATTGCCTAGGCCTAATCAGGATATCACCCTATTATTACCATTGGGTGCTTTCTGATAACACTCTAATAGATTTAACCAAACAAATTCACCTAAGGTAAATCTTATGCCCACTAAGGTGGGTCCACAAGTATTTTATTAATCAAAATAAAACAAGTACATAAAAAAGGGTCCCAATATGTTGTTAACTCTTTTATAGGTTTTTACCACATAAGGGTAAAAACCAACTAACCTAATAACCAACTCTCATGGGAATTCTACCCAAAAGGTAGTTCTAATTATTTAGCACAAATATAAAACTAACATAATAAAATTAAGTTAATTTATTTGTGGTAGTGTCTTTATAAAAAGAAACATGCCCCATTTACATTTATTATTTAAAATAAACTTACCAAAATCCTATGCTAAGTTAAGACTTTGGAACAAGTCCTAACAACCCCCCCCCCCCCCCCCCCCCCCCCCCCCCCCCCCGCCCCCCCCCCATGATCCAAAGTTAAATTTTTGGACACATGCCAATCATTTTTCTAAATTTTTCAAATTTTATTATGTCAAGGGGTTTTGTGAAAATGTTATTTGTTTGATCAATAGCTAGGCAATATATAGGATCAAGTGATTTTTTTGCCAACAACATTCATAGATAATGATATTTTACATCTAGATGTTTTGTTTTGGCATCAAATACTAGATTATTAGACATATTGATTACACTCTGATTATCAATGTATAACTATGTAGGAACAATTTTAGAAATCTGAAGATCTTCAATAATGTACCATAAATAAATAATTTCTCTAGAAGCATCCCATGTTGCAATGTATTCTAATTTTGTTGATGAATTTGACATTGTATCCTACTTTTTACAACACCAAAAATGGTAGATGAACCCATATGCATAGTGTATCTTATTGTGGATACTCTATCATCCACACATCCACCAAAATATACATCACAATACCCAATAAGTTTGAAGTTCTTATTACAGTGGTACTCAAGGCCATATTTTTTCATTCCCTTAAGGTAATGAAGTACTCTTTTTGGTGTATGCTAATAAATTTCTCTAAGTTCATACATAAACCTAGACAAAATTCCAACTAAAAATGATATATCAAGCCTGGTTGTCATCAAATACATCAAAACTCCCACTAATTGTGTGTATTTGGTGCCATAAAAAAAGGAACTACCATCATCCTTAGAAATTTCAAGTTACTTTCCATGGGAGTGAGGGCAAGTTTACAATCACTCATGCCAAACCTATTTAATAACTCAAAAATATACTTAGTTTGTGAAATTAAAATACTATGCTCTTTCTAAGTTACTTATATGCCAGGATATTAGTGAATAAGTCCAATATATATCATCTCCAATCCATATTTTAATTCCTTCTTCATAGACTTGTTATGGTTTTCATCATTGCTTGTGATAAACAAATCATCAACATAGAGAACAAGAATCACCAATTTCTTACCCTAAAATAAAAAATAGAGAGTATTATTGAATTCACTACATTAAAATCCAATTATCTTCAAGTATTAATCCATTTTATCATACCAATCCCTTGGTGCCTATTTGAGCTCATACAAATCTATTATCAATTTACATATTTTGTGTTATGTAGCCACTTTCTCAAAACCTTGAGGTTGTTTAATGTATACTTATTCCTATAAATCACCATTCAAAAAAGCACTTTTAACATACATATGATATACTTTCCATCCATTCTATGTTGTTAAGGCAATTACCATATGAAAAGTGTGCCATTTAGTAGTTGTTGCAAACTTTTCCTCATAGTCAATACCTTCTTGTTGTGCATATCTTTTTGCAATAAGTATTGCCTTATGTTTATCAATGGAGTCATATAATTTATACTTAGTCCTATAAACCCATTTACATCCTATAGGTTGAAAATTTAGAGGAGGATCAACTAAAACCCAAGTATTATTATTAAGTATTGCATCATACTCACTTTACGTTCCCTATTGCCAAACTAGTTCATTAGAAGCCTCCTCAAAAAAAAAGTAATAACAACCATTACATAATTCACCTATTTATGATAACTCTTGGGACTTGTTAAACCAACTTCATCTACTTTCAATTCAAAATAATTACTTTTATCCCTTTTTGGATACTTCTTCAAATTATTCAAATTAGGAAAACCTAAATTCTCATCATGTGCACCATTGGAAGGAAGACTTAGAGAATTTTCAACATTTTAGAAGTCATCAACCTATGAATTATTAGATGAAGGAAAGGAAATAGAGGGGATATTAGTCTCATACCACAACCTCTAAAAATTTCCCTCATTATTTAATCCCTTATCACGTTTTGTAATCTTCCTCTCTAACCTGTCAAATTGAGAATCAATCTTTGCAGTGTTCATAGTACCAAATTCATCAAATACTACATCCAGACTCACTATGAATTTTCCTATATCCCATGTAAGCAAATGATGCCCCTTTTTATTTTTTAAATATCCAATAAAGATGCATTTTTGGCTATGGTTCCAACTTAGTTCTATGTTCAGTGGGAACTAAAGCAAAACAAAGGCATCCAAAAACTTTCAAGTTTTTAACTTTTGGTTTAAACCCATAGCAAGTCTCATATGGAGTTTTCCCCAAAAGTGTAGTTGTAGGGGATCTATTTCTCAAATACACTATAGTACCAATGGCTTCATCTTAAAACTTATCATCGATCTATTTATAGTGTAACATAGCTCATGTTGTGCCCTCTAAAGTTATATTCATTCATTCAAATACTCTATTATACTATGGAGTGTAAGCATTACTATATTTTTTATGAATGCCATATTCCTAATAGTAATCTAAAAACTCATTCAAAGTATACTCACCATCATTAATTGAATGAAGAGTGGATAAGTGTGAAACTATTTATTTTTCAACTAAGTGTAACCAATCGACAAAATTAGTGAAAACTTCTATTTTTTTCATGAAAAACACCCAAGTCATCCTATAAAAATCATCAATAAACAACACAAAATATCTACACCATCTAATGGATGACTTCTTCATGTCACATAAATCACTATGAACTAACTACAGACATTTGTTAGCTCTCTATGAAGAATTCTAAAGAAAATTTTCCTAATTTTGTTTACCTAAAACACATGATTCACAAAGAATACTATCTTTGTGAAAAGTGGGCAACCCACTCACCATACCATATCTCTACAAGTCCATTAAAGAGTGAATATTCAAATGTCCATAGTAGAGATTCCACAACCATTGTGTAGACATAGTACCTATATCTTTTTCAATGCCTATCGTAAGTTACACTATGGGAATAAGCACTTTACATTGTAATCTAACCAAATTTCCATCCTCATATCCTATATACATGATTTTATATCCATCCTTCACTAAATTGATATAAATAAGCCCATTTTAAAGCATAATTTGATATCCTTTCTTTTGAATAGTTACCAAATAAAGAAGAATTTTCTACAACATGGGAACATACCAAACATCCTCTAAGTATTTGATTGATCCATTATGAAGGAGAATACAAATTGACCCAAGACCTTATGGAGTATGCAAAGACTTATCTACCAAGGATAGTAGAGAGAGAAAAGCTTATTTGAAAGTCCAAAAGAAGTCTCTCTTAAATGTCATGTGTTTGACTTCTCTTGCATATAAAACCCATACATATATGAGATCATCTCTAGCCTCATAGTCCATATAATCAATGTACCCTAAAGCAATGAATGTATATTCATGAGTAAAATTGTTAGACTCATCATAGTCATGGTTAATATATTGAGTATATTTAGACTATCACTTTTTGTGGCCTCTGAATTTTGTCAAAATAAATCCTACACTGAGAGGCAATGTGACCAAATTTCCCACATTGATGACATTAAATGTTTGATCTACCTTTACCTCTACCTCTATAAGATTTGTGACCACATCCTCTATCACTTATCTCATTTGAATGAGAATGGATAGATTGTTATTTATTTGAATAACCTTTACCTTGATTTTGATATTTGTCTCCTCTATAACCTCAACCCCCTCTATAATTGTTCCCTCTATTGTTATATTGACCAAAAGTAGATGAACTAGGCTTAGACTCTAAAACATGGGCTTCATTAGTTTTTTTGGACTTCTTAGGTAGAGAGAGATCATGTTGAATAAGAAACTTAGCCAGTTTATCAAAAGTGATGCATGTGATCTTGTCAAAGACATGTAACATTTTTATAAAGTTCCTATAGGACTCGGGTAGTCTTTTCAATGTAGTAGTAACTATGAGATGATCATCTAGTTTTCTAAAACCATCCTTAGTGTACTCAGTAGAAATATTCTTTAACTTAGACATGTATTCTCCCATATCCCCATCTTCCTCTAATGATAAAGTAAACAACTAAATATGGATGTGTATCTTTTTATGTTTAGGTTTCTTATCATACAAATCAGATAAGGTTTTCCATGCAATGTAACTATGATGAGAATTTTCAATATGTATGTAAGTATCCAAAGCACAACACTTGATTAAATTTAGGGCCTTAGAATCACATAAATTAAAAACATCAATTTTGGCTTGTTCTATACACAATGTAGGATTTTCATTCTTTACAACATCCCATAGATCATTAAAAACTAATGAAGCTTCCATAAAATATTCTAATTTAAATAATTATAAATTGTTAATCTATCACCATCTAAAAGCAAATTCTAAATCTTTGGCATCTTGAAAATGAATCAAATGTGACAAATAAAAGTAAGTGTGACATAATACAAAATAAATGTGACAAATGAAATAACACACTCACTAATAGTACTATGCAAAATACAACACTTCTATAAGGTTTTTCACATAACCTCTATGTATATCAAAGAAAAAATATATATTTTATGGGTTTTTCACTTAACCTAACCAAAAAATCAAATGATTACACCCTTATTTTACCAAAATACACCCTTATTTCACCAAGTACACCCTTATTTCACCAATGAAACACATAATATTGATTTTCTCCCACTAAATTTCATTCTTTAACATGATTTATGCTCTTTAAAATATTCCAAAAAAAAATTGAATATTCTTCCAAGAAAATGCCCAAATAGAAAATTTCACCAAAAGAAAGATTTGAACCCTGGACCCCCAACTTCTTAGGGTTTTTAAAAAATCATGCTTTCCAATTACTCTATGAGCATTTAAAAGGAGTATAATGAGAAATTTATTTTTAAATATGATTTTTTATCTTTTAAAAAAAATTAAAAAAAATTACTTACCTAAGTAAAAATTAATTCATCTGTGAAACTTTTGGAAAAAGTAAAAAGCTCTTTGATTCGTGGACCCCTCAAACAATAAAAATTTTTATCAAACTTTGGAAAATGAAAAATATTATTTTTAATAATTATTCCAATGACATGCTATATCTAAGGACACCATGGCTGCAAAAAATAATTCCTAGAACTCTTTTCTTGATGCACTAGGCCTTACAAATCCATATATGGCCAAATAATGGAGTTTTTAAGAAAATTTAAACTACCAAAAAGGGATTTTATGAAAAATTAATGATGGATGAATTTTTTGGATACTATGATAGTTTTAATAATTTAAAACCAAGCTGTAAAACTCTAAAATTTTCTTTAAAAGCTTTCAGGATAGTTTTAGATAAGATTTTTTTGGCATAAAAAAGCTTAAAACTGATAAAGATTTATCCAAGTTTATTTTATATTTTTTATAAAAACTCATAGAGGCCATACCAAATTTTTTATATGTGTTTTACAATCTAATAAATATATACAAATAGCTTATTGGGCATTTTTTTTAAAAATGGAATCAAACAATCAACCTCTAGGCTTTAATAGAGAGAATCAAGCTTCAAAAAATGGAAGATGAAAAAATAGATTTTGTTGTTTCTCAGACCAGCCACAGAAAATTAATTTCTTAATGTATTTTAATTCTCAAAGTATTCCAATAATAGGCTATAAAAAATATTTTAAAATTTTGATATTTGAATAATTTTTCAAATATTAACTCCAAAGTATTTTAATAAGGGGCAAATATTTGCCAAAATCAATTTCATGTAAGCCTTATTTATCTAATCACATAAATTATTTCATCTCTTCTTCATGAGATCACCATGTTATCTTTTACCTTGCATTTACCTTAAATTTACCAAGTTACCATGGTCTGATACCACTGATAACACTCCAACAGATTTAACCAAACAAATTCACTTAAGGTAAATATTTTTCCCACTGAGGTAGGTGCACAAGTATTTTATTAATCAAAATAAAACAAGTACATAAAAAAGGGTTCCAATATGTCATTAACCCTTTTACATTGAAAAACATATATTTATAGGTTTTCACCATACTGGTAAAAACTAACCTACTAACCAACTCCCATGGGAATTCCACCTAAAAGGTAGTTCTAATTATTTAACAAAAATATAAAACTAACCTATTAAAACTAAGTTAATTTATTTATGGGGGTGTATTTATAAAAATAAACATGCCCTATTTATATTTATTATTTAAAATAAACTTACCAAAATCCTAGTTAAGTTAATACTTTGGAACAAGTCCTAACACTTTCACTTATGTATACTCTAACATGGTCAGGTTCTAAACACCACATAGTAAACTAGGTTTATTTTTTATTTGAGCATGTACTATCCACTTATAAATATGTGAAACTTCTATATTACACCATGACCTGGTTGAGCCTATCATTATATATAACACTAAACTTTCCTCTTATCAGATTGTAAGAATTAATTATAAATTAAACTATAATTAATAAATGTAAACACTCAACCACCAATAAATACATAGATAGGATTATAACACCGAATACCAAATAAAACACAAAATAATAAAAAATAGTTATATTCAGGTTTCAAGTCTGAATTACCATTACATAATGCCTTTATAACATTTGACAACAAAAGTGATAAATAAAAACTTATTGGTAAAATATTTCATAAATTTAAAGGTATTAACCTTATCAATTATAAAAAACCAATTATCAAAGATATTCCAACCACATCTTGCCAAATACCAAATTGGGTCCCAAAAGCTTGATTACCATTACAAAGTTGGATCCAACTTGACAAAGACCTAATTGGTATAATAAAACCTAATTAGCATTATACATCAAAAAATTTATCATGTTATTTCTAGTAATAATTTTAGGTTTGCTTAGCAAAGGGACTTTCAACCATGTTCAACAAAGACCAAATCAGGATATATAACCCTGATTACAATTGTAAAAAAGAAAAAAAATTATCTAAGTTGAAATTTATACCAAATAAAATTTTGGTCTAACCCAATTTCAAAAATCATAATATGGGAACCAAAAGAACAACCTAAAATAATTCACACCAAACTAAAGGCCAAGGAAAATAATGGGAAAAATAAGAAGTTTATTTTTGTTTTTGACACAATATAACATGTCTCCATGGAGGATCCTACATCACCTATCTCCTCTATCTTAATAATATATATTTATATGGAACTTATCTTATAATTTTAAAAATACATTTAATTAACCATCATATACTTTTTTCATGCATCACTCAATAATAAAATGCAACCTCATGGAAGATGAGAGAGATAGGGTAAAACCATATGGCCCAAGATAATCTTCATGTGTGTTATATATAAGTTACACACACTTGTATTATTAATTAATTTTAAGGTTAATTTAAGGAGTGAAATAGATACAATTTAACACATTATTTCAATTTATTATGCAAAGTGGTCACACAATTTATTAGATATATGAATTATAGATATACAGAAAACATAGAACCATAAATAGAGAAGAGGATGGATTTAAAATATTAGATATGACCCCTAATAATTTTTATCAATAGTGATTTTAACATATTACATTAAAATAATTATATTTCACTAGATAGACATATATAATAAAACTTATGTGTGTCAAATTCTAATCTTCTTTATCATTTCATCATTCTTGAATTATTTAGTAGTTTTTTTTATTCAACTTTCCCTTAATTTTTTATGGATTAAGGATATCTTATTATTATTTAGCCTATAATATTATATATCTCCCTTGTTACTTAGTTTTTATTATCATGACCTTTAACCTTAAATAATTAAAATGTTAAGATAAAGAACAATTATTTATCTATCAACCCATATTACAAAGTTTTGAACACTTTTTTATTTATTTTATTTTAGCATATTTCCTATATATGTATATGGATTTATTTACTACATTTATTTATATTTGTATTTTACATTAATTTTAATGTTTTTTACATTTTTTAGACATCATTATGTGCTAAATATTTAAAACATCCTAATTGGTTAATAGGCTTCATCTGTAGAAACATATAAACACAATATATCATGAACCTTATGTGAATGGAGATGATGTTGGAATGGAATTTTCCCTCATATTAACATAATGGTTAATTTTTTGAGGGATGAGTATGTATATTTGATAGAATATTCCATTTTACCATTTTTGGGATTTAAATATGGATGAATTGACTTGTTATATAAATCATCAATAAAACATTAAATAAAGTTTTTTTTCAATTTATCATAACCTCTCCCGAGAGGTGGTTTTTAAGTTTGATTTAAATATATCATGAATTTTCCCATTTATGGGATTTTAACATGGATAAATTAACCCATAAATGTTAATCCACACCATACAACCAATTTTGGGTGTTTTCATAAGAAAGTTATATATTTTTTTGATTTGTTTTAGCCTCCCCCACATTGAGGTTTCTAAGCTTTCTTTGTATATAACATGTCATTTTTTTTATTTTTGGGATTTGAAAATAGATCAATGACATGTAAATTAAATCCACACCAAAACATCAAATTTGGGTGCTTGGTAAGTCACTTAATTCTTTTGAGCATTTTGTGGGCTCTCTCAAATAGATATATTAAAAATTTCTTGGCATAGAACATGCCATTTTCTCATTTTTGAGATTTTAAAACTAATAATTTAAATTTTAAATGTATATCCATAACAAAACATAAATACAATGTGATTGGTAAGGAACTTAGTTTTTTAAATTTATTGTAGCCTCTCTCAAATAAAGTATCCTTAACATAGAAATTGTCATTTGCATATATTTATTTGATGAATATTTTAATAATTTATTAAAAATAATTTATTTGATTAGAAAACCATTAGTGATATAAAATATAATTATTTAATTTTATGGTTGTATAACATATTCATAATTTCATTACTCCACACATGTTTTTATATAAATAATAGATCTTTCTCTTATTGTAAAAATTTATTTCCTATACAAATTTGCCATGATTAAATCTCTTTCATCATAGTTTTTTCATGTTCACACCTTGTTTTATCTCATGAAATTTATATTTTATTTCATCTTTGGCATAAAATTAATGTTTATATAAGGAAGACTAGGTTAATTTAATTCATGTTCAAATCCTACAAATTGTGAATTGACATGTTCTATACTAAGAAAGATTTAAAAACTTTTATTAATAAAAGGCTATGTTAAAATATAATACATAAATGGTTTGGTTTATGGTGTGGATGTAAATTTATAAGTCTATTGATTTTTTTTAAATCCCACAAATGGGAAAATGGAATGTTATAGAAAGTTTAAAAACTTTACTTTAAAGAGGCTTAAATATCAAACAAAGTTATCACCATAATACCAATAAGTACAAGGAACAAAAATATGACAATATTGGTTGAAAAGTGTTTGGAATAATTAATATATTAAGCATCATTTATTGATAAAATATATAGTCCTTGTGTTTTTTATATAAGTTTTTTAATAATTTATTTGTCTAGGGACTTGTTACCTTCCTCTTATAATTTACATACAAATGTCATAAAGCATTCTATTTTAAATCAATAGTCTTGGATTTTTGCCTAAAGACACTCTATCTAAATAAAAAACTTGACCTATAAAAAATATGATTTATGAATATTTTAAAGGTAATAAGGTAGAAAAATTATCATAATTTTTAAGGATGGAGCATTTCTCAGAATGAGGTCCAACAAAGATACTTCCATTTAATCCATTTTTGTTAAAATTTATACATATATATTTTTGTTATTTGTAAATTAAATTTTGATAACACTTATAATGCTACATAGTCCTATATGGCCTAATACATAGTCCTACCATGGGCAATTTTGGTGATTTATATAAAAAATATATAAATTAAAAAATAATATATGAAATATCATAACTTGAAGAGAGTATTTGATTTATATAAAATAAAACATTAGTGAACATAATTTATATTACCATGTACCATGAAGAAAGTAGGTTATTTATTAAAAAATGATATCAGATGAGAAAAAACTAAAAGAAGAAAAATAAGGTGATGGTGGTTATTAATTTAGGTTCCTCAAAATTAGGAAAACCACTAAGGAAGATGAGAAAAAGGAAGGTTTTAATATTCATTTTTTAAGGGATAATGATTTTAATGATTTCATATTTAAATCTACTTAAAATTACTAGGGATCTAATATACTAAGATCTTGTAAGAATATATATTAAATTATCTATCATTTACATAACATGCCACAAATATACATGAAGAATGATTAATTCAAGACGATATACTTTCAATAACTTTATGCTATCATAAATGATTAATGATGTTTATATTTTCAATTGAATGCATGGATGGCACATAGTGTCATGGAATGAAATTATAGTAAGGTATGATTAGAATGGGAAAATTAATAATGTTTTTTAAATGTTTAGGAAAATGAAGATGAAAGATGTGAAGTTATATGATTTCAACTTAGGTACTATTTTAAATGCATATGAAAACTTATTCTTTATGGAACAAATCAAACATGTTCACATTCTTATCATTAAAACTAGATTTTGATCAATTCATTTTGAGGGAATGACATTTATAATATTATTATAACCTATAGAATATGGATGATACAAATAATGTGTTTACTAAAATTTCATGTAATATTTGATATTATAGATTGTGATTATTTATTAATATACTCCCCAAAATGATGATGATAAAGCTTTGGAACTCTTTTACAAAATTAAAAAACCTGGATTAAATATAAGAGTTTACATTTTATAGTGTCTCAGAGACATTTTATAGTCTTGAAATATAGTAAAAATTTAATCATATTCATGTGGACACCATTCATGGTAGATTTGAATCAATTTACATTGTGTGTATTAGTCATGTTGAAAAATATGCAAAAACTAGGAGTGGAAATTATGATTGTATTGCATTTAGGAAATTTTCCCTCATATTTAACCCCTCATAGCTATAAAAATTGAATGTTTTTATGTATTCCAAATTTAACATCTAGTTGAAAATAATGTAGAGTTCCTCCTTTAAAAAAATATTTTTCCAAATGATAGTTTTATATCATGCCATGTGGAAAAATTTAAATTAGTTTGTTTTTTGAAATTTTGGCTTCTATGGTCAAGCTTATGTAGGCAAAAAATATAAATTTGTTTATAATTTTTTTGCCTACATGATGAACCGGCCACTTGATCATGTAGGCCAAAATTTTATTCCTTTTGATAATAATATAATTTTATTTTATGATTATTTTTAGAGATTGTTTCCATTTTTTGATGAAATGTTTCTAAAATATTGGTAAAAAAAAATTAAATATTTTTCAAATAGTATTTAAAGTTTTTTTGGAAATTATTTTTTCAAATAATATTAAATATTTATAAACATATTTGATTTGTTTTTATAAAATTTAGGGCCTACATGGTCAACCAATTATTTGAAAATGTAAGCTAATGTTTTATCTTTTTTTTATTATTTTGATTAATATTTAATGTTTTATTAAAAATATTTAATTCTTTTGATAAATATATAATTTTTTTAAAGATATTATAATTTAAATATTTTGGCCTACATTTTTAAGTAGTTGCTTGACCATGTAAGAATATATAAAACATTTAGGATAATTATTTTCATTTTTTTTTAAACTTATCTTACATTATCAAGTGATCGTATGAGGGTAATTATTTTTTTCAATTTGAAAAAATGGTTGTATTTAATAGAATTCATTGAGTAAAATAACTTAATATGTAAATCACAATTCTTATTTAAATATAATACAATATATAATTTTTACTTATGTCAATTGTGATTTTTTTCAAATTAAAAAAAATCATATAAAACATAAGGTTCACTATCATTGATTTAAATTGCAATGTTCTAAGTATAAATATTATAAAGTTATAGATTATAAAATGTCTATTTAAATTAAAATCCAAACATTATTTAATATTTTTCATATATTTATTTTAAGGTATTTTTTAAAAGTTTACATTCATATGAAATTTTAAAGGAAATAGAAGTTAATGTTATTCTCATTGTTAGAGATCACTTTGAATGGAGCTATATGTTATTCCTTCTCAATAGTAATTATATTTGTGTTAAGGTGTTTCTATCATAATACATATGTTTTTTTATAGTTTTATTATTGCCTTTATTTCACCTAATATACTCTTATTTATTTATCATGGTCATTATTTCCTATTGTAGGTCTATTGTGTCACTTGAACATATTTTTAGGATATAGAAATAAATGGAATATTTAATGAAATAATGAATGGTTTATTTTATTTACTTGTATAATTAAAATTATCAATGATTCCATTTATATATGTAGTGAATTTTATATGTATTCTCCATCTAAGAAAATAAAGAATAATTTTATTAGGAAACAAATAAAAATTATTTATTACATTATTAAAAACATCATGGACATTTTAAATATCTTTTATTTAATATCATTTTTAGATACATGTAAGGAAATGGTATGCTTTAGAAATGGATTAATTATATAAAATTTAATAGAGTTAAATTAGTTGATTTTATTTTTTTTTTCTAATGGGTAACCCATCACTATTCATGTTTTTCTATCATTCATAATGTTTAAAAACATTCTCTTCTATAATGTTACACCCTCACCATATTGTGACTTTGTAAAATGGATTTCTCTTTTTATTTTGGGATTTAGGGGATTACTATTAATTATACCTATGTATATTTCTAACCCAATCACCCATTAGGTTGACGGGAAAATTTTCTCTCATTTTAGGATTAAAGGGTATAACCTAGAGCATGAGTTACATATATTTAATTTTATAAATAACCACATAGTGGAATAGATGTCAAGTGATTCACTATTGTTTATGATGATGATTCCTAATATTCAATTATCCTTAACCAACATTTAAAAAAACTATCATAAGATGGAATTTCACAATGATGTTATTATACAAAGATATTTTGATTGAAAGAAACATAAAATGAGAGAACAGTAAGGTAGAAAATAAGCTTCCTAAGTTAGAGATATCTTATTTAAACTAATTAATTTATAAAATTAATTGTGTGATTTTAGACTAATTTTCACTTAATTATAGTTATTACTCATATTTATATGAACACAATTAGGAGTCTAATGGAATTATATTGAAAATATTACTTGCTAATTTGACTTGACAATTTTTTATTGATGGTATATTTACTAAGCACATTTATTCACAAACTAATATTATTATAGACACTTTAGCCAAAATAAAAACCAACCTAATTTTTACTCAATTTCACTAACTTTAAATTCACATAAGAAAAAATTGTATACTAATAAACTTAATCTAACTTCTCATGCATTACTCATAAATTGAGAGAATAAAAATACATAACAAACTCACTAAAATTAATGAATAATTTTGAGTTTCTATTGAAAAAACTATCCTTCTATTTGAGAGGTAAATATAATGTGTATACATAGATTTAGATGGGAACTACAAAATATATAAGTAAATCCACATGAAAAATATAAAATAAATCCTCTAAATTTAGACAAAATTTAGAATCATGGAAAACTATGATTTTTAAAAGTAATACACTTCCAAAAATAGATTCTTTTTCTCATATTACTTATAATTTTATGGATATTTTGAATAATTGGCATGTAAAATTTGAAAATAAACTATGCATGCTTGATATCCTTCATTTATTCTATTCAAATTTATTATTTTATTTCATAATGCAAGCTCTCTTTTAGCCATTAACGTTGCATGTCTTTTCAACAAGGTGTTAATAGTTCCTTTAATTTTGGTGGCATGATATATTTTATATTTAGTTAAACTAAATAATTTAATTACCTTATTTATTCCTACACATTTGGATTCCAAAACCTTCCCTTTTAAATATGTCATAAATCTAGCTAACTTAGGTTTGAATTTTGTAAGTGATAAAAGATTATGTTCTGGATAAAATAGTAAAAGTAAGTTGGATTATTGAAATAGGTCCAATATAATTTTTGTGTAATTTTTAATAAAATTGAGGACTATAATCATATCATGTAACCATTATTTTAAATAAGTCCTCATCTACATAACAAAAATTTGACACAAGTTAATGTCAAAAACTTTCATGCAAGCCATATCTTGTAAACATTCCTTCTCACTCTATATGACATTGGGGGCCATGGAGTTTGATTATTTTCCTTACATACTCTACCAAATTAATGGAGAATTTAGTAGTCAACATCCTTCTCTACTAGTTTTTTAGTAACATATTTAGGAAGCTTGGGAAGAGATATCAAAACTCATTTAATTATGATCATAGTGTAATCTAGGTAGTACTAATAAACTCCCATGCTCTTTATTGATTTTATGGTTTCTTAAAAAATACTTAAGATTAGTATTTCATTAATTTCTTGGTATACTAGTGGATAAAAATAATCATATATTTTGTTGATAAATTTCCTAAACTTATGTGCATATAATTTTGAAAAAACTAAGTGGAAACCTTTTCTTAAGGTAGGATTTTAACATGAAATCTTATTGAAGATAACTATGGTATATGAAGCATCAAAAAAATAGGAATTCATATATAAATTTCTTCCATTCCTAACTCACATGATCTATTTCATCAAATTTAATGAATTTTTATTTACTATGCTAGGGAATTATTTGTAGTTTGGTGATTATTGATAACAAGGGAAACAATAGCTTATTAACATGAAAAATATCAACTTCCCCATAAAATAATTTCATGAATACCACACTGATTCAAGCATTGAGGTTTAATAACCTGATTGGATTTTTTTCAACATCATACCTATTGAACCAAATGTTAGGCTATTCATATCAATCTTTGATAATTTATCTTAGATTATGGTTATCAATCCAATCTAACACAACTGAATGATTATACACTACTATAGGTTGAGTTAATTGGTAGTATCCATATATTGCCATGCTATATAGGAGTGAAATTTAGTTCTTATATTCATAGATAATATCATATCATCTAGGTGTATAGTTTTATAAAACACATTATAGAAGAGGATTTTAGAGGAAATACCTCACCTTTTATAATACCTAATTAATTCCTACCTTATATAGATCCATGAGATCATCTGAAATAATTTTAATTTGTAGAGGAATGGATTTATTCTTATAGTATGCACCATTATTTCAACCTTGTCATAAGTGACATTGTAATGCCTAAAACCTATGCCTAATACATCTTTAAAAAACATGGTATTTTTTTAGCACTTGTGGTGTATTTAAAGTTAAAATATAGGAAACCATTATTATTTGTTGAAGATTTTAAATAAATATTCATGTTTAAATTTCTTTTCAAAATTATTAAGTTATCTTTATGAATTTATATATGCTTTTTGGAATTAATTTAGTCTCTGATGATCTCTTTTGAACGTGGAATCTAAACTTATAAATCACCATTTTCTAGTTCTCACCTCAAAAGTTCATGATGATAAACTAAATTTTCTTGTTCATGTGTATTAATTTCAAAATGTGGCATTTTACATTTAATTTGGTTTCCTTTATGTTTTTCTTTCTTTGGTTCATGTATTTATAAAAATATGAACTTGAATAGTCTGTGTCTTGATCAAATAGCTTGTATAAGCTTTGTATTACTTCTCACTTGCCATGTGAATCTATTTTGTGTTCGATCAAAGTGTAATTACTTTTGCATAAGCCAGGTATCATTTTATAATTATTTCAGAGTCTCTTGGTTCTCTAATAGATTTGTACTACTATAAGTTCCTTCAAACTATACATATTACATCATATTGTTAGTTTTCACTCTCACATAATCTAGGGACTTTTAAGTCCTTGAGACTATTATTTATTCATGGTCACACAATTTTTGCTGCTCCTCATAGTTATTTTGAATATAAAGGTTGTGTGTGGTATAAATACTATGAAAATGTGACATGTGGTGAATTTTGGTTGTCTCTTTATTAATAAATTCTTATAATTTGGTTTAACCAATTGTCATTAAGTGATATGTGAAACTTTAGGTTGTGAGGTTATGAGATGTTACAGATGTGACAAGTGGCACTCTACTAATAACTCAAATGCTTGGAGATTTAATGATTTTAATGTGAATCTTGAGAGATATGAGGATGAAAAGATGTGATGTGGTATAATTTATCATTATTAACATGATACATGTTTCTTTCCAAATATATTTCAATCATGTAGTTGAAAAAAAAATCACAAGGTAGTGCAAGCATTGTGAGATGTATATAAAATAAAAATTTGACACTTGGCATGCTCTAATAAGTTTTTGATTATTTAATTTCAAATTTTAGTGTGTGTAATTTTGAATATATTTATTTATTTAAAAACATGTACTCCAATGAAATATGAGTTGGTTTCAAAAATATACTTGGCTAAGTAAAGTAGCAAAAAACATTACAAACCATGCGAAAAAAAATAAACATATCCATTATAAAGGCCATACAATTATTGTCATGGAATAATTCCATAATGCATAAAAATATAGTGAATTATGGAAAAAACTTTTCCAAAATAAGTCTTTTAAAACCTAATTATCATGCATACATCATACTCAAAATTTTCTTGGAAGAAACTATGTTAGTATGCATTAAAATAGACTTCAAAATCGAAAATATCATTGGATAATGATAACTAAACATTGTTAATACTAATATTAATAATATCCTAAGTATTTTTAAAACTATATTATTATATATGTGGGTCTCTATTTAGAAGCATTAATGAGAGTGTGTTAATCAAAAGAAATAAATACTTCTATAAAGAACACTATTAGGTGTTAGAGCCAAAAAAGTTGAGTTTGAAAATAAGCCTATCATGGAGGATAAGAATTTCATGTTTTTTTTAAAAATATAAAATCAATATTTAGTATTATCAAGTGACATACTTAGAATTTCTACCAATAAAGATTCACCCACATGTGTGAAATGATTTAGTTACCTTACCATAAGAATTTTATCTTTATCTTGGAATTAATCACTTCAACAAGAATGGCTAAAGATCATTTTATTCTTCTCATTTTTTAATATGATATGGATTTAAAAATCAAGGCTTGAGAATTATTTTGTTTCTATCTAGTAAAATATATCCATAATATAGATACATTTAGATCTAATATATTCCTTACTCTATTCCCATTTGGGTGTCTATAGCCCTGATGCATATTACCTAAATCACCCTCTTAGAGATTTTTTTAAGACTTGATGATGCAAGGGAGTCTTCATTTCCCTCCATTTTGAGTTGTCTTAGTTGATAAGTGTTATTTGGATTGTGTTTGTATTGATTATAGTTCTTAAGTGGTATAAAATTCAAATTTGAATCTATATAGTGTTTTCTCACCAAAAGTGGGATTTTGAAAATCAAGCTTATAACTATGTTTTGAGTCTTAGAATGGTTTTGGTGTGAGTTGTAAATTTCAACAAATGTTTGTAGTAGGCACATTAGGTTGTAAGTGTCCTAATAGGGAGTCTTAAAGGTGGTAACATGTAAATGAAATGTAATTTCATAAGGTACCTAATTTGTAAATTCCCTCAAATAAGTAACTATCATGGATATAAAAAAAGAATTCATGAAAAAGAGAGATGGTATGATCTTAGGAGTTAGAGAAAGTTGAGAGGAGGTACAGGAGGAAAAAAAATCTTGGATGGATTCTAAGGTGATTGTAAAAACTCTAAAAAACTTAATAAAAGTTCGTAGTTGATCACTAACTCTCTTTATCCCCTGTGTTACTAAGTTTTGTTTGAAACATGACTGTATGTCCATGTTTACAAAGAAATGTAGTAGGTTTGAAATACACACTTTTGTATATTTATGTTGATATCATATTTTGAATGTATTTTATATGATTTTTTAATCTTAAATCCATTATTTCAATGTTTTTATCTTGGAATGGTAGTTAAATTATATATTATAGGACTGAGACAAGAAACTTGTATATGTTCATTGAAGCCTACAGGGAAATGAAGAAGGAATCTACGTATTCCAAGTATTGAGCATATCAAGAAGAATTATAGGAATAGAAACACATTTTATTTTATTAATATAGATATGTTTTAGTTTTTTTATAATAAAATATGGTTTCAAGTTGAAATTATGTGTATGCCCTATCCACAACTGATAATCTAATAAATCTATGTAAGAGACTTGAATAACAAATTGGGTATACAAACAAAGAATTTGGAAGTATATAGATGGTGTAGAGGGAAAAAATGATGGTGGAAACTCTTTAAATAGTTTTTGAAAATTTTAAGTAATTAGAATGTGCTTTTAACCATGTTTTAGTTTATACAAGTAGACTGTATTGGTAGAAGACTGTATAATCCTTAATTGGAATATGATTAGGGATTGAGTAAGAGAATATAAAGATTTAAATAGGTATAATTAGGTTATTTAGACCATATTTTAGTTATTTAGTGATTTTTAACAAGATATAAGGTGTTAGGGGTCAAAATAACCCATCTTAGGTGTTTATAGACTGTCTTAAACCCTGTGCTAGGGTTTCCACACAAAAACATGAATATTTGGAGATTCCACCATACAAAAAATATTATTTTTGGGTATTAGTTGGTAATAAATGTATTTTAATATATTTTGTGGTTTAAGGTGTGTATAGAACCCTGGGTATGGTTTATAAATGACTGTGTGTTCAAAAAGTGGCATAAACATAATTAGGCCTAATAGAGCCTAAAAGGTGCCTTAAAAAGTGGTCTAATGGAGGATATAGGGAATGAAAATTTGTGGAAGGTTGGTAAAGGATAGATTGTGATTTTAAAATTATTTATTTTCCCAATATTCTATTGTATGTATCTGTACAATAATAAAATGAGTAAAAAAGGGCTACAAGGGACCTACAAACGTGGAAGAAGTTGTGAATAAGGTGAAAAATGCATTGAGGGACTTTGTGAGATGGATAAAGAGAATAAAAATAATGGTATGATAATGATATTGATGTTAGGAAAATTCATGTGGTTAGATTAAACTTTATTTAAGTGTGGATCCAAGTGATCAAAGAATACTTATCCAAGAATGAGCCTAGTAAAACAAGATAAGTGTGAAAGTTAATAAGAAGGAGACAAATGTGAATGGAATTGATGGAATAGGTAGTGAAGAATAAATTGAGACAAGATTGATGAAGGACTAAGATGAAAAGTTTTTAATAAGGAAACAAAGTTTGTAATAGTCTAACAGCCAAGAAGTACCAAGTGATTGTAATCTTGAATTCCAAGATCAAGAAGACTAAACCAGTGTGATCAGAGCTAGGTGAAAATGGCAGAGGTAAATGTGTAATATAATAGATTTTATATCCATATTTGACAAGATCAATATAGACCTATACATTATTTATTAGAGTGAGAATTTCCTTGGAAGAGGATAAGAAGGATTGTAAAAAAATAAAGGTACAAATTTATTTTGTTTTTATTTTGTGTATTTGACCAGTTCATTAAAGAAATATTAAAGGATATTATGAGGTTGCTAAATAAATTTGTAGGTATATGAGAGAGAGGAAAAAAATTCATATTATGTGGTGAATCCCTTAATCCATAAAGGCTTGGAAAGAGAAATAAGAGAGCTAGTGAAATCTCACAAGGAGGAAGATCAAAGAGAGATTGAAGATAGAATAGAGAGACCAAGTGAGGTAAAGGAGATAAGAAGTTAAGATTTTCAAGAAGAAGAGATAGGTCAAGGTGAGACCTAGAGAGAGAGTGTGAAGAGATTAAAGAGATTTAAAATAGATATGAAAGGCTTGAATAAATAAGGTTTCCACAAGGAAGTAAAGAAAGAAGTGATAAGAAGGAGATTCATGAGTTGAAGGCAATATTGGAAGAGTTAGAGAGAGCTTTAGAAGAGCTTAGACCAAAGTTTTCAATTGAGAGTAGAATAAGAGTGAGATTGTCTCTCAAGGACATGGTGATGAAGAAGAAAAATCAATTAGAAGTGAGGAAAGTGAAGAGACAATTGAAATAATTAAACAAATTGCCTAAGAGAACAAAGAAGGGGACAAACAAGCCTTATAAATTTCAAACTAGTGATGTTTTGGAATGTATATATATAAGTATGAGAGTGGATGAATGAGGTGAGTTAGTTAGGAAAATTCATGGACTCAAGAAATAAGAAGAGGAATAATTTGACCAAGTGTTGTTCAAGAGGAACCAAGAGGAAGGAGGGGCTCAAGATAGGGTCTTAATTTTAGAACAAGAACAAGCAGGTCAACCATCTATGAGGCAAGATAGTATGAAGGATGAATTGATCCTCACTCAAGATGATGCAAATGAAGACAAAGAAACAATGGGATAGTATAACAAGAAAATGTATGGGGATTATTATAGTGTGTATGAAGTCCTTAAGAAAGAACATAACTTTGATCCTCATCAAATGTACAAATAGATGTTGAAGGAGGTGACAAAGGAGAACATAGACCTATGGAATATAATAGTGGTTACTAAGATAAGAGAACTCATAAAGTCAAGGCGAAGTAAATTACAATAATAAACTCTACATGATTAAGTTTTAGGTGCTAAGGTTGAGGTACATGTTATAAATGAAGGAGAAAACATACAAGGAGAAGAACACTAATATTTGGTGGCAGATGCAAAGAGGAAAAATGAACCATATAAGGCACATGAAGGTACTTGTTATCAAGGACAACATTCAAGTAAAGAGAAGAGTTGGAGTATGCCTAAAATTAATGAGGAGACACATGTTTTATTTAATTATTTTGTGTTCATTATAGGTAATAGGTATATCTTAGATGAAGATATCAAGAGGAAGGAAGAAATACAAGTGTGGATTAGGAGAACATGTGCATATACATGAGAGACTAGTTACAGTAGCAGTCAAGAGACAAGGAAGATTACATTTATCAAGTAGGAATTTATATCTAGGAGGCCATGTAATGAAGATCATAAGTCATAAATAAGGAGAGAATTTGTGAAGTACATCAAATCAAGATTGGTTATAACTTTCAAGGAAAGTTTTATTTTCCCCTTGGTAGTATGATGTAGGTGCATATTTATTTCTCTCCATTTTGAGTTGTCTTAGTTGATATGAGTTATTTGGACCATGCATGTATTGGTTAGAGTCCCTAAGTGGTATTAAAATTAAAATTTGAATCCATATAGTTTTTTTCCACCAAAAGTGGGATTTTGAAATTTAAACTTATAACTATGTTTTGAGTCCTAAAATGGTTTTGGGGTGTGAGTTATAAATGTCAATAAATGTTTTTATTAGGAAATTTAGGTTCTAAGTGTTTTGAGAGGGAGTCATAAAGGTGATAAAATTTAAATTTAATTTAATTTCATGAGGAAATTGATTTTTATCTACTCTCAAATAAATAACTAACAAGGATATAAAAAAGAATGGATGAAAAAGAGAGATGGTACAATATTAGGAGCTAGATAAAGTTGAGAGGAGGTAAAAGGGTGGAGGATGCCAAAAAAATATTGGATGGATTCTAAGGTGATTTTAAAAACTCAAATAAACTCAATAAAATTTCTTAGTTGATCACTAACTCTTTCTTCCCCTTGTGTTACTAAGTTATATTTAAAACATGATTGTATGTCCATGTTTGCAAAGAAAGGTAACGGGTTTGAAATACATAATTTTGTATATTTATGTTGATATCATATTTTTAATGTATTTTATATGATTTTTTAATATTAAATCCATTAGTTCAGTGTTTTTAACTTTTAATGGTAGGTAAATTGTATCTTATAAGACTGAGACAAGAAACTTGTATGCATTCATTATAGCCTACAGGGCAATGAAGAAGGAATCTACCTATGCCAAGTATTGAGCATGTGAAGAATAATTATAGGATTATAAACAAGTTTGTGTGATTTATTAATACATATATGTATAATTATGTTTACAATAGACTAAGGTTTTAAGTTAAAACTCTGCGTATGACCTATCCATAAGTGATAGTCTAATGAATTTATGTATGAGGCTTGAATAACAAATTGGGTGTATGAAAAGATAATGTGGAAGTATTAAGATGGTGTATATGAAAAAAAATATGGTGAAGACTCTTTAAATAGTGTTTGAAAACTTTAGGTAACTAAAATGTGCATTTAACTCTATTTTAGTTTATAAAAGTATACCATATTGGTAGAAAACTATAGAATCCTTAATTAGAATGTGATTAGGGATTGAGAAAGAGAATCTAAATCTTTTAATATGTATAATTAGGTTAGGTAGACCCTATTATGATATTTTAGTGATTTTAAATAAGAAAAAAGTGATTAGGAGTCAAAATAACCCATCTTGAGTGTCTACAAACTATCCTAAACCCTATGCTAGGTTTCCACATAAAAACATGAATATTTGGAGAATCCACCATTAAAAATCTATGATTTTTGGTTATTATTTGGGAATAAATTTATGTTAAGATATTTTTGTGGTTTAAGGTGTGTATGGACCTATGGGTATGGTCTATAAATGACTATGTGTTTTAAAAAGTGATATAGACCTAATTAGGCCTAACAAAACCTAAAGGGTGCCTTGAAAAGTGATGTAATGAAAGAGTTCAAGCATAAAAATTTGTGGAAGGTTGGTAGAGTATAGACGGTGATTTAAAAAAAAAAAAATCCCAATATTCTATTTTATGTATCTGTACAAGGAGAAGAGGAGTAAAAAAGGGATTTAAAGGACCCTATCAAGGTGGAAGAAGTAGTGAATAAGGTGAAAGATGCATTGAGAGGTTTTGTGAGATGGATAAAGTGACTAAATATAATGGTATGATCATGATATTGATGTCAAGAAACATCATGGGGTTATAATAAACTAAAGCCAAGTGTCGATCCAAGTGATCAAAGAGTCCTTATCCAAGAATGAGCTTAGTAAAATAAGACAAGTGTGAAAGTTAATAAGGAGACAAGTGTGAATGGAATTGATGGAATAGGTAGTGAATATGAAATTGAGAGAATATTAAAAAATGACTGAGATGAAAATTTATCAACAAGGAAACAAATTTTGGAAGAGTCTAATACCCAAGAAGTACCAAATGATTACAATATTAAATTCCATGATCAAGAGACTAGACTAATGTGATTAGAGCTAGGTGAAAATGGTAGAGAAAAGTGTGTAAGATTATTTTTCTATCCATTTTTGACAAGGTCAATATATACCTATGCATCATTTGGTATCATAGAGAGAAGTTCCTTGGAGTAGGATAAGAAGGATTGCAAGTAAAGCAAGGTACAAATTTGTTTTGTTTTAATTTGTGCATTTGATCAATTGATTGAATAAATTTTTAAGTTTGTTATGAGGGTGATAAAGAAAGTTGTAGATATATGAGAGAGAGGAAGAAAATTTAGATTTTTTGGTGAATCCCTTAAGAGATAGATGCTCGTAAAGATAAAGAATAGAGCTAGTGAAAGCTCACAAGGAGATCTTGAAGATAAAAGAGAGAGACCAAGTGAGGTCAAAGAGACAAGTATTTAATCTTGTAAAGAAGAAGAGATAGGTCAATGTGAGACCTAGAGAAAGAGAGTGAAGAGAGTGAAGAGAGTGAAAAGAGAGATGAATGGATTTATTCAAGAAGGTTGCCAAAAAGAAGTAAAGAAAGAGGAAGTTGATTATAGGGAGATTATTGAGTTAAAGGAAATTTTGGTAGAGTTATATCAAGATTTAGAATAGCTTAGACCAAAGTTTTTAATTTAGATTAGAACAAGAGTGAGATGCCCTCTCAAGGACATGGTGATGAAGAAGAAAAATCAAGTAGAAGTGAGAAAAATGAGGAGACAATTGAAATAATTAAACAATCAACCTAAGAGAATAAATAAGGGGGAAAGAAAGCCTCATAAATGTCAAAGTGATGATGCTTTGGCATGTGTTAGGTATGAGAGTGGATGAATGAGGTGAGTTAGTTGGGCCAATGCATTGGCTCAAGAAAGAAGAAGAGGAAGCATTTGACCAAGTGGTGTTTCAGAGGAACCAAGAGGAAGGAGAGGCTCAATATAGTGTCTTAATGTTATAATTATAACAAATATGTCAGCCATATATGAGGTAAGATACTATGAAGCATGAAGTGATCCTCACTCAAGAGGATGATAATGAAGACAAATAAATAATGGGATAATAGAACAAGCAAAGGTATGAGGATTATTATAATGTGTATAAAGTCTCAAAGAAATAACATAACTTTCATCCTCATCAAATGTACAAAGAGACGGTGAAGTAAGTGATAAATGAGGACATAGACCTATGGTATGCAATAATGATTACTATGATAAGAGCACTCATGAAGGCAAAGAAAATTCAAGTACAATAAGACACTCTACATGATGAAGTTTTAGGTGCTAATGTTGAAGTATAGGTTTTTAATTAAGTAAAAACCATTCAAGGAGAATAAAAATAAGAGTTAGTGGCTAATTCAAAGAGGAAAAATGAACTGTACAGGGCATATGAAGGTGTTTGGCATCATGGAAAACATACAAGTAAAGAGAAGAGTTAGAGTATGCCTCAAAGTCATGAGGAGACACATGTTTTTTAATGATTTGTTTTTTACTATAGTTATATCTTAGATGAACAAAGAAAGAGGAAAGAAGAAATACAAGTGTGGATTAGGAGAACATGTGCATATACATGAGAGACTCCTTACAGCAGTAGTCAAGAGATGAGGAGGATTACATTTCTTAAGTAGGATTTGGTATCTAAGAGGCCATATAATGAAGATAATAAGTCATAAAGAAGGAGAGAAACTATGAAATACATCAAAGGAAGATTGGTTATAACATTTAGGGAAATTTTTATTGCCCTTTGGTAGTATGATGTAGAGGCATATTAATTTCTCTCCATTTTTAGTTGTATTAATTGATAAAATTAATTTGGTGTGTGTTTTTAGTGGTTATATTCCCTAGGTGATCTTAAAATTCAAATTTGAATCCATATAGTGTTTTCCCACCAAAAGTGGGATTTTGAAATTTAAACTCATAACTATGTTTTGAGTCCTAGAATGTTTTTGATGTGAGTTGTAAATGTAAAAAAATGTTTGTAGTAGTAAATTTAGGTTCTAAGTGTCATAATATGGATTCCTAAAGGTGGTAACATGTAAATTAAATTAAATTTCATGAGGCAACTGATTTGTAACTACCCTCAAACAAGTAACTAATAGGGATATAAAAGAATGCATGAAAAAGAGAGATGGTATGGTCTTAGGAGTTAGAGAAAGATAAGAGGAGTTAGAAGGTTGTAGGGGGATAAAAAAATACTAGATGGATTCTAAGGTGATTGTAAAAACTCCAAGAATCTCTAAAAAATCTCAATTGATCACTAGCTCTCTTTGTCCCCTGTGTTACTAAGTTATGTTTGAAACATGACTATATGTCCATGTTTGCAAATAAAGGTAGCAACTTTTAAATACATAATTTTGTATATTTATATTGATATCATAATTTGAATGTATTTTATATGATTTTGGAATCTTAAAGCCATTGGTATAGTGTTTTTAACTTGGAATGGTAGGGAAATTGTATCTTACATGACTGAGATAAGAAACTTGTATACATTCATTAAATCCTATAAGGCAATTGATGCAGAGCTATGGGGAGAAGACTCATGAATCCACATATTATGATGTTAAACCCAACTAGTCACTTTATTTGGTTATGTTTATCTTGATCACACTACCTTATTCTTTGGTCCTTGGACTTAATAGATTTCTTGAGTATATACCTATTTCTCATAAAATCAACCTGCTTATTTGTGAAATTTGCTTCTTGATAATGATAGTCACACTAATGCTTTCCTTCAACCAATTTTTTTCACTTAACAAATTTCTCCTCTACCTCTTTAATAGATTACACTAGGTACTCTTCTTTAGTCATAAGTGTCAATCTTTGATATAGATATAAAGAGGTCAATAATTATCCATCAATAGTATATATATATATATATATATATATATATATATATATATATATATATATATATATATATATATATATATATATATATATATACACACACACACACACATACACATGCTTCAATCCCTTTTCAAGTTTTGGATCACAACTTACCCTTCATTTCTTCTCACAAGGCTTACTAGGTCCTTCTAAAGCTTGTAGCCTTGTTCTCAGTCTTTTCTTTTTGATTTATTATTATTTCATCTTATCTAAATATATAACAAAAAATTATAACATAATTTACCATCCTTCAACTCTTCATAAAGCTACAAGACCTTACTCTCCTTCTATTTATCATTTTCTTTGAAAAATACTTCTAAACTAGGCCTAATTAGGCCTATTCCACAACAACCACTATCAAATCCATACATTTATATACCATTTCAAACCAAATCCACTTGAATCTCTTCATACATGTCTAAATTATCAATAATACAAAATTAAATCCAATTTGGATGGTGGGAATGATTTTTATCCAGCAAACCCTAATCCTAGGGTTTTCTTAGTCTACATAAGGCTTAGATCCTTCAAAAATCAATTTCTTGAATTGTACAGTTAATCAAAGCATAAAATCACTTTCATAAGTTTTTGATTAACCTTTCTTAGATATTAAAATAATGTTAAATCCACTCCCAAGTCTTTGTTCCAATTTTCTAATCAAATTTGTGGATAACTTTATAGGGAAAAGGTGTCATATAGGTTTGTAACAAAGTTTACTAACACTAGACCATGTTCCAACACAAGTAATGTGCATTTTTAGTATTATTTCATAATTTTAACATGTATTAATACCATATAAAGACAAAATAATGATTGTATATATAAATTTCTCTATAGGCCTGCACACACAATCATAAATAATAATGCATATACATGAAACAAGGGTCTATATGGAGACTACCTCCAAACCAGGTCTCACTTGATTGGTTCCAAATAAATATTTTAATATTTATTATATTCATGACAAAAATACATTAATCACAATTCCATTCCTTCATCAAGTATTGAACCTACATTTTAATTACCCATAATAAGGTTTCTACTATATGTGCAAGATTCAAACAGATTTTGAAACAATCTTAATCAAACTTAGGTTTTGGACCCTCTCTCCATACTTTTCAATCCTTCACCTTATTCACATTCTAACCATCTAAAAGAAATCTCTTGATCTAAGATAAAACTCTTTCTTTCTTGACACAAGACAATGCAAAGATTCCAACTATAAAATAAGGTATGATATATCAAATGGACTAAGCATCCAAAACTCTATTACATATTCCCCATTAGGTTTATAGAAAAGAGTCCTCTAGACTCAATAAAAATATTCAATCATTACTCAAGATACTTAAACCCTCAATGTCCATATACCAAACCTCATTTAGCAACTCTTCCAATCACTAAATAGTATACAGGCCTTAGTAATACTAAGTTGTCACTCAATAGGTATACACACTCAAATTCCATAAATAACATATAAAGGGTTATAGGGACCAATTACAGACCCAAGGTTATTTTTCAAACATTCTTTTTGTATCCCTCAACTCTAAATACAAGTGAATTCTCTCCTCATTAGACTATCATATTCTATTTAAGTTTCTATCCTAAAATATCTACAAGAATGTAAGAGTTATTCAATCCATATCAAAGAAAATAACACATTAATACCTCAAAGAGACTTAGTACATCAAAGAAAAACTTCTCTTTTATTCATATTGATCAATCTTGCTTTAAAAAATACAATCCTTAAAAGGAGTTGTCATCTTTCTTATGAGGGTTTTCTACCATTTCTCATTATCTGACCCTCCTAATCCTCCCTTGGATGTCTCTTCTCTCTACCTATGCCAACCTCTCCTCTTATAATTGTATCTTTATCCATTTAAATGTTTTTTTCTTGATTAGTTACAAACAACTTCTTAATCTTGAATCCAACATATGGGTGAAGGTTAAAAAACCAAAATATGACTTCCACTTTATGACCATGACACATATATATTAATTATAACACCTATTACAAAGCTTTATGACCCTTAGTACCAATATTCTCTCTTGACCACCTTTGTATCATCCTTTTATCACTCTAGACTCATTGTAAATATTTGAATTTCCAAATTCTTGGTTTTGGAGGGAAAACTCCAAACACCTTCCAAACTCATATTATGACTCTTAGGGATTCCAAAGGACTTTGTATACATGAATAAATTTTGAAAAGGTCTATTGACACACATTATCACCTAACATTGACCAACCTTTGACCTCTAATGACCCAAAACACAAAATTGACAACTTTTGATTGATGCTCTTACATCATACTCCATAGGAGGGAGAAAAATTGAGCCTCCTTCCTTCTTTATTTCCTTACAATTAATATTTTTAGGGTCTTTCATACTTTCTTGACCATTTTTCATCTTGTCTAGTTCCTTTCTCCTTTCCAAACTCTTACTTTTCTTCATGTTGGCTTTATCTAGCCTTCTTATCCATGCATCTTCTATCTCCATGAGATGTTCCAACTACTATAGTTCCTTAATTACTATATATCCCATCTTTTCCAAGTAATTTTTAATCATTTCATACTCAGCTACAACCAATTTGTATTCATTCTTATTCCTCATACTTGTTTTATAACTTGCTTCTTCATGATTCTCACTTGATGCTTGCCTCTTGAGTCATGTTTGTCCCTTATTCTTGATAGTATATTCTTCCTTGGGATCTAATGGCCTCTCATACATCTCAACCTATATTATTTTCTCATTTATATTCTATTTTTTTCCTCTTCTTCAAACTTCTTCACACCTTGATGCTCTCTCCTCTCAACTTGATAACTATGCAAGAGAAATTTCTTGTTCCACTCATCCTCATCATAGTACAATATTATTTGTCCTATTTTTAACTTCTCAGGGAGTAATTTATTTATGCCATATCTAACCCATAAAATAAATCTTATCATATCATAAATATGTAATCATATATCCATCATATCATGTAATAATATCCATAAAATAATCACAATAAAATCTCTTCTACATCATCCATGAATAATCAAAGCATATATACAACATATATATCTATCATCACATCATCCATACATAGATCATGACATCAAACTGAATAAAATACATAACATCTAAAATTAATCATCACATATAATCAATGTCATCATTATATGAACTGCAAATGCATCTCATAGCCATAAACTCAAATAAACAACATCCATGCATCCATTAACATAAATCCTCATCATATATGTAAAAAAAGTCCAAAATACAATATCCACATGGAATCCATGTCAAAATATATCAAAAAAATATATGGAGCCCATGGGGAAAGAATGAGCTAGTGATAAAAAATCCCATATACATGTATATACATAATCATGCTTATGGCCTACGTGGCCCTGGTGGTCCTCCACCTCCTCTAGAAAGCTATTGAATATATGATTGGTTGGCACAAAAGGATCCAACACACTAAACCTCTATAACTATAGCCTCATACAATGTATCATAATACTAGGCCTCTCGTGTAAGCATCCTAATGTGATCCATCATACCCATCATGTCCTGCCCTCTCAAGGCCTCACCAGCCTCATCTCTAGCTCTCTCTACCACTACTAACTGACTAGTCAATGTCTAAATATGGACCTAATACTATGCCACCTACCCCTATATGCCTTTAATCTATCCTTCTAAACCTATAACCTAGCCTTATAAGGTGACAATCTATCCTTGAGCTTGGGTGAGCCATGAGTCACACTGAATCACCTATAATTACAAGGTGGTAACTTATGCCTGTAGCTAATTCAACTACCCATCTTTCTAAGAAATATGGTCCTATAATTATACAATATGTCCCTACACCTATGCCAATTTACTATCACCTTATATAACCATACTCCAAAGATAGGCCTATAACTAGTCCTGATCATGTGTAATCCTTACACTCTCTACTAACCATGCTTGAATCTTTCCCTATAATTGTTAAATCAAAGCATCATCCTCCTCTATCCTTGATGGATAAGATGATCTTTCACCACCACTGCTATCACTTGCCCAGGTCTATAGTTGGTCTAATCCCTATACCTATGGTCATACCCATGCCTAAGCTTAAGGCCCCACCTATATTATTATTTCTCAATCACCATCTCCCCCATCTACATCCATAGCATTTGGGCCTCCATCCTATCTCCCCTATATAGGCATCTATCTCCTCTACCTCACCCTTATTTGTATCTTAGCTTGTGGTTAAATCACTCTCCTCATTATACCTCTCTAAACCACCACGTAAGCTCATGCCAACCTAATTAGCATCTAAGGCTACCACCATGTATATGGTACTATAACACTAGGATCTAGGATAGGTGTGTAAAAATCCCATTAAATATGTGCAACACTCTCATACTATATATGAGCATCCCCTATTTTTAGGTTTCCCCTAATGTGGCCTTTCTCGCTTACTACATGCAAATAAATGCTCAAGGCTTGGCACATCCTAAATGGAGCTGAACTATCACAGTATATGATCTATATGGTATTTATAGATAATATAATCATGATGTCCTATCACATAACATGATATGATCATATACTATGTCCATGCCTCATTCACCTAGTTGAATTTAATCCCTTTATAGGGCATCCATGTAATATTCTCTAGGTGAAAATTGTCAAAAGCATCTTGGTAGTATTGCATCTCTCCCACATGACCTATTTGTACTCCTAATACCATGTGGCATCAAAAAACCATAAGATGCATAAGATCAAGCCCTAAAAGTCTACCTAAAGGTCATTGGATTGTAATATGCTCCCAACTCCAAATCTATAATAGTAACAAAAATTCAAAACTTAATGAACTCTTATATGTACCCAGGTGTAACTCCTTATACAAGTGAGACAAAATAACTGGTCCCCAAGAAAATACTTAGTGGTCATGAATCATATCCACAAAAACATCCCATAAACTAAGATGAAACCACTTTCCACTCTTATTTGGTAGGAGAATGCTAAAAATAAGAGTCATGACCACTAATGTTAGTCTATCTAATGTATCCTCCCATTGGCACCTATCAAGATCAATGCATTGATCTTGCATCCCTATTTGTACACTCTTACCCAATCACTATAATACTTGATAAAATGTTCATGACCACCTATAGATCTTTTCTCCATGCATGGGTAGATGAAAGATCCTATAAACATTCTCTAGTGTCATTGTCATAATATCCCTAGTAATAAAGTGGAAGGTACTCATCTTTGAGTGCCATTACTCCACTAATGTTATAATTAGAGATCAATCTATGTGAAGTGGTATCATCACTACATCATGTAATCCCACCAACTCAAGCACCTTGAACTTCTCTGGAGCTAGTCACCATATCTCATGCAGCACCTTTGGATGTTGAAATTGTGATACCAACACACCTAAATCCTCCTACACCAACCATTTTCCACTTATATTATACCCATCATTAAATTCCCTATCTTCACTCATTTAACCTCACCCTCCATATCCCTATAATTAATATATCCAAAATACCCATATCTAAAATGTCATTAATCCTATCACCCCAATCTACCCCTTATCTCATCAGTCCTACCCAACTTACCTTGGACCCCTATTACCCTAAATATATAAATTGACCTAAAATTAACACACTCAACCAAGTAACATCATCTTATTCCTCTACCTTATCCAAATCACCTACTCACCCCACCCATGAAACTAACCTAACTCATCCAACTCATTACTTATCCATTTTTCCTACCACTTAGAATATCACTACTTGCTAATAATGGTTTTGACCAAACTATGACTCGATAGTCATGGGATTACAATCTTATGAATCACTAATAATAGGATTATAAACCTATAAATCTCAAATCATGGGATTTTAATAATGCAATTCCCATCTAGTGATATTATAATACCATAATTCACTACCTATAATATTACAATACCATTAATAACCCTCATAATCCTATAACTTGTGATAATAATATCATAATTGAAGGTAAAACTGCTAGTCATGATATTGCAAGACTGAGTTGGAAGACATAATTTTCCATAAAATATAGCTAAAAATACATAAAAGATAATTTAAATCATAAAAAACACATATCAAAGGTATTTTTACTCATTTTAGGTCAAACATCAATATCTCTCTGGTGCTCCTAAACTCACTAACCATGATGGGAAACTTGAGGTAGTTGATCCATAGTTTCTACTCAGAGCCTAGAATTTCAAAATTTAATGAGTAAAAATGACTCTATTTTGTATATTTTGTCCTATATTTCCCCCACCTCACTCACCCCCCTCACCCCCCTTAGCCTCTTCATAAAATCCCCTATCCCTAACACCATCTAATTATCCATGCCTAGGGATAACTTAGCCACCATTCATCCCTCATTACCATCTCATCTCCTGACTGGTCACTTAACAGTTACATACCATTTTAATCCCTAAATATTATTAAAATAAGCACTTTATCATTAATTAATATCTCCTATCACTATCTCAAGCTTCCCCTAGCATGTATCCTTACTATGAGACTTATCCATTAGCTCAAACCCATCCTATTTAATCACTATCAATTTGTTAAACAAGGCACTTTCTAGACATTCATCATTTTTATAAAACCATCACATTGAGATCCTTCATTGTCAATTTTGGGGAATTTATTTGGTCAATTGGATCATCCCAACCCTATACAGATATGAGTCTCATTTCACCCTAGGATTCTTTTTGAGTGACCATCCAAGTCAATTTTCTCCCTACATGCTCCCTCGAGGGGGTATCATATCACACTAATAATTGACACCACTAACATCAAGTTTTTTATTTAAAATACCATTACTTCATTCTAGTCACAACACCCTTTCAAAGAGGGGTAAAATTTATGTACTAAATTATGCTCACCCTGCTAATTATACTATTTTTTGCTAATTTAGACTAATTCTTATATCTTCTAACTAAGATAAATAATTACATAATAATAACCATCCCATTCCTATATCCCATAAACTTTTACACCATTCTAAAAACCAATTAATCTCCTCATTAAACCTCTAATTGAGACTATTACCTATTAACCTACTCCTAAACCCACTTGACAATTTAAAATTCATATTTATCGACCTACCACCCTAGCCATTCCTACATCCCTATAAATCTTAAACCTCATTAATCCCTATATAATCCCATTTATTATCCCCTAAACATATGGATAATCCTCTTGAATTTTATAATCTCCTCCAAATCTCTAGAAGTATTTAAACTAGATACTTATAATAATTTAATATTCTTCAAAATTCCCTCCATTTTTATTATAAAAGACAATGTTTGGAAAATGGCCAAGACTAATTCAAAATCATCTATCAAGCCATAAATATCTCATATTTAATCCATAAAAACCTTCTATCTCTCATCCAAGCCATTATCCATTTCACTTAAGCATTGGAAACCATTGTCAAGAGGTCTTAAAGCAATCCAATATCCCAAATTTTGATATCAAGCCATTCAAGTGCAAGTCCTAGAATGCAGGCATGAAGAAGTTAAAAAGATGGTAAGAATGTTTCATTTATTATGATTTAATTCTTCTATCCATTCCTATTGGTTCTATTAAGTTTTGGGTTTATTTCTTATTTTGATAATATTTCTTGAACCTAAAATTTGGTGTACATTTTCAGATGAATAAGGCTAGTGAATGTAGGATAAGAGAAGGGGGATATTAAATAAGTGGCTAGAAATAGGATAAATTAGTAGAATTAGTGTTGACTAATAGGAATATTAGTTAATAATAATGAAGTGAGCAAGTTTAGGTGCATACATGTGGATTATAATCCACATTTTAAAGTTTTGAGGTAGTTTGCTTTTTATTGTGGACATGCTTGGTGATTTTGGTGGATGGTGTTAGCCTCCTCTTTCCTAGGTTCCCCTTGTTTATTTTTGGCTAAGTCTTGATTCCTTCTTCTACTACCATGTGGCACCCTAGTGCTCATTCTTCATGAAAAGGTTCCCAGCTCACCCAAGAGTAGCACTAGCTTGACACTTTACATCATGATGCTTATCCAAGATAGGTTTTGTTTTTTTAGAGCTTAAAATAAAACCATTGGCCTATTTAATAAGAGGTGGGACCCACTATGCAATTATAATGATGAGGAATCAAACTTTCCACATGGTGCCCCCATACTCATTCTTTGTAAAGGAGTCCTTGGCTTCCTAAGAAGTAGTGCAATCTTGCCACATGGTGCTTCCACACACTACTAGTTAAAAAGTAATAAATAAGCTTTGAAGGAAAACACTCACTCCTTAGTATGCCATGCATTGTCCTAGTGATCCTCAAGAGCAAAGTTTTTCTTGTTAGGGTTTTGAGTAATGCCATTGGTCAAGGGAAGTGGGCCCCATTTATAACATAATTCTAGAGGAAGTTTTTAAAGGTGTTGTCACTTGAACCTGCACCCCTTGAGGAGATGAAAATTCTCTCATTATTCAATTAGAACAATAGAAACACCTTGGGGTTTTGGGTGACCCAAATTTGAGGTGAGTCTCTAGATTAGGGCTAGTTTCCTTGATGTACCACTTTCACACACCATAACCACACTTTAATTTATGAGGGAAAGGGTTAATAATCTTAAACTAAACCTAGTTAAGGAGGTGATTCACCAAATATATGGTCTACTCACACCATTTTCAATGCACTTGGAACCAAAAGGAAAAATACAAATACACTTCATCCATCAAACTAAAATCTCTTCTTCTATATCAATTTTTCAAGCATGGAGTCTTGGGGAGAGTCGAGGTTAGGAGTAATTAGACAATAGGTCTTATAGAAACACTAATGAATGATCCACTCACTATAATTGTAATCCATATTAGACACTTCTTGCTAACCTATAAAAGAGAGATTTTAAACTACATAAGGCATTAGGATGGATAATATGTCAAGATAAGAAAAATACACTTGTACAAGACCAACAACCATAGCATGTACTTCATGAAGTCATGAATGAGGTAAAAAATGTTATTTATTAGTTAAAGGAAAAAATTGAGTATGGCTTCACCATAATCAAGTGGAGAGATCTATATAATAGCTAAAAAGGCTAGTATATATAGCAAATATGAGAGAAGAGAGAGAAGGTGAAGCTTAAGAGTCACTAATACACTTTTTAAGCAAGAAGGAGTTACATCATCATAGAATCAGGCATGGGATAGGTCTTATAAGGAAAACAAGGGAAAATGTCTCTCAAACTTGTCTAACTCCTCCAAATGTGGCATAGATGCTCTGTTCCTTGTAAATGAAACTATCCTCATGATTTACCTTCATTAAACTACCTCACCACTAAATAGAGATAGGTATGATTATTGATATGAGGGTAAAAAGTATCCACAATAATTGGAGTGGTCTCTAATCATTCATATTCCCCTAGCCATGACAAATCATCCCTAACAATTATAAATAACTCCCTCTCATGCACCTCTAACACTTGGAACACAAAATTCTTCCAATTCTTCAATCCAATCCATGCACAAGGAGGAATGACACATGTTAAGAGTTTTCATGTCATTATGTTCATGAATCAAGCCTCAAAAGGCTTCCCAATTGGAGTCTTCATCATTTTCACTAAATGTTCACTATTTGCTCACTAGACTAGTTGAGATAAGGAAGATATAAGACCCATTTAGGAGATTATATATCTTAGTATATGAACATGAGGACCTGGTACAAGTCCCAATCTCTCTCTTAAAAGTTATTTCATCATTTAAAACTTCTCCATACTTGTAAGACATGTATATTTGTCAAAATAATCCCTATTTTACACCATCTGTATAGGTCTAGTATAACTCAATTACATGGGTAGGATCCCTAAAGAGTTATCTATCACCTAAAATAAGATTCATAGCCAAATTATGTCATTTGAATGCTCCATTTTCAATATCTTCCCAATTGGGTCCTTAGAGAGGGTTTTGTGAGGGTTTAGAGTCATTTTAGGTCTTATCCTTTGTTTATAAAGGATACACATATAAATTGTGAACCAATGCCACTAAATTATTCTTAGGAACCTTATATAACATCCCCAAATACCTTGATTCTCCATGAAAATTATCATGAGAGATACAAGCATCTTAAGTTGGCCCTCAGGTCATTTCTATACATTTTACAAGGTCTGAGTGCCTTTAAGCCAAGAAATGGCATCTTGGTGAACTTATATACAAAAAAAAGGCTCAATAACATATATACATATCCTAAAAACATGTCTCAAATCATTTTAAATATCCTCTTGTGTTAAAAATGTAATTGGCCCACCAAAGACTCAAAAAGATATTATTCATGTTTTCATTACATATAAAGGCTCAAAAATATATAAATCAATCACATATACATGTTACAACTTTTTAGAGAGCCTACCTAAGGCTATAAATGTGAAAGGATCTCAAATTGGCTATTAGGACTTAATTCTACCCATTAGGTTGATTGTAATCCTTGTAGTTTAGAGAAACCTATTAGTATATATGCATCTTTGCTATGTTATTCATGTTTTAATATGTGTGTTACAACATCAAAAACTCTCCGTAAGTGATCTCTTGGATTTTGGTTAATTTTTCATCCTCATTTATCAATAATGTAGGGTTCATGCAAGGGAAAAGTGCCACCTATCTGAGATAAAATAAAGGACACTTCCCCTATTTATCTCATTAAAAAACCATTGTGTAGGATTATAACAGTTTAAATTGTTATTTTTGCTAAATTTGAGCTCCTAAATCAGTCATTTTACCCTCTAAATACCTCAAAAACCAATACTAAGTTTTCTAAGGTAGACTATATGTAGGCAGGGCATAAGGATTGTGTTTGCTTACTTTTGGGCTCCTTTCCTTGGTGAATTTGAACTAGTGAGAGTGACTTCAAAGTGGAATAATCATAATTTATATGTTTATAAATCATTAAATATTTTGAATTACCATAAACCCTCTCCTATGTTCCCTAAGCTTGAAAAATGAGTCTTTTCTACTTGCCTGACTATGACAACTTCTCATCCTCCCCTACCTGTAGGTGGAAATGCTCTTAATCAGCTTATTCATGATTCAAAAAGACTCATAATAAATCCATTAATATCACCAAACACTATTCTCCTTATATAAATAATCTAAGTGCCCTACAATCATAACTACACACCAAGCTAGCTCATTGCCCACTTGACTAGGACATGCTTGTTGACTCTGCATGTAGGTGTCTATGCCTAGTTTGACTTGATACAATGTTTGAAAGCACTTATCTAATAATTATTAGTCATTTCATAGTGATTTTAGTCCCTCATTTATGTTTATACCACACTAAATCCTAGAAATATCATCTTCACTACTCTCTGCCTGCCTAATGTAGGTGCATCTTAGACCTATGTATGGAATGCAGGAGCACATGAGGGTTTAGACATAGAAGAGGATATTTTATTAGTTATCATTGGGAAAAAAAACTTGATGAAAACATTGATAACCATTTATGTGTGAAAGAGTGGTTTTATTTTACCAAATTTGAACAAAAGTTGCTCAAACTCAAAACTATAAATGACACTATAGAATTTTAGTGATTTTATGAACAACATTGGGCCTCCCAAACACCATTCTCCACTGACCCTTCCCTTCTCAAAACATGCAATGATCTTCTCAATGATAATTTATATAAAATAAACCCATTTATATACTTATAAATTCTAACTAACATGTCATATGTTATCTCCAAAAAACCTTGGGATGACCCATGTTTGCACTTTTTAGGAATTGGAGGCCTAAACATAGTCATATTATGCTTTGGAGACTCTCTCACCTCAAAATACCAATCTATCTTCAGAATCCATTTTTTCATGATCTATATAGAATATCAAGGCTTCAATAAAAACTTAAACTCATGTTTCAACATTTATATATGGTCTATATACTCTCTAATAAGCTTCTTGTAGATGAACATCTTCCTGCTTGTAGGCATTGAATGCAAACTTATACAGTTAGCTAAATATATGTTCTTATGATCAATTTAGTTATTTTATAAATTTTATAATGTAATTATAAGACTCTATAAGACTTAAATCAAATATAAAATCTCCATTTCATTATGTTTATGCCAAGAGAGACCTTTATAGATGAACAATGTCTTGCATATATGCAATAAAAAGGAAAGGTGAACAATAAGCATTTTAGACCTCCATTTGAGTTCTAGTCTTAAAATGATGATTAAAAATGGATTATTTGAATAATAAAGTGCCTCTTGAAGTATTTATATCTTATTTTAACAATCTTATCTTGTGAGGACATCAGTGGTTATGAAAGGAAATAGTTTGCAAGTATAAATAAGCCTAGAAGAGGCTTCTTAAATATTTGAGACCTCCAAAAGTAAAATGAAAATTAATAAATATTGGAGATGTCTTAGAAAACCTTGATAAACACTTGAAAATAACCAACCTATTAAATCAAGTAAAAATATTTTGAAACAAGCTCAAATAGGGACCCCTCATAGATGCAAGAGAAGAAAAAGTTACCTAGCTTCTTAGCAATGGTTCTTAAAAGAGGAGGCATGAATATCAAACTTATCACCATGTATTTTAATTATACTAAGACCCCTTTTAATATCCAAGATAACTCCCTCCAACTATATGTGTATGGATTGTACCAAACATTTGAAGTTGACCCTCCTTGGTTTGTGAAGGCAAGAAAGAAGGAGCAAAAACAAAATTTTATTTCTTTGACTTTTTTTCTACAAAAAAATCATAGGGAAGACCTTATGGAGCTTAATGTACACTCTACCCATGTTTTCACTTGAAAGTGATCTTACCAAATTTGTATAAGTGCCATTAAGGCCTATTTTTAAGGGAAACTCCCTATATTTATGAATGAAACTACTTATTAACTACCTCTCATTTATTAATAACATATTTTGACCCAATACATGTTATAAACTTGTTTGGTGACAAATATGCTTTTTTGACAAATCTGTACAAGTCATTTAATGAGCTAAAAATGTGACCAAAAGGCATTTTTTGCATATGAAGCATGGCAAAGGACAAATTTATGACCTAGAAACACCTAGAAACAATTCAATGACCATATTAGGACATTCATAGAATAATTTTATCCTTTGAACATGTTTTACTAGAGTTGACCTGGGTTGACTAAGCAAGTACAAGGAAGATAGGCTTACACCAAGACTAGAGCAAAGATAGGCGAGATGTTTAGACACACATGAGACCCTATAGGACATATGGATAGATTTGAAAAGTTTAAATATGTAGGGGATGACCCAATTTGACTAAAATTTAAATTTGGTCAATAGAAGGATACATGCATCACCATGGTGATTCTTCTAAGCATCACGGGGGATCATGAGGCATCAACAGTTATGTCATATCTAGGATTTTGAAGACCAAATACACTCATGATCCAAAGTTTCCCATTCAGTTATAATGGCCTCATAATGAGCATGAATTTCTTGTTTTTAGGTGTCATTTCCTCATGAGGCCATTGTACATATATATTTATGGCTCTTTTCTTTTGAAAAGGGGGGAGATAATAGAAATTGTTTTTACTATTGGAAGAGAAGTCATTTTAATAATTCAGTTTTTGAATAGATATAGTAGTAGTGATTTATTTTCATTTCATGACCTTATCAAGTGCCCCTCATGGGAAGGATTTAATATTATATACTATGCCTTTGGGCCTTTTATATTTTGTTCTCCACTCAATAATGAAGAGGATGTGGTGTTCTATGTCAAATTAACTGAAAATTATTGTTGTCTATTATCTATATTCTCTACTTCTATAGTGTCAGATTTAGTTCATATTACATGCTTTAAATCATGCATATGCTCTTTTAATTATCTATGATATTTCAATGGTTCAAGCTATTTTATGTAATATTAGGTAGATGCATTAAAGATCTCAGCATCACCTTAGTTTTATTTTAGTTTTATTTGTATTTACTCCTTCCCCTTTTCACCCACCAATTAATTCAAAGAGTCAACTTCTAAAATCTTGGAGGTTACTTCACATATCATATTTTTGTCTCACACCTGTGAAACTTCCCATAGGAAACTATTCATTGAGAGTGAGAGTTTTAGGCATCAATAATTACTTCTCTCACATTAATTTTGGTTACATTATTTTTAGTTTTATATGTCCTTAGTTTGATCAAGATTGTTACTTTTCTTACCTAAGGTATATTTGTTAGGTTTTTTAGTCATTTAGTAGACTTAACTTTCTTGTTATCTAATTTACTCTCTTGTATCTATTGTCTTTAGTATTTTTATCCTGACTTAGCTTTTTCCATCCCATCTTACCAAAAATGGCACGTGACTTATTTATATATGAAATATATCATTTACCTTTCTCTTCTTGTGATTGTTTATTTTTCATCTTTAACCTTATATACTTAGGGTTTATCCAAAGTAATCAATGCATCCTCCATGATCAAGACTAAAAATAGAGTAGACAACCATTCAATGATAAAGGTAAGATACAATATGTATATGGTTCTTTTAATTATTTCTAAAGAATTATATATTATCATTTCATTTTCATTTAATTTCTACTTTCTACTATAATTTGTTAGCTCAGTATTATGTGTTGTTATGTTCTTTATTGAGTCACCATCCCATGTTACAATTATGTGACACATGATGAGCTTAAAGTGGGGCATATATATACACATAATATTTTTAAATTTTATTATATATTAATTATTTACCTCTTGAAAGAAACTATCGATTTTCAATCTTTCTAAATATACTCCTTAAAGGGTGCACTAGGAAAAGGGTGGGTAGACCATTGGTGATTTTAAATATTGTTTGTCAACACTATCATTACTTCAATCCATTACAAATCCTGTTTATCCAACTCCCCAATTAGTCTAAACCCCATCTACAAATTTCCCTAAGCATTTCTCCTTTAAATATCCCCTAACTAATCAAACACCCAATTTTATGACAAGATCATTTGGGTCAATTTTTTTATAAAATATTAAGTGAACATTATATAACTAAGTTGGTTAAGATGACTTAGTTTTAGGCCTAATGATAAATTTTTATAACTAATAGGGTTGATTGGATTGATCTTGTTGGATAAAATTATGAAAGGGTTAAGGTTTGTCCATTTCTATAAATACAAGGCTCATTTAAATCTAATAGGGATGAACACTCATGTTTTGCACCATTATAGTTTAAAAACCTACTAAATCTACATTTGAAGGAGCCACTACTTAGGGTTTGCCTTGCATAGAAGATTGTTGATCTTATGGGAAGCCTTGGATGACATTAGGAGTATTTTATCTTAGAGCTAATTTAGATAGTTAAATCCATACATATCTACAATAACCTCTTGAAAATCACTGTTGGCCAAGGGAGAGATTGGAAATCAATAGGTTAACCCAAGGTAAGTATTCCTAAATCTTACTATCTATAGATAGATATTGTAGAAGTAATATTTGTTAAATGTATAACTGCTTTCTTAGATTACCTCTATGCTTAAATTTAGTGTATCTATAGGGTCTTATTTGATTTTTGTATTCCATTTTGGGTGATCTAGGACCCCATTTTCTTACAATGATTCCTTGATTGTTTTTTATGTGTAACCATCCCCATTTATGCCATAAGCTTTGGTCAGTACTAGATTTTTTTTTATTTTATGTACTTAGACCTAGCTAGGGTTATTACATAGTGTTATTTAACTAGAGGATTTGAAACCCTCTCCTTTGGTGTTGTGAGGTAAGAGATCCCTTGGTTAGGTTTAGTGGATCCAATTTGGTCATGTTCTCAATATAAACATGCATTACAATGGATGTTGGTTGATTACCTTATTTGACCTTAGATTTTAATAAGCCATATAAGTTGCATATCTATCTTAATTTGTTGTATACACTATTTAGGCTTTAAGTATTTTTAATTTTTATTTAAATTATAGTTCATTAGATTAGGTTTAAAGCTTTTAGTTTATATGTTAAGCAATGAAACCACTTTGTAAATCCCATGGTTTTGGTTTTTTTGCATTTAAGTTTTTTGGTTTAGGATTTATCTTTTATGTAATAATTTATATTATTTTGGTTATATTTTTATTTTTATTTTATTTTATATTTTTAGTTATTTTAATATTTATTTAAAAGTTTTTCAAATTTTTTTTGTAAAATGGTATTTGTATATAAACTTTTAAGTCTCTAGGTTTTTATAGTTTTGTATTTTTTGCTTGGGTCTTGAGTTTGTTGACAATGGTCTTTTGTTGATAGTGTCAAAAAATAATGTTGTGAGTCAATTTTTAGTTTTTTCCAGTCTAGTGTCTATCATATTTTGTCAAAAAACATCAAATAAACCTATGAATACAATTTTACCTCAATAAATCATGTATGATCCTCTACAATGTAGTAATATCCTATCTAATTCAATGTAATAAATGTATTCTCAAGTGAACTTGGCATCCATCTTTTGGGGGGTAATATATAGTTTTTTTCTTCATGAGGTTCCTCTCCCCATGTTCATACTAAGGGGGGATGTTAGAAAAATCATGTTAGTGATCACATTACAAATAAACACTAGTTAGTTAGTTTGTGTGATATAAAGAATATTATATCATGTAAATGAGAAAATAAATTGTTTGTGTAACTGTGTGAGAATAATGAGTTTTACATGAGCTAAAACATCTCACTAGAAGGTATAATTGTGTGAGGATATGTAGGAGATAAGATAGAGATAATAAATTATAAATTTAAGGGATATAATGAGGTCTTTGTGGGATAAGAGATTAGTACTGACTCCTTGTTTGTAGGATAAACTTTCAATATATATGTAGTAATTTCCATTGAATAAATCAATTAATTAAGATTGACAAAAAATATCTTGAGAGGAATCTCATTAAATTTATATCAATTTCATGTACACACATTATTATAAGTTATAATGTTAGTACTTATTATAAGGCATGACGCTTGTTCATACACATACACATTATTACAATTTATATTTTCCAAACACATTCAATGTTACTATTGACCAAATTTGATCTTTAGTTAAATTGGGTCAACCCTTATATTTTTAAACTTTTTATAAGTTTACATATGTCCTAAATTGGTCTCATTTTGGTCTAAACACTTGTCCTTGGCCTAGTCTTGATCTAAGTCTATCTTCCTTGTGCTTACCAAAGTCAAACTTGGTCAACTCTAGTCAAACATAGTCAAAGTTACAAATTGTGTTGAAAACTTCCAAATTTGTTCATTTATATGTTTTAATATGTTCACAATCCATTAATTTATCCTTTACCATGTTACATATGTCAAATATGCCTTTTGGCCACATTTTGGGCACAATAAATGACTTGTACAAATGGGTTAAGTAATAAAATTTATCACCAAGAGATATTTAAATGTGGAAGAGGTAAAAATATGTCATTATTAGTTATATGTCAGTACAAAAAGTAGTTATATGCAAAATAATGTAGTTTTCCCTTGATTTTAGGCCTTTATTGGCACTTGTACAGACTTGGGAAGTCCATTTCCAACTTAAAACATGGGAAAAGTGTCTCTTCACCTTATTAAACTCTTTTACATGCATAGTGTGCATATATTTAACCATAAAGTTTATTTTAAACTTCTATTTCTTCCTTCTTGTCCTTGCAAGCCAAGAAAGGTAAATTTAGAATGTTTGGTGTGATTTGTATAGGTATAGTTAGGAGGAGTGATATTGGGGGTTGAAAGGGGTATCATTACACTTAAAATACATGGTAAGAAGTTTTAATTTCATATATTCTCTTTTATTAACCATCACTTAGACTCCAAGTAGCTTTTTATGCACTTCAATCCATGAGGGGTCTATTTTTTGAGCTAGTTTCTAATTATTGTACTTGGTTTTGATAATTTGTTTTTTTTAGGTGTTTATCCATGTTTTATAAGAAATTTTCATAGGTTATAAATTCTTATTTTAGCTTTGGATATCTCAAATTCTCAAGGGTCTCTTCTAGGCCTATTTCAGCTAGGCAACCATGGAAGTGAATTACAAGCATTAGTATAAGAGATTCTCACATTAAGGAGTGTTTTTAGTATGATCTCAAAGTGTTATTAGTGAATTTTATCCAATTGAGGGTTGATAATTGCATTGAGGTGTTAGGAGGTCTTGCCTTTGCATATTAGTGCTTATTCCATCCTTTTTGCCTTATAACTCAGAGTTTTACATCTATAGGACCCTTGCCTACATCATGATAATGTATGTAAATATGAATGTGCATTCCAACTTATTATTTTTTCTAGGAATGCATTAATTTATAAGTAGGAAGCATCAATATCCAAGTTATGAAAAGTTCTCTATAGTGGTTATACTATTACTCATTGTGATGTACCAGACCTCCACCTACAGGTGGCCTAATCAAGGGTTTGAAGGATCTATAGAGTTTTAAAACATGAAGTAAAAATTATTTTAAGTCTTAAGATATTATAGAGACCATAAAATACATGTTTTTATGGCTAAGGTAAGGAGACAAAGGAATCAACCATGCTAAAGTCCTCAATACTATATTTAGGGATCCTTTCCCCAAAGTGTCAAAATAGTGTTCCTTAGGGTTTTTTGGATTTTTCATGATGAGAGTGAAAAATCCTATGATGCATTGTAATGGTTTGATATTATATCCCTATTATCAAATAATGTATTTTCCAAGTAAGATGGGTATTTGACAAAAGGAGGGAGGTTTCCTAAGGGTCCAAATATGCCATGAAAAATATTGAATCTATTTAGTGTTGTCTACAGGCCTAAGATAAAAAGTGGTTTTCCACCAAAGTTGTAATAGGTAATCTGCCACCATGGTAGGGTGCTTATAAATAGTTTTAGGTATTGTATGGATTCAAAATATCATCAAGGAGAATATGATATAAATAGTTTTAGCTATTGTATAGATGAAAAATATCATCAAGGAGAATATGATAGTGTTATTGTTGCCTTTTATACACTTTCCCTATCCGTACACAGGGTAAATAACCACCTACAGCCACATTGGGGACTACCAAATGATAGTGATTTAATTTGGATGATTAAGTTAGGTTTTAGAGGAATTAAAAGATGGATAAAGGTATGGAAATAAATTTGGTAATATTATAGAGATCATGTAAAACCCAAATTCACCTAACATAAGATTTCATGGAGCCATCTTCACCTACAGGTAGGGGTAAATAATTGTCTCAGTCAGAAAGTAAGATGAGAAAGATCTTAAGTGAGGATATAATGATCTTTCAAATTAAACTCATGACTCTATGCCATGTATTAAATGATATGTGAGTCATTAATGATCCCTATACATTATCATAGAATCAAAACAAGGCCACAAACACCTATAGGTGTAAAATGTTGGCAAATGACTTAGTCAAATGACAAAGCATAGTCTTGAGGGTTTCAAAGAATTTTAAGAGTTTTCATGAACCATAGAGGTTGATGTGTGTTTTTGAAGTTCTTATCATGATGAAAATATTCTCAAAAATCCATCACAATGGTATATCAAACAAACAAAGAGTTTTCAATGGTGAAAACACAGTCAACCTTACAAAACCTTGTAGGTAGTTTCATAAACAAGGTTCAGTCTTGTTTTTTGTGGCTTTGGAGGGTCAAATCTTGGAATTAGAAGATAAAATTAAATAAAGATCATCTCTAAGACTTTTTTAACCCCATCTAATTAATGGTTTGCTTAGAAAAATTGGGGAAGTACCCCCTATTTTATCTTAGACATGGGGTAGTTCTCTTTGAGTACAAAATGATAGTTTGGGTGAATGAGGCATAAAAGATGAAATAAGAGCAAAGGAGACCTAGTGGAAAGGTATGTGGAGTGGAAAAAAATATGAAAAAACATTAATAACCTGATATAAGGTTGGAAACCAAATAAGGTGCCATATGCAACAAGACCTATAGGCAAGCCTAGTTAGGCATAAACAAGCTTAGCTTCAAATGGAGGGTATTTTCTATTTTCATCTCTTGGAAATAATTATAGTTCCTTGGATCATATTCATAGAGGTAAATATTAAGTTTTTAATTTATCACATGGTTCTATATAGTCACCAAATAGTGCAAAATGTGAAGGTTGTAGGCAGATCCATTAGGCATGGTAAAACTTAAGGCCAAACAAAGATCCATTATCAATTTTATCATGAAAGGATCACTCCAAAGAGTTTGAGAATGTTTATGAGATATATGAAAAAAAAAATTATCTTTTTTTTTGTAGATAAGTTCCTAGAAAATCATTTTTTGGGCTTGAGAGACCCAGACCCTCATAGAATGTAAGAAAAGGTCTCAAATAGCCAACTTGAGATGTTTGTATCTTCTATGATAATTTTCATGCTGGCTTAATATATTCAAGGAGGTAAGGGAGGGTCCTTAAGAAACCCTCAGTGGTATTTGGACAAGATTTTAACATTTGGTCTTTATGAACAAATGTTAAGACCAGATACCACTCCAAAACCCTTATAAACCCTCCTCAAGACCCAATTGGGGAAAGAAGAAAATTGAATAATGAGGATGGGGTTGAAATATAATAAAAATAATTGGAATATGTAGATGACTCTCTTGAGGCATAACACAATTAATTTAGGTATACTACACTTATATGGATGGTGCAAAATAGGGCTCTTTTGACTAATTTATGTGTTTTGTAGGTGTGAGAAGGTTTCAAAAGATAAAATTACCTTTGGGAGGTATATTGAGACTTATTATAAGTCTCTATGTCCTTTTTATGAGCCATATAATCTCCTAAGTTTGTCTACCATCTTCTCCATCTTAGCCATTCAAGTGGGCAGATAGTGAACACTTAGGAAAAAATGGTGAAACTCTAATTGGGAAATTTTAAGGATTGATTAAAGAAATTTATGAATTAAAAACCCTTTAAAAGTGTCATTCCTCCTTGTGCATGGATAATATTTTATAATTGGGAAGGTTTTGAGTGCCAAGTGTGAGAGGTGCATGGAAATAAGTCATTTGGAACTATCAAAGATGATTTTACATTTCTAGAGGAAGATGGATGATTAAAAACTAATCTAATGTATGTGAGGGCTTTTTTTTAACCCCTACCACTAATATCCATCATCATACCTAACCCTATATATATGAGGTAGTTTTGTGAAGGCAAATGATGAGGATAGTTTCTTATGAAAGCATAAGGAAATCTACACCATATGTGGAGGAGTTAAACAATTTTGAGAGACATTTATCCTTGATTATCTTTATAAAATATCTCATACATTATTCCATGACTATCATCACTCCTTATTCTTGCTTTACATGTGTCTTAATGACTCTTTAGCTTCCCCTTCTCTCTCTCCTCTCATAATTTCTATAAATATTAGCCTTTTTGGCATTGTTTAGGATGATCTACATAAGTATGGTGAATCCCTTCACAATTGTACACCTTTTGATCAATAAAATGACTAATTGTTACCTCTTACATGAATATACTTAGTTTTTTTGCTTGAATGTGTGATCTTTCATAAGTGAAGACTAAGGATTCCTTAGCATGTTACTCATTTGTTTCACCTATTTGCATCTTCTTCTTGTAGGGCATGTGGTATGTTCTAGGAGATGTCAAGGTTTAAGTAATATTATTTTCATTAGTGTCCTCATAGTCCTCTTGTCTAGTATTCCTAAATTTATAAATTCATCTATAACCCCATAATGTAACATTGATGCAAGGAGTTATTGATTGGAGAGTGTATGTTCTAGTTGTCTTTCAATTTCAAGTGTGAGATACTAATGATTGGATGACATAAATATATATAGTTCATCACCTATATTAGAGTATATTTATTTAAATTATCCTTCTCTCTTTTCACCCCCCAGAAGATAGCTATAGGTTTGAGCTATAGTGATACATCGAGGGGAACTAGCCCTTCATCTATAGATTCACCTCCAATTTGGGACACCCATAGCCCTAAGGTGGTTCCATTATGCCACTTAAATGAGAAGGGACTTTTCCTCTCCTTAATGGGCTCAAGTGACAATAGTTTTTGTCACACCGAGTGTAATAAAAGGTCCTTTCCTTGAGTTTTGGTGTTCTCCTCAAGACACCAGCCTTTGGAGGTAATTTAACTAAGCACTAATGGTGACTCCAAGCATAAATCTACTAGTTAAGTAGTCTTCATATCCTATTTGAATTTTTATTATTATTATTTTCACTTCTCATGAAGTTTTCATAGGTTATTTTGATGTTGAATTTTTCCTAACACAATTTGGGGAGACGTATCCTTCTTTGCCTATTTCTCCTCAATATGAGCAAGTACTTGGCCAACCTTGCCCTATAAACTTCCATATGGCCTTAATCATCTTCAATATAATTATTTTAAGACCTATCAAAATATTCATCAGCCCCATGATCCATGTCAAACATATATACCTTGATTCCCCTCTTCATATGGGCAATATGTTGATGGGTAATCCTATGAAAATGGCTATCAAGAAACAAATTCTTATCAGCCTCAATATGAGTCTTACCCTTCATGGTTTTATGCCTATCATCCTTAATAATTTTCTTATGAGCCTTGTAGTATGAGATCTGATATTCCCATGGATTTTACACCAAGATATTATAGACAAAGTGCAACTCATATTCATGTTAATGTTTCCCTTCCTAACCAGACCAATGTTTCACTTCCATATGAGCTCATTAGTGTTTTCCTCTTTTCCAAATCTACCCATAATCCTTCTACTTCATTCCACACTCCATATCCAATCATTTTACCTTCCACTACATCTCATACTCTATCTCTTTCACCTTAAATGAGCCTATCCATCAATTTTTCACTTTAGCCCTTCTCAAGGAGGAACCTATTTTGAGAGAGGCAAGTAAAGAAGAGAAAATCCAATTCATGGCTTATCAAGAGACTCTCATGAGTGATTATGAGGATGAAATCACCATAGGAACTCCACTTGGTGAGTAAAAGGATATCCCAAAATATAATGTTTCTATGTTGGAAGATATGTGTATCCATGAACAATATTCTACACTCCACCCTCAATTTGATTTTGAGCTCTATGTGCCACCCCCACCAACTAGTTCATATTTCCCACACCCCATCACACTTTATACTAATAGACCTATGGTATGGGAGCTTAATGAGGACTAGTTGGATTATAAATAAAATTATCTCTTATATGAATAAAACCTACCACCTTGGTAGCCTAGTTGGGCTAAAGGACACAATTTCAAGATGCCTTGTATTTATGTTACCATGAGAGAGAAGGAGGTGGGGAATCTTGAAAATAAATCTATGTCTGATATAAAGGTTTAATATGATCATAATGAGCATGAATTAAAATGTAACTTCAAGGATTAATAATGTAGTCAAGCTACCTCTCACTAAATGGTAGTCTTAGGAGAGTTTCATGAAACCAAGGTTGAAGAGTTAACTCTTGAAGATGAGCATGAGGAAGAAGACATGGGGCATACTTACATGCAAATGTTGAAAGAATACAAAGATGAAGGGAAAGAAAATATTTTGGACATTATATCTAAAGAGGAGGATTTTCTAAACATACCTAATGAGGATATTGAGATTGATAACATTCTTCAAATCCAAGTAGGAAAGGCAACAGGTATGGAAACGTGTAAGTATGATGAGATATCACTATCTTTACTTAATGGACTTCCATTATATTTTGATGAAGATGGTGAAAAAATTCTAGGATGTGATGATGAAGATATCCAAGAAGGTTTTCATGGGCAAGATGATTAAGAAGAAGAATAGTTAGAATGATATGGTTTTGGCATTGAAGAAGGAGAATACCTTGAGTAGATTGAACAAGCAAGTGATTCCTTTTGTGAGATTGAGGACTATTGTGTTAGTTGAAACATTAAGTTAGCTTCCCTTCCTCAAGAGAGCAATGAAGAAGATAGAGATTATTTTTTTAAGCTTCTTGAAGAAATAGAGAAGGACGATTTATTCCAAGACACATACCAAGAAGGATATGAGCCAAATGAGCCTTATAATGATGAAATTGCAGTCATTGACGCATTGATAGATTACACTAGCATGAAGAACCAACATAAGACATGCTTCAAAGAGAAAGAAGAATACATATATGTTGGATACTTTTTTAATGTTGATCAATTTGGAGCTTCTCCAAGCCAAGTGCCAAGTAAAAATTTTGATTCACCAAGCATCCACTCCAACAAGAAACTTGTTTGCCACCTTGAGGATTATTTTCATGGAAGAAACCTAAAAAAATTCCCATTTGATCTAGGAGGGAGAAGATCAGATTAGGTTAGATGTACATAAGTAGTTTGTTTCTTGTCTTGTGTTTCCTAAGTGCTTAGTGTACATGTGTGTGTTTTTTTTCTTGTTGTGTGTGTCTTTTCTTTGTGTGGAAGAGGTGGCCAATCAATTTTTTATTGGTCAAGTGAAGGTTTGATCCTATTGTTTTAAAGTGATTTTGACTCTGTTTTCCCAATGGATAGGATAAGGCTACTGATCCTTAACATAGGCAAACATGTTACACCTAGGAATTGTTAAAAGTGTTGACCAAATTTGACCTTTAGTCAAATCAGGTTAACCCCTATAATTTTAGAATTTTTATAAGTTTTCATATTTCTTATAGGGGTCTCATATTGGTCTAAACACATTACTTGTCCCTGGCCTAGCCTTGATCTAAGTCTATCTTCCTTGTACTTACCAAAGTCAACCTTGGTCAACTCTAGTCAAACATGGTCAAATTTATAAATTGTGTTGAAAATTTCCTAATGTGGACATTTAGATGTTCACAATTCCTTAATTTATCCTTTACCATGTTTCATATGTCAAATATGCCTTTTGGCCACATTTTTAACACAATAGATGACTTATACAGATGGGTTGAGTAAGAAAATTTGTCACCAAGAGATATTTCAACATGGAAGAGGTCATGATATGTTATTATTAGTCAGATGTTAATCCAAGAAGTAGTTATATGCAAAATAAGGTAGTTTTCCCTTGATTTTAGGCCTTTATTGGCACTTGTACTCACTTGGGAAGTCCATTTCTAGCTTAAAATGTGGGAAAAGTGTCTATTCACATTCTTAAAATCTTTTACATGCTTGTTTTCTAGATATTTCATTAGAAAGTTTAGTTTCATCTTCTATTTATTCCTTCTTATCCTTGTAAGCCAAGAAAGGTAAATTTAGAATGCCTTATGTGAGTTGTACAGGTGGAGTTGGGAGGGTTTATATTGGGGATTGAAAGAGGTCTTAGTGTAATTCAAATCCATGGCAAGAATTTTTTATTTAATAGATTCTCTTTTATGAACCATCACTTAGATCCTAGGCAACTTTTTATGCACTTCAATCTATGAGGGGTCTATTTTTTGAGCTAGTTTTTTATTCTTCTGCTTGGTTTTAACAATTTGGTTATTTTTAAATGTTTCTCCATATTTTATAAGACATTTTCATAGGTTATCAATTATGATTTTGTCTTTGGATATCTCAAATGCTCAAGTGTCTCTTTTAAACTTGTTTTAGTTAGGTAGTCATGAAAGTGCATTGCAAGAATCAATATAAGAGATTATCACATTGAGGAATGTGTTTTGAGGATGATATCTAAGTTTTATTGGTGAATTTTATCCAATTTAGGGTTGATAGTTGCATTTGAGGTGTTAGGAGGCCTTGCCTTTGCATATTAGTGTTCATTCCATCCTCTTTGCCTTATAACTCAGAGTTTTGCATCTATAGGACCCTTGCCTATGTCATGCTAATGTATATAAAGATAAATTTACATTATAACTTCATATTTTTTATAGTAATTCATCAATTTTTTAGTAGAAAGAATCAATATTTAGGTTATGAAAATCTCTCTCATATTTTTTATAGTAATTCATCAATTTTTTAGTAGGAAGAATAAATATTTAGGTTATGAAAATCTCTCCATAGTGGTTATACTATTGTTCATTATGATGTACCAGACCTCAACCTATAAGTGGCCTAAGAAGGGGTTTAAAGCATCTATAGAGTTTTAAAAACATGAATTTAAACTTTCTTTAAGTAATAACATGTCAAATATACCATAAAATTCATTTTTGGAGGGATAAAATAAGTAGACAAAGGCATAAACCATGCTAAAGTCCTCAATACTATATTTAGGGATCCTTTCCCCAAAGTGACAAAACAATGTTCCTATGGGTTTTTTGGAGTTTTCATGATGAGAGTGAAAAATTCTATGATGAATTGTAAGGGCTTGATATTATATCCCTATCATTATATAATGGCTTTTCTAAGTAAGAGGGGTAGTTTACAAAAGGAGGGAGGTTTCTTAAGGGTCCAAAGATGCCATGAAAAACACTGAATCTATTTAGTGTTATCTACAACCCTGAGAGCAAAAGTGTTTTTCCATGAAAGTTATAATAGGTAATATGCCACCATGGTATGGTGCTTAAAAATAGTTTAATGGTATTTATGGATGAAAAATATCATAAAAGAGAAGATGATAGTGTTACTATTGCCTTTCACACACTTTCCCTATCCGTACACAAGGCAAAAAACCACCTACAACCACCTTGGGGACTGTCAATAGACAAACAACTAATTTGGATGATTGAGTGAGGTTTTATAGGCATTAAAAATGGATAAAGGTATGTAAATACATTTTTTAATCTTAGGGAGCTCATGAAAAACCCAAATTCACCTAACACATGATTTCATGGAGCCATCTTCACCTACAGGTAGGGGTAAATAAATATCTCAGTCAGAAAGTGAGATGAGAAAGATCCTAAGTGAGGTTATAGTGATATTTAAAATTTAAATAATGACTATTTTCCATGTATTAAATGATATATTATTCATTAATGATACCTATACATTTTCTTTGAATCAAAACAAGTCCACAAACACCTACATGTGTAACATGTTGGCAAATAACTCAGTTAAATGACAAAGCACAGTCTTGAGGGTTTAAAAGGATTTTAAGAGTTATAATGGACCATATAGGTTGTAAAGTGTTTTTAAAGTTATTATAATGATTAAAATAATATCATAAATCCATCATAGTAGTATATCAATCAAACAAAGAGCTTTCAATGGTGAAAACATAGTCAACCTTACAAAACCCTGTAGGTAGTTTCCTAGACATGGTTCATTCTTGTTTTTTATGGATTTGGAGGGTAAAATATTGGAATTATAAGCTAAAATTTAGTATATATCATATTTTATACTTGTATAAACCCATCTGATTATTGGTTTGCTTTGAAAAATAGGGAAAGTACCCCTATTTTATCTCAGATAAAGGGTACTCTTTTAGCACAAAATGATAGTTTGGGTGAATGAGGCATAGAGAATGAAATAGGAGATAAGTAAACCTGTTTGGAAGGCATTTTGAGTGGAAAAACATATTAAAAAACATTAATAACCTCTTTATATGGTTGGAAACCAAGAAGGGTGCCCTATGCAACTAGACCTCCAGGCAAACCCAGTTAGGCATGAACAAGCTTAGCTCTAAATAGAGGGTCTTTTCTATTTTTAGATCTTGTAAAACATTATAGTTACTTTTATCATCTTAATAGAGGTAAATATTAAGTGTTTAATCTATCACATGGTTATAGGGACTCACCAAATAGTGTAAACCATGAAGGTTGTAGGTAGAGCCATTAGGCATGGTAAAACCTAAGGCCAAACGAAGATCCATTATAACTTTTAGATTGAAGGGAGCACTAAAATTAGTTTGATAATGTTTATTAGATATATGTAGAGTTTTTTGATCTTTTTTTTTATAGATAAGTTCCTAAAAAACCATTTTTTGGGTTTGAGACACCCAAACCCTCATAGAATGTAGGAAAAGGGATCAAATAGCCAACTTGAGATGCGTATATCTTATATGATAATTTTCATGGTGGATTAAGATATTAAAGGAAGTTATGGAGGGTCCTTAAGAAACCTTCATTGGAATTTGGATAGGATTTGAATTTTTGGTCTTTATGAACAAATATTAATACCCACTCCAAAACCCTTACAAACACTCTTAAGGAACCGATTAGGGAAAGAAGAAAAATGAATCATGAGGATGGGGTGGAAATGCCATGAAAATAATTGGAAGATGTATAAGAATCTCTAGGGTCCTGACACAAGAAATTGAGGTGTACTAAACTTGTATGGATGGTCCAAAATAGGGCTCTTTTTTACTAATTTATGTGTTTTACAGGTGTGAGAAGGTTTCAAATGATAAAATCACCTTTGATCAGTATATTGAGACTTATTATAATTATATATATCTATTTTATGATCCATATCATCTCCTAAGTGTGCCTACCATCTTCTCCATCTTAGACAGTCAAGTGGGCAAATAGTGAACACTTAAGAAAAAAATGGTAAAACTCTAATTAGGAAACCTTTTAAGGCTTGATTCAAGAACTTTATGAATTATAAACCCTTGAAAATTGTCATCCCTCATTATTCATTTATTATATTATATAATTGTGAAGGTTTTGAGTGCCAAGTGTGAGAGGCACATGGAAATGCATCATTTAGAACTATCAAGGATGATTGTGCATGGATAGAAGAATATGGATGCTTAAAAACTAATCCAATGCATGTGAGTACTTTTTTGTAACCCCTCCCACTTATATCCATCATTATACATGACCATATGCAAATATATGGTAGTTTTTTGAAAACAAATGATGAGGGAAGTTTCTTATGCAAGCACAAGGAAATCTATGACACATGTGGAGTAGTTAAACAAGTTTGAGAGAAATTTATCCTTGATTATCTTCAAGACCTATCTCATACATTATTATATGACTATAATAACATTTTATTTCTTGACAAATGTCTTAATTACTTTTGAGCTTCCCCTTCTCTCTCTCTCCTCTCACAATTGCTACAAATATTGACCTTTTTGGCATTATTTAAGATGGTCCACCTAAGTATTGTGAATCCATACTAAATTTTACACCTTTTATAAATAAAATGACTAATTTTTACCTCTTTCATGACTATACTAAGTGTGTTTACTTGAATGTGTAATCTTGCATAAGTAAAGACTAAGGGCTCCTTAGCATGTTGTTCATTTATTTTAACTATTTACACTTATTATTGTAGGGTATGTGGTGTGTTTCAAGAGATTTCAAGGTTTAAGTGATATTATATTCATTATTTACCTCATATGCCTCTTTTATAGTCTCCTACCTTTGTAGATTCATCTATAACCCCATAATGTAACATTGATGCAAAGAATCATTGATTGGAGAGTGTATGTTCTAGTTGTATTTTAATTTCAAGTGTGAGATACTTATGGTTGGATGCCATCAACATATCTAGTGTATCTCCTCCATTATATTATATTTTTTTTAATTATCCTTCTCTATTTTCACCCCTAAAATCTAGTAATAGGTTTGAGCTATAGTGATACATCAAGGGGAACTAGCCCCTCATCTAGAGATCCACCTCTAAGTTGGGACACCCACAACCCTGAGGTGGTTCCATTTTACCACTTGAATGATTAAGTACTTTGCCTCTCCTCAATGGGTGAAAGATAAAGTGACAAAAAAATTTGGCATGCCTAGTGGGACAAAAGGTTCTTTCCTTGAGGAGTTTTGGTGTTCTCCTCAAGATACTAGCCTTTGGAGGTAATTTCACTAAGCACCAATGGTGACTCCAAGCATAAATATACTAATTAAGCAGTCTAGGTATCCTATTTGAAGTTTTTTTATTGTTATTTTCACTTCTCATGAAGGTTTCATGGATTATTTTGATGTTGAGTTTGTCCTAACACAAGTTACAGAGACAAATCCTTCTTTTCCTATTCTTCCTCAATATGAGCATGTACTTGGCCAACCTTTCCATGATTTATATCAAAATCCATATGACCTTCATTAGCATCAATATAATTATTTTCATCCCTATCAAAATAGGAATCAACCCCATGATCCATGCAAGCCATATAGTCCTTCATTCCCCTCTTCATATGGGCAATATGTTTTCGAGCCATCCTATGAAAATGGCTATCAAGAAACACATTCCTATCAGCCTCAATATGAGTCTTACCCTTCATGCTTTGATTCCTATCATCATCAATAATGTTATTATGAGACTTGTCATATGATATCAGATATTCTCATATATTTTACACCAAGATATTATGGACAAAGTGCATCTCCTACTCATGTTAATGTTTCCCTTCCTAACTAGCCCAATGTTTCACTTCCATATGAGATCACTAGTGCTTTCCTCTTATCCAAATATAATCACAATCCTTCTCCTTCATTCCACACTCCATCTCTAATGATTTTACCTTCTAATACATCTCATAATCCAGCTCTTTTACCTCAAATCCATGATCCTATCCATCAATTTTTCACTTCGCCCCTTCTTAAGGAAGAACCTATTTTGAGAGAGGCAAGTAAAAAAGAGCAAATACAATTCATGGCTTATCAAGAGACTCTCATGAGTGATTAAGAGGATTAAATCACCATAGGAACTCCCCTTGGTGAGTAAAAGGATAACCCAATATCTAATGTTTCTAGGTTGGAAGAGATGTGTGTCTATGAACAATATTTTACATTGTACCCTCAATCTGATTTTGAGCTCTATGTGCCACCCCCACCAACTAGTTCATAGTGCCCACAACCCATCACACTTTGGCCTAATGGACCTATGTTATGGGAGATTAAATAGGAATAGTTGGATGATAAATAAAGTGATCTCTTGTATGAAGAAAACCTACCACCTTGGTAGCCTAGTTGGGTTAGAGGACATGATTTCAAGATGCCTTGTATTTGTGTTACCATGAGAGAGAAGGAGGTGGGGAATCTTGAAAATAAATCTATATCTGATCCAAATGTTTAATATGATCATCATGAGCATGAATTAAAGTTTACCTTCAAGGATGAAGAATGTATTCAAGCTACCTCTCAATAAATGGCAGTCTTAGGAGAGTTTCATGAAACCAAGGTTGAAGAGTCAACACTTGAAGATGAGCACAAAGAAGAAGACATGGGGCACACTTACATGAAAATGTTGCAAGAATATGAAGATGAAGGGAAATAAAATATTAAATACATTATATCTAGATATGAGGCTTTTCTAAACATACCTAATGAGGAGATTGAGATTGATAACACTCTTCAAATTGAAGTATGAGAGGCAGCAGGTATAGAAACATGTAAGTATGATGAGATATCACTATCTTTACTTGATGGACTTCCATTATATTTTGATGAAGATGGTGAAAAAATTATGGGATGTGATGATGAAGAGCTCCAACAAGGTTGTCATGGGAAATATGATCAAGAAGAAGAATAATTAGAATGGTATGGTTTTGACATTGAAGAAAGAGAAAACCTTGTGCATATTTAATAAACAAGTGATTCCTTTTGGGATGAGCTTGAGGACTATTATGTTAGTTGAAACATTAAGTTAGATTCCCTTCCTCAAGAGTGCAATTAAGAATATATAGATTATTTTGTTAATCTTTTTGAATAAATAGAGAAGGATGAGTTATACTAAGACACATACTAAGGAGGATATGAGCCAAATGAGCCTTACAATGATGAAATTTATGTAATTGATGCATTGATGGATTACACTAGCATGAAGAACCAACATGATACATGATTAAAATATCAAGAAGAATGCATATATTTTGGATACTTATTTGATGATGATCTATTTAGAGCTTCTCCAAGCCAAGTGGCAAGCAAAAATGTTGGTTCACCAAGCATCCACTCCAACAAGCAACTTGTTTGACACCATGATTCTTCCTGTCATGGAAGAGACCTAAAATACTTCCCCTTTGATCTATGAGATATAATATAATATCAGGTTAGATGTACATAAGTAGTTTATTTCTTATCTTGTTGTGTTTCCTAAATGCTTTGTGCACATGTGTGTGGTTTTTTCTTTTTATGTGTGTATTTGCTTTGTGTGGAAGAGGTGGTCAATCAATTATTTTATTGGTCAGGTCAAGGTCTTCTCATATTATTTTAAATTTATTTTGACTCCATTTTCCCAATGGATAGGATAAGGCTACTTGTCCTTAACATAGGCAAGCATGTTACCCCTAGGAATTGCCAAAAGTGTTGACCAAATTTGAACTTTATTAAAATTGGGTCAACCCTTATATTTTTTAAAAAAATAGAATTTTCCATGTCTTATAGGGGTCTCATATGGGTTTAAAAACTTTCCTTATGCCTAGCCTAGCCTTGATCTAAGTCTATCTTCCTTATACTTTCCAAAGTCAACTTTGGTCAACTCTAGTCAAACATGGTCAAAGTTCCAAATTATATTGAAAATGTCCTAATGTGGTCATTTATATGTTTTAAGATGTTCATAAGTCATTAATTTATCCTTTACCATGTTTCATATGTCAAATATGCCTTTTGGCCACATTTTTAGCATAATAAATGACTTGTACAGATGGGTTGAGTAAGAAATTTTTTCACCAAGATATATTTAAATATGGATAAGGGAATAAAATTTCAATATAATATATATGTCATTCAAATAAGTAGTTATATGTAGAAGAAGGTAGTTTTCCCTTAATTTTAGGCCTTTATTAGCACTTGTATGGACTTAGGAAGTTTATTTACAACTTAAAACATGGGAAATTTGTATATTAACATTCAAAAACTCTTTTACATACTTGGTGTGTAATTATTTAATCATAAATTTTAGTTTCAACTTCTATTTCTTCTTTTTTATCCTTGCAAGCTAAGAAAAGTAAATTTAGAACGCTTATTGTGAGTCGTATAGGTAGATTTGGGAGGAGTAATCTTAGGAACTTAAAGGGGTATTATTTTAATTCAAATCCATATATATAATTTTCTATTTCATATATTCTCCTTTAGGAACCATCACTTAGACCCTAGGTAGCTTTTATGCACTTCAATCCATGAGGGGTCTATTTTTTGAGCTAGTTTCTGATATTCAAGTGTTTATATATGTTTTATAAGAAATTTTCATATGTTATTCTTTCTTATTTTAGCTTTGGAGCTCTCAAATTCTCAAGGGTCTCTTCTAGGCTTGTTTCAACTAGGTAGCCATGAAAGTGATTGCAAGCATCAGTATAAAAGATTCTCACATTGATGAATGTGTTTTGAGGATGATATCAAAGTTTTATTGGTTAATTTTATCCAATTTAGGGTTTAAAATTTTATTTAAGGTGTTATGAGGCCTTACCTTTACATATTAGTACTCATTCCATCCTCTTTGCCTTATAACTCAAAGTTTTGCATATGCAGGACCCTTGCCTACATCATGCTAATGTATGAAAAGATGAATGAGCATTAAAAAATTTTGGTTTTTCTATTAATGGATAAATTTTTAGTATTAATAAACAATATTTAGGTTATGAAAAGTTTTCCATACTGGTTATACTATTGTTGACTGTGATATATCAGACCTCCACCTATAGTTGGTCTAAGCAAGGGTTTGAAACATCTATAGAGTTTTAAATAATGATTTAAAAATTAATTTAAGTCTTAATATGTAAAATAGACCATAAAATTCATGTTTGGAGGTATAATTTTAGCAAAAAAAGGCATAAACCATGCTAAAGTCCTCAATACTATATTCAACGATCCTTTCCCGAAAGGGACAAAATAATGTTCCTCTGGGTTTTTTGGAGTTTTCATGATGAGAGTGAAAAATCCTATGATGCATTATAATGGTTTGATATTATATCTATATTATAAAATAATATATTTTCCAATTAATATGGGTATTTGACAAAAGGAGTGAGGTTTCATAAGGGTCCAAATATGCCATGAAAAACATTGAATCTATTTAGTGTTGTCTACAGGCCTAAGAGCAAAAGTATTTTTCCATCAAATTTGAAATAGGTAATATGCCACCATGGTAGAGTGATTCTGAATAGTTATATGGATTTTATGGATGAAAAATATCATCAAGGAGAAGATAGTTTTACTTTTTCCTTTCCTACACTTTCCTTGTTCGTATATAGGGCAAATAACCATCTACAACCACCTTGGGGACTGTCAATAGACAATGAGATAATTTGGATGATTGAGTGAGGTTTAAGAGGAATTAAAAAATAGATAAATGTATGTAAATAAATTTTGTAATCTCAGGGATCTCATAGAAAACCCAAATTCACCTGACACAAGATTTCATGGAGCCATCTTCACCTATAGGAAGGTGTAAATAACTGTCTCAGTCAAAAAGTGAGATGAGAAGGATCTTAAGTGAGATTATAGTGATTCTTTAAAATTTAAATCATAACTCTATACCAGTTATTTAATGATATATGATTCATTAATGATACCTATACATTTTCCTAGAATTGAAACAAAGCCACAAACACCTACATGTGTAACATGTTGGCAAATGACTCGGTTAAATGACAAAGCATAGTCTTGAGGGTTTCAAAAGATTCTAAGAGTTTTCATGGAAAATAGAGGTTTTTAAGGTTTTTAAATTTCTTAGTATGATTAAAATCATATCATAAATCCATCATAGAATTATATAAATCAAACAAAGAGCTTTCAATGGTGAAAGCATAGTCAGCCTTACAAAATCCTATAGGCAGTTTCCTAGACAAGGTTCAGTCTTGTTTTTTGTGGATTTGGAGGGTAAAATATTGGAATTAGAAGATAAAATTCAGTATAGATAATATATGATACTTTTATAACCCCATCCAATCTTTTTTTTTCTTATAAAAATATGGGAAGTACTCCTTGTTTTATCTCAAATAGGGGGTACTTTTCTTTGAACACAAAATGATAGTTTGGGTGAATGAGGCATAATGAATGAAATATGACCTAAGGAGACCTATTTGGAACGTATTTTGAGTGGAAAAACATATGAAAAAACATTTATAACCTTTATATATGGTTATATACCAAATATGGTGCCCTTAGTAACTAGACCTACAAGCAAACCCAGTTAGACATGAACAAGCTTAACTTCAAATAGAGGGTCTTTTTTATTTTAAGCTCTTGTAAAGAATTATAGTGACTTGTATCATCTTCATAGAGGTAAATATTAAGTTTTTAATCTATATCATGGCTATAGAGAGTCACCAAATAGTGCAAACCATGAAGGTTGTAGGTAGAGCCATTAGGCATGGTAAAACCTAAGGCCAAACGAAGAGTCGTTGTCACTTTTAGCATGAAAAGTGAAGTATAATGAGTTTTATAATGTTTATGAGATATATTTATGGGTTTTTTATCTTTTTTTTAATATATAAGTTCCTAACAAACCATTTTTTTGGCTTGAGACACCTAAACCCTCACAGAATATAGGAAAAGGGATCAAATAGCTAACTTGAGATGCTTGTATCTTTTATGATACTCTTCATGGTGGCTTAAGATATTCAAGGAGGTTAGGGAGGGTCCTTAATAAATCCTCAATGGAATTTTTATAGGAGTTGAACATCTAGTTTTTATGAATAAATGTTAAGACTATATACCACTCTAAAACCCTTACAAACCCTCCTAACAACCTAATTGGGGAAAGAAGCAAATTGAAGAAAGAGGATGGGGTGAAATGCCATGAAACTGATTGGAATATGTATAGGACTCTCCAAGGGCCTGACACAAGCAATTGAGGTGTACTACATTTGTATAAATGGTGCAAAATAGGGATATTTTTGACTAATTTATGTGTTTTATAGGTGTGAAAAGGTTTCAAAAGATCAAATCACATTTATGAGGTAGATTTAGACTTATTATAAGTATATATGGACATTTTATGAGCCATATAATCTCCTAAGTGTGCCTACCATCTTCTCCATCTCAACCAATCAAGTGGGTAAATAGTGAACACTTAGGAAAAAATGGTGAAACTCTAATTGGGAAACCTTTTAAGGCTTTATTCAAGAACCTGATAACTTGGACACCCTTGAAAAGTGTCATACCTACTTGTGCATGGATCATATTGTAGAATTAGGAAGGTTTTGAGTGTCAAGTGTGAGAGATACATGGAAATGAGTCATTTAAAACTATCAAGGATGATTATGCATAGCTAGAGGAAGATGGATGATTAAAAACTAAACTAATACATGTGAGGGCTTGTTTATAACCCCTCCCACTTAGATCCATCATCAGCCTAACCCTATGTAGAGATGAGGTAGTTTTGTGAAGGCAAATTATGAGGGTAGTTTCTTATACAATCACAAGGAAATATATGCCACATGTGGAGGAGTTAAACAATTTTGAGAGACATTAGTCCTTGACTCTCTTCAAGACATATCTCATACATGATTCCATGATTGTCATAACTCTTTATTTTTTTACAAGTTTCTTAATGACTCTTTAGCTTCCCCTTCTCTCTCTCATGTCATAATTGCTACAAATATTGGCCTTTTGGCACTATTTAGGATGCTCCACCTGAGTATGGAGAATCCATAATAAATTTTACACCTTTTGATTAATAAAATGAGTAATTTTTACCTCTTACATGATTAAACCTAGTTTTTTTAGTTGAATGTGTGATCTTGCATAAGTGAAGACTAAATATTCCTTAGCATGTTGCTCATTTGTTTCACCTATTTAAATCTTATTCTTGTAGGTCATGTGGTGTGTTCCAGGAGATGTCAAGGTTCAAGTGATTATATTTTCATTAGTACCCACATAGGCCTCTTGTCTAGTCTTCTTATCTTTGTACATTCATTTATAACCCCATAATGTAACATTGATGTAAGGAGTCATTGATTGGAGAGTGTATGTTCTAGTTGTCTTTTGATTTCAAGTGTGAGATACTTATGGTTAGATGCCATCAACATATCTGGTGTATCACCTCCATTAGAGTAGATTTGTTTTAGTTATCATTTTCTCTTTTCACCCCACAAAATCTATCAATAGGTTTGAGCTATAGTGATACATCAGGGGGAACTAGCCCCTCATCTAGAAATCCACCTCCAATTTGGGACACCCATATCCCTGAGGTGGTTCCATTGTTCCACTTGAATAAGGAGGGACTTTTCCTCTCTTGAATGGGTGCATGTTCAAGTGACAATAGGTACTTAGTAGTGATCACCTTTGAATCTATAAATTTATCTACAATGATTGATTTGTGTTTGAATGCATAATGTTGTTGAGATTTAACACCCTCAATGGCCTTGGCATTATTATTTGAGTTCAAAATGTGGCTCCCACCTTCCATTTTGGTGCTACAAGACTAGTGAAGTATTAGTGTAAGAATAATTGCATGTGTTAGTGTGGTTTAAGTTTATGTTATGCTCAATGGCCTTAACACCATTCTCTTTATTTTTCTAATGAGGGTTAAGGAATTTTCCTTCCAAATTCACGGCCTCACCTTGGTTACAAAAAATTAATTATTTATCACCCCAACACTCTAAAGGGTTCAACAAGAGGAACCATTATCCAATACTTCAACAAGGAAGCATCATCTCCAATATGTTATAGGGCAACATTACTCACCCACCTATAGGTGTACTCTTTCCTTGCTCTTCAATTTCAAGTTTCAATTTATGCATTTTTAGATTTCATTTTATGGACATTCAATACATATTCATTATAGTTTTGATTTTAAAATGTTTTATGTTGGGAACATATCCCAAAGACAAAGTGTGTTTTAAACACTCAAATACAACTCTTTATCCTTTTACTCTAGTATTTGTATTTCATTTCAATACTATAATAAAAGGGATGCATTTATAGAAATTTAAATTTGATAATTGATACTTGGTAATATTAGTTTTTATTTATTTTAACCCTAAATTAATTTTTTATACATACATGATTATCATTCCTCTATTCTCTCACATCCACATGCCTTGTATGGGTATAACCCTTCCAAGTTATTATCAATCACCTATAATAACTCCCATCATATGTTTCAAACTAGTTTATTATCATACTCAAACACCTTTAGATCACCAAACTCATGTTTATGTCTCCTATATAGTAATGTTTGACTCCAAAAATAGCATGTAAGTCTAAATTTTTCATTTGAAACCAATAAATTATCACATTTAAAAGTTAATTTATTTCTATGGGTCAACCCATATGTATTACATGTTGATGGCATGATATATTAACCAAATGGTCCCATATATTTACAAAATATGTCTAATCATATTTCTTGTCTAGAACTCATCTATAAATCACTTACCAATCTATATATATAAACTATCTAATCTATAATACACCACTTGAAATTACCAACATAAGGCTAAGATTATTTTATAGGTGCACACATAGATCTATATCCTAATTTGAGTATCCCATAGTCTAGTCTTTATCCTTACCTACCACATACCTATAGTCGTAATCCTCTAAAATATACATAATCACTAAGTATATTATCCTTTGTTGCACTTTATATATTAATAAAGCTAGAATGTCAAATCATTTTCAAACTTTTAGATTCATATTTATACTTTAATTTCTATCTTTGTAATTTAAATTCATTTACATAGTTATATCTTATTAATGGTTAATGTTAATTTAAAATAAGGTAAATAAATGTGAAAAAGGATATTTAATTTACCAAATGTGATAAATAACATAAATGAATGATGGAAACTAGCAAACATTTCATGCTTAGGTGTTGATTTTTTATTTTTGAAATATTTTGATTTCATTATATTTTTAAAAATATTATGAACAAATGTAAAAATGCTAACCAAGGATCCCATAAATGGGGTGGCCATATGTAGGCATCATATCAAGAATCAAAATGGTCACCTATCATGAGTGAATAATATCATATATAAATGAATCTAAATTTGAGGAGTGATATGTTTGTGTAATGTAACCATCATCATCATAACTCATAAAATCTTGTGTATGATGAGAAAATTTAGGTATCATAATATCAATAAGATACTCATATAAACCACCCAAAACTATGGCCACCTAGTTACTATGTATATAATTGACACACCTATATACTAAATATGGTACTATACATAGCTTATGTATCCAAGGGCATCTTAATAATATGTCAAATACCCTTTTTGCTTATTATTATGAGGAATAATGTAGAAACTACTATGGTTCATGTTATCACATTTTATTTTCACCCTATGAGGAGGCGTTTCACATCTCCTCACCTAATTAACACAATGGGAACACCCCAAGTCTATGGGTAGCCTATAGTTGGAGTGAACCTCTAGAGAGGGCCAACTTCCCCTAATGGATCACCTAAGACTAAAAATAATGATACTAAAATTACAAGTAAAAAGGGGAGAGAGAGAATAAATAAAGGAATTTAAATTAATATGGGATGATAGACTAGAATATTATGACATCCTCTACTCACTTCAGCATACACAATGAAAATATGAGAATTAATAACATACACAACTTAATCATGAACTTATTAGAATAAGTATTCCATAGAGAGGTACAAGGATCTATGGTAGAATTAGAAGGAAAAGAATTCATTACCAAAACTAACAAGGCATAAACCATGAGATACATAGACTATGACCTACAAAAGAGAGTTCACTTGCATAGAGGTGAATTAGAATTGGACACAATCAAAAGGAAAAGACACTTCACCACAAAGAAATCATCAAAAAATCATAAGATAAAAATAAAATAAAATAAAAGTCATTGAGAGGGTAAAAATGGTTATATTATTTATTCAAAGGTATAAAATATAGGTATAGGGATCAAGGATGGGCTAATTTCTATATCATTTCTATGTTAAAAAGGGTCTCTTTACCATGATAATTTTACTTATTTTTATAGGAAAAATATTCAAAGCTTGGGTCTTATTTTGGTCTTCCACACTATCAAGGCATTTAAAAATATTATGATGATTAGGAAAGGTGGTTGAGGTAGTATGGATCCCCTTGGGATCACCAAAGTCACACCTACATGACTACCTACCACATCCCCTCAACCCTATAGCTTGTCTTTTGAGTATGTATTCTCCACTCACCTCTATGATGAATAAGGCTAGATTGCATCAACCTCTCTTCATTTTTACAATATTTATGTTGACTTGTGCCATGATTTTCATGTTGATCCACTCCAAGATTTATTATATGAATTGATGTAGTTACATAGTCTATTCATGAATTTAATGTCTAAATAGGTGAGATAGGCCATCAAATTTAAGTTGGTACACTGATGGCATGGTACTATTTCATTTGTTATCTCCTTCATTACTTCACCATGGCTTGTACACTTGGGACTTGCCACATACACGTGATAGGCCATCAGTGGCATATAGGTTCCCTAGGGCCTAAGGGATTCTCATTGGTTAGTATCCTACACATGTTAGTCTAGGGGGAGTCCAAGTTAATAGGTTTCCATGTGCCTTCCTCTGATTTAGTTTACAAGTATCATGCTCTAATTAGATCCTAAGGTTTAACATGTCCACATAATTATTTGTGGTTACCTCTAAGGACAAATATTTAGATTTAACATTTCTAATAGGTGACCACATGATGGGATCAAATTGGATCTATGGGTTGACACTACTCACACTTAGGAATCTAATAAGGTATGACACCTGATAAATCAATAATTTGTGATTGGTTCTTAGGTTGATGCTTTTAATGTGACACTCTCAAGCTAGTTCTCATTCTTATAAGATATAAAAATTTGATACCCCAAGAGAATGAGTCCAAGGACTAATAGCTCCAAATGGCACTCACTAATGTTTTCCTAGCATGTAACAATTTTTATGATTTTGTCGCCTGAGAGATATACTCCAAGAGACCAACACTAGGAACTCACCAAAATCTAAGTATAAACCCTTTTATGTGCACTAAGACTCTTTAAGAAACTATCTAGTGTCACCATTTGATTAGATTGGGTTTGAAAAAGATCTGACAACACTAATAAGGTTTGGGAAAGGCTATGAAGGCCAAAAATATTCTAAATATGAAACTTCCCTTTGGACCTCTTTCAACAAGTCTTAGTCGATCTGATTGATTTTACTCTAGCCATAGACTCTGAGATTAAAATATGGGTCCCTACCACATGACATCTCCTCACATTTCTACTACTAGGCTGAGGTTTCAAGTGTAATGTTAATTATTCTTCTAAGATATTATTGGTCTTGCACAAACCACCTCGAGGATGCAAAGTAGTGGGATTTTTCCACATGGCATCATGCCACTAACACACTAGGTTAGAGGCTTAAAACTTATATAGATGGTTTTGGGATTCCAAGACACAAAGATTGTAAAAAATGGAAGAATCATCCTAACCCACTTTTTTGCTACTTTTTTGATGTGGAGATTCATGGGTAGCTTTGAAGAATTTGACTCATTATTTAAAATCATTTAAAAAGGGCTTCGAACCATCAAGAGATTGGCATGTGGCATTGAGAAACTTTTAAAAAATTGGTTAAGTGTTGAAATTATTTTGAAAGAGGCATAGTCTATTAGGATATGCGAATGATTCTCATGTGGAATCATTCAATTATACTAGAGTCCTACTATGACTAAAAAACTAGGAAACTATCAAGACATTGTTAGGGGCCCATCAAACTTAGGCCATTATACTAGTGAAGTCATTGCTTCCACATGCCTTCATTTTGAAAATATGTTCATTTATACCACCATGTGTCACTTCCTCAACTCTTTGCACTTTGGTATAATGGTTAATGCCTTTGAGCCTCCATTCCTCTAGTCTCTCCAAGAATCCACCATGTGGATTTTCCTCAAGACCTCAAAACCACAGAGCATTAAATTTTGTCTTAAGGATTTAATACCCTCAATCTTCTATGTTACTATGTTTATAAATTATTTTTATGACTTATAAATTTTTAAAGATTTTTTGCCCCATTGAATATTTAATGATCTTTGGCTTTTAATACCTCTATGCTTCCACATTTTTGCATTACTAAAGACTTAGAAAAATTTCAAAATATTTTACCTCTAGGATTTGGATCTTCCATTAAAATAAAACCAAAATTTGGCTAAGTCCTTTTTACTTTTAAATAATTCACGTCAAAACACATGAATACCAAAACCTTGAAACATGAAGGCTTGATTTATTATCTACCTTAACCCCTTCAACAAACTTTGACCAAAATTTTGAGAATCTTATGTGACCATTGAACCCTAAACTAAAAATAGATATTGATCCTTCATGGTGACCAAAATGGTCAACATCCTTGGTGACCTCTGTGGGAGTCTTGCCTACTAAGAAGGAATCCAATATCATTTGAATCAATCCATTGTGTATAGAGTCATAGAATATTTTATAACTCTTTATTTTTAGAAAAAAACCCTACTATAGCTTACTCAGCCTAATATTGAATAATAAAACTAAGATTAACTTCTAGGTGGACAATAAAACAAGAACAAAAATATACAAATGTGATAAAGCACTTAGAGGAAAGAAACAAAATCAAACTGCATCAACACATAGAGGGAATAAAATTAGATAAACTATTATATACAAGGTTTAGATCACTTCAATAATAGTTCTTTAGGTGGATCCCATTAACTAGGATTGGTAGCTCCTTCCCATCCATCCTTTAGAGTTAAAAGGAATTGGATGATTTGTAATTGGTTATGATGTAAGGAAAACTCCACAATGCAACTTGGTGTGTCTCCTAGGTTTGGATCTATCTTCATCCCACTTTAACACCAAGTCTCCCTCAAAGAATAATCTATGGGGTTTTTTTTGTCAAAACACCTCTTCACTTGAGCTTGATGAAGCTCTATTATATGCATAGCTTGGTATCTTGTTTCTTATAATTCCATGAGCTCCATAATTCTGATCTCCATCACACTCTCCTCCATAATTTCTAGCTGATGTGTAAGTTATAGAGATGGAATTTCAAGAGATATAGGCAACCTTGCCTTTCTACCATAAATGAGCATGTAATGATAATTACCAACAACCTTCTTAGGTGTGATTCTATCATCCCATAAGATTTTCCTTAACTTGGTATGATAGGTCTTTTTATTTCCCTCCATAGTCCTCTTAATGATCCTAATCACATTCTTATTAGTGGACTCTACCAATCCATTACCTTGGGGATAGTAATTGTATGAGGTGCTTAATTAAATTCCATGCCTAACTACCCAGTCAGTTATTCTAGTGCCAGCAAAGGCCATTGAATTTTTATAGATGATTGTATAAGGCACCCCAAACCTAGTGACTATACTCTCATAGAAGTCCCATACATTTGCTTCATTTAATTCCTTTAAATCCACTACTTGTATCCACCTTATAAAATAATGAGTGCTTATTAATACCCATTTATGACCTACACTATAAGGTGGGTTAATCATTCCTATGAAATCTAAACCCCACTACATGAAGGGTTTCTCTACCTAGATGGGATGGAGAGGGAGGGATGTCAACCTCTATTTACCAGTGAAGAATGCACATTTTTTTTTAATTCTTAATCCATGCATACACATCTCTATTAATATTGGGCTAATAATAACATAAAGAATTGACTACAATATAAAATACCTTATTTTTACCTTATTTAATCCTTGAAGGCATTCACTAGTTTGGAAGAAGTTGGACATATTTTGGGTCCAAATAGTAGGAAACAAAGGTGTAGATAAGTGTTGGCCATATTGGAGTATTAGGACAACATTCGTATCACTCTATAATTTTGAAGTTAGCTATTCATGCAAACCTATGCCTCTTACCAACTTTTTTTGACCTTGACATCCACATCATATTCCATCACCTTTGTAATCCACCCTACCCTTTTATCATTCAATTTTTTTCTTAAGAGGAACTCTTTGACACTTAGGTGAGACACAAGTAAATGCACATTACTTTTAGCCAATAAATGTCTAAACATATTCAAACTTTTTATAACATTTATCACTTGTTTCTTTACAAAGGAATACTTTACCTCATATCCTTCCAAGATCTAGATTAAAAAAGCTATAGACTGCTCCATGTCTTCCTCATTATTCTCTACTAATATAGATGAAATATTTTCCATAGCCCCAAATGTATATATAGTAAAGTCCTTGGTAAAATGTGGATTTATGAGGGTGGGAGCTTGTGTTATGGGTTTTTTAAATATTTTGAAGCTATATTTCCATTCCTTAGACTAGTGGAAGACCTAATTATTATTTAACATAGCAGTTAGAGGCTTTACAAGATTAGCAAAATTAGGAATAAACTCCTAATGAAATTGATCCTTCCTAAGAATATTTTTAACACTTTATTTTAATTAGGCAAGGATAATGCTAGAATGTAACTTACCCTTTTAGGATAAATCACAAGCGCTCTCTTAGAGATAACATGACCCATAAGCTTGCCTTCATGGACTAAAAAATGCATTTCTTGGGGTTAAGTGAGACCCCAAACTACCTACACCTTTCAAAGGCATGTCTGAGATGAGATAGATGATCATCATCATGCTTATAAAATACTATATTATCATCAATATAAACAAGTATAGTATTATTTAAAATTCCCTAAAATACCATATCCATATATCTTTTAAATGTTTCCCCTACATTGGATAAACCAAAAGGCATTTTTTTAAGGCATAATTTCCCCATTTGGTGGTGAAGGCTATCTTGAACTAATCCTCCTCCACCATAATTTGATTGTATCTAAAATAACCATCTAAGAGATAAAAAGTGTTATACACCTGACACCATTTAAAATATTTTCTCCATGGAAGGTAATGGGTAGTGATCCTTCAATTAGGCTTGGTTTAGATCTCTAAATTCAACACACAACCTTATCTCTACATTCATATTTATAACAAAGACTAATTTTGAAACCCAAGATGAATGCTTAATTAGAAAGATGATCCTAGAATTTATCAACTTGGTCAATTCTCTCCTCATGAGTGGTTCTATCTTGGGGTTTATGAACCTTTATGTCTACCTAACTAGCTTGTCATAAAAATCCAACTGTATAGTTTGGTATGCCAAACTAGGGTCAAACCCTTCGAGATAATTATACTCCCATGAAAAGATGTCCTCAAAATTTTGGTAGAGTTTAACAAATGTATGTTTTTCCTCTTCATTGCATACCTTATCAAGGTGGAGAAGGTTATCTTTAATGATGGTAAGTCTTTCATAGTGCTCTTTCTTGATTTTCATGCTCACTTTCTCTCCCCTAACTTGATCATCAACACTAAAAAATCAATTTTGATCATCCCCTTTAGAATTTTGTTCAAATTTAACTGAATAACCTAGTTATCATATTGTTTCTACAATTTATTTTGATTAAAAAAAAATCATCTTATTCTTGCAAGAAAACAACAATATGTTGATCATTGTCAAGTAACTACCAATTGGTAGGCATTATCAAGTATGAAATGCCTTACAACGACCTAGTTATAAAGATCATATGAGACCAATCAAATAATAGATATCCTCAAATCTTGGTAGTAAAGTCCCTAGAAAATCACAAAGCAAAATATGGAAGGAGATCAATTATATTAACATCTTGGGGAATGGAAATGTTATGTCAAGCATGTAGAGTGATGTACAACCCCTTTATGATACCAATATTCTTAATAGATGTTCCATCTAGATGAACTACTCCTTTGAAGAGTGGTTCATATTCTAAACCCATTTTGTTTGTGATCTATTTCGACATCACTAAGCTACTAGTCACTAAATCTATCATGCAATTATGGATTAAATGACTATCAACGATCAAAGAAACATATAATGGTGAATTTTTTACACCTTTATTTAAATGACCTTGCTTTGGTTGAGGGGTATTTGTGAGTACTACTTTTGCCCATTCCTATGATGATTTTTCTTAAGGACTAAGGTTAGATAAAGCTACTTGTAATAGGTCATTTTATCTTGGGATGGACAAGGATGCATACATGGGTATATTCACATTTTTAAATTCATATGATAAAGAATATTTAATGGGTAAGTGCCCACATTTTATTGTACTTTAGAATCAATAGTACCTTCTTATAATTGTGTTGATTGAGAATGGCTTTTGGGTTATTCTCAAATTCTTCAAGTTTAATTCTTTTGGATTTCTTGTACCTTTGGTACTGAAGTAGGATAAACAACCTATTATAATACTAGATAATATCTATTGATTCAATTTATATATCCATTTTATTGGACCTAGTATTGGTTTTCACACCTGAAGAAGAATCCTAGTTCTAACCTTACAACCGATTTACTTCACAATATTCATCCCCTTCCCAATTTAGAAGTGTAACATCACTCTATACTAGCTATTTAGGATCCTATTGTTACGATGATACTTTATATTGTATTTTTTGTTGTGGTGATAGGATTTACACCATCAATGCTTGGTTGGACACCATTAGGATAAGTGATTTGGTTGTGTGGAAGTTTATAGGGAAAGGACCATTCATGGTCTTGTACTAAGCTATTTTGGAAAAGGACTAAGGATTTAGATGTGTTGGTAGTACTAGGGTTGAATTATTTATAAGGCTTTATAGGATTAATTTGGCTTTGTACTTGAATATTTTCTTGATATGATAGCCAATTTGGCTAATAAGGTCCTTGATATGGAAGCTTGTTATTTTGATAACATTGATGAGGAATTTGATAGGGTCTATAATTTTGAGCCTACTACCTTTTGAGAGTTACCAAATTATTCTCAAAAGTCTAAATAAGGATCTTAACTTCTTGTAGATCATTTGATGGGATAGGGATAATTTTATCTTGGCTTGGTGCTTGGCTAGTTGGCATTAGAATATATGCTAATGTGGGAATTTAAGGTAGAAAAGTGGGTTGTATTTATATAAAAATGGGCATTAGAGGCCTTGGTGTAATTTTTCAAACCTATATAAGACTATTATCAGCCCTAATGGATACCTCATAAGGATCTGGAAATGTTTTACCACCCATTTATTGGATCATCATAGAGATATCAATATTCAAGGCTTTAAGATAATAGAGAAAAGCATAATCATGTGTAGGCCTTACCAATAGTGGAATACTATCCCATTCTCTCTAAGGTCTAAGATTAAAATTTTTTATGTACTTATGTAGTTCCCTCTTAATATTGATTAGTTATTCAACTAGGGATAAATGATCTAACTTGTCTTCAAACTACTTACATAGAGCTTCTCCTAGCTCATCCTATGAGTCAATAGAACTAGGTATAAAGATCATATAGCATTGGATAGCTTTGCCTTTAAATGAAGAATTTAAAATACTAAAAATAACATTCTCCATATTAACATGATGGACTGATAAAATATTATCAATATCTTTAATGTGCTCTATAGGTGTGGTAGTATCCCCTCTAGTGAAATAGGGAATATATTTGAGGGATGCAATGGGTATATCATCATATCAAGTAAGGTTTAGTGAGACTCCCAATTTAAAAGGAACAAAGTCATGATTTATAGGGATAACCATGTAAGGTACTAGAAGGAATCTTATTATTGGGTGGGTAAATATACCAAAAGGAGGTGTAGACTGAGCTCTTGAGGAAGGTTACCTAATCTCTCTAGATCTTTTTATATGATACAAAGATGTTTTAGTTACCCTTTTTCTAGAGGGTGTAAAAAAATAAATTAATTATAAATTACCTTTTGAATAAGCTCTTATTTCTCTTGGCATGAAATACATAGGGATTCATCTTCTATAAATAAAAAATGTTCAGAGTCTCGAGGTGCTTATTTGACATCTTCAACATTGAAGCTTGTTAAGAGTAGTACTAAATTCTCAGTCAAAACCTTATAGCTCAATGGAATTAAGTATAGGTCCCACCAATCATGCCATAAATTATTGTCACATTTGAGTTACACCCTATGAGGAGGTGTTTCATGTCTCCTCACCCAATCAATATAATGAGAACACCCCAAGTCTATGGGTCATGTATGGTTCGAGTGAACTTCCATAGAGGGTTGGATTCCCTTGATGGATAACCTAATACTAACACTAACACTACTACAATTACAAGGAAAATGGGGAGAGAGAGCATAAATAAAGGAATTGAAAACAAAATGGGGTAATACACTAGAATATTGTGACATCATCTACTCACTTAAGCATACATAATGAACATACGAGAACTTAAAATAGACACAACTCACTCATGAACTTCTTAGCATCATTATCTCATAGATAGTTATAAGGATATATGGTATTGTTATAAGGATAAGCATTAATCACCATAACTAATAATTCATAAATCATGAGATACACAAACTATGACCTACAAAAGAGAGTTCACTTGCATAGAGAGGAATTAAAATTAGACATGATCAAAGGGAAAGGAAAATTCACCACAAAGAGAGAATCAACAATTTATAATATACATAAAGAATTCAAGTCATTAAGAGGGTAAAAATAGCTCTATTATTCATTTAAAGGTATAAAATCTAGGTATAGGTATTAATGATGTGCCAATTTTTGTAGCATTTTGGTGTTAAATGGGGTCTCTTTGGCATGATAATTTTGATTAATTTTATAGGAAAATATTTAGAGATTGGATCCTTTTTTGGTCTTCTACACTATTATGGTGTTTATAATTTTGATGATGATCAGGGCAGGGGTCAAGGTAGTGGAGATCCCCTCAAGATTACTAAAGTCACATTTACATAATTGCTTGCCACATCCCCTTAAGCCTATAAATTATCTTATGTGTGTGTATTATCCACTCACCTCTATGATGAATAAGTCTATATTCCATTAACCTCTCATAATTTTTCTAGCATTTATGTTGTGTTTTTTTATGATTTACATCTCAAGACACTCTAACATTGATTCTTCAAATTGATGTAGTTACACAGTCTATTCATGAATTTGACATTTGAATAGGTGAGATGAGACATAAAAAAATTAAGATATTGTATTGATGGCATGGATCTATTTCATTCACTATCTTCTTCATTACTTAATTATGGCTTGTATACTCAGGGCTTGCTACCTCCATATGGTAGGCCATTAGTGGTACTTAATTTCCTTAAGCAATGATAAGGGGTTAGAGCTTAAGGATTCCTCATTGGTTGGTTTCTTGATATGTCAGTTGTCACAAGGCCATCTCACCTAAGTTGGAAACCATATGGCACCACCTACTTTCACCCAAATCATTTATTATGATAGAAATTGGTGAGAAATACGGACTATGCCTTTAGTGTTTACCTACACAAAACACACACACAGAAGATGATGGTATGCTTTTTTAACTCAATAGATTAAAATGTGGAAAATTTTAAACATAACACTTGTAAAGAAAATGAAACTACTCTAACCACAAGAGCATTCACATATTACAAGAACAATTGGGAGAAACATGTATTTTATTTACTCTTCAAGATAATCCAGTCCAAAGTACAATAAATAGGCTAACAAGCCAGACACACACACCATTGGGTCAGGCATAATTGATAATTCTCAATGACTACTCAAATGGTTACAACAGAAAATATCCTCCCAAGGTCTAATTACTATCTACCTAGGACAACCTAGTCCCTACTTCATGAAACCTAGACCAACAAAAATATCTATGACACACCTATACAAACCCAATATAGGTAGACACCTACTACCCACTAAACAAAGAAGGCAATCAAATCACTTGATATATTTTTAATGTAACTAAGGGATGTCAAAGTCATACATCCCTTATAAAATCCCCCACGTAAAGTTGGTGATGTCCTTAGCATCAAAGACTCTACCATATGTAGCTTGGAGGAGGTCCCCTCTTTAGACTCAAGCTTGAGTCAAGGGACCAAGGCCTTTAGTCCTGGCTAAGAACACCCTGACCTTATCCTTATAGTTCCAAAGGGACTCTTCCCTTTCCCAACTTGTTGAAGTACCACCAACTTAGCACATAAGGAAATCCCTTCTCTTTCCATGAACAAAACCCACTATCTTCACCTCAAGTATTTTCTCCAACTACTAATCTAGCTTATCCATCACATTCATAGGAGGATGATTAGGCTGACTCAAATCTAGCTTAGCTTTATCTATAACAAAAGGATTCAACTAGCTCACATGAAAGACTAGATGCACTTTCATGTGTTTTGGTAACAAAATTTTATAGGCAACCTTATCCACCTGAGACACAATCTCATATGGCCCATCATACTTGTGGACTAAGAACTTCATTATTCTAGGATGAGCTTTGAACACTTCTAGATCCATCATCAACAGTACCTTATTACCCACTAGTAACTTAGTAGATTATCTAGATTGATATACATACTTCTTTATGCAATCACCCACTTTCAATAGATGCAACCTCACAAGATCAACCCACTCTTGCCAATACTTCAAGTATTCTATAATTGACAAACACCTTCCAAAGTATCTAGTGTTCACCATGTGAGGCAATAAAGGTTGTTGGCCCATTGTGAGTTTAAATGGTGAGTACTTGTTCAACTCACTCTTTTGGCTATTATAAGAAAACTATGCTATATCTAATAGATCTATCCAATTTTTTTGGTCACTCCACATAAAATTCTACAAGTAGGACTCTAACACTACATTGATCTACTTTGTCTAGAAATTAGTTTTTATATGATATCTTGTGGACAACAAAAGCTTTGTTCCCACCAATTGAAATAACTCTTTCCAAAAGTTACTTATAAATTGAGCATCTCTATCTGAGATGATGCTCAAGGGAATACCCCAATACTTCACCACATTCTGAAAGAAATACCTTGCAGACTCCTCTATGCCACAAGGTTGCTTTCATGTGATGAAGGTGGCATACTTGTAAAATATATCAATAATCACCATGATGCTAGAATTTCCATTTACACTAGGAAATCTAGTGATAAAATCCATGCTCATGCTCACCCAAGGCCTTATAGGAATAGGTAAAGGTTAGAGAAGCCCTCTCAGCAACTGATGCTCAGGCTTGTCTTGCTAACAAATCAAACAAGAATGAATAAATTCATCTACATAATTTCTCATCTTCAGCCAAAAGAAGCCCCTTTCTAAAAGTTAGTGCATTTCTACCCAAGTTGGCCTGTCCACAAAGAATCATGACACTCCTTGATTAAATCTTTGCGCAAGCTCCCCCACTTAGGAATATAAACCTAACTCTTGTAAAACCACAACATCCCATATAAAATGTTGAAATTGTTTTTCTTACCTAGTTGAGTGTATCCCTCCATGATCTCTACCAATGTAATAGTTTGAGGATCCTAAACCAAACCTTCCTAGACCTTCTCCATCAACTCCCCTATTAATTCTACCTTACTCTCACCTTGAGTAAAAATTGGACTAGCTAATGTTATTGCAATGACCACCAAACTTCTACTTTCTACTGAGTGCATCTATGACCACATTCTCTTTGCCCATAATATGCATGATTTCCATGTCAAACTTAGAAAGAAAGTCATGCCATCTGGCTTACTTTGGTGTTAATTTACTTTGAGTTAGAAAGAAAGAATTTGACACATTGTCTATCTTGATGATGAAGTGCAAACCAAACAAGTAGTGCCTCCACCTTCTCAAACAATCTACCATAATTGTCATCTCTTTCTCATGAAATGGACATCTCCTTTCTACATCCTTGAGTTTCCTTGAAACAAACACAACTAGATGTTTATCTTAGATCAACACCCCCTTAATTGCAAAATCAGATGCATTTGTATGCACCTCAAAAGGTTTGCTAAAGTTTACCAAGGATATAATAGGTGATGTAGTCAGCTTCTCCTTCAAAATCTCAAATGACTCTTAACACTTTATAGACCACACCCACTTCACTTTCATCTTTACTAACTTAGTCATTAGACTTGCAAGATTTGAATACTAGCTATTAAACCTTCTGCATTAGTTCACCAAACCCAAAAACTGATGCACTTCATGTGCATCTCTAGGTGACTCCCAATCCTTGATTGCTTCAAGTTTCCTTAGGTCAGGCCTGATATTGCCTTCCCCAATCACATATCTAAGGAATTGAATTTCTTCTTGGGTAAATGAACACTTTTCCTTCTTCAAAAATAAATCATCCTCCCTCAGTAACTTGAAAACCTATGCAAGATGTGCCTTGTGTTCTCTTGGTTATTGGAAAACACCAAGATATCATCAAGGTAGATGACCACACACTTGTCTAAAAGGGACCTAAACACATTATTCATGAGTGTGCAAAATGTATCTAATGCATTTCATAACCCAAAGGGCATCACAAAAAAATCATACAACCCATATCTAGTGATAATTGTCATCTTTTCTTTATTTCCTAGAGCAATTTTAACCTGATAGTAACCTGACCTCAAGTCCAACTTTGTGAATAATTTTACCTTGGATAGGTGATTGAATCAATCCTCAATCAAGGGTAGAGGATATTGATTCTTGATGGTTAACTTGAGGAAACTAACTCAATATGATGGTTAGTTGCTCTTCTCTATGGCAAATAAGGTGGTAATTGGCTAGGCATACAATCTTGGTACTCATGAAGAACCTTCTTCACCTCTACTATAATAGGAACCTATTGCCCCTCTTTATCATCCCAACCACCAACAAGCACTATCAAAAACATGGGCTCTACCTTGTTCCATGTAATCTTTTGCATACTCATAATTGAACACACCTGCATCTTTTTCATTTGTCTCCTCTACACTATCTTCACCATGCATGTCTACGTCAGATCCAACATAAATAGAGTTTCAAGATGAGGAAAGATTGCCACTTTACCCTTTCAAATAAACTCTTATCCCAATATTAAGTTGAAATCATCCATATTGATCATGGATAGATCTAACTTTCCCTTCCACTCCCTAACTTTTACATCCATACTCCATGTATAACTGAGAGTAGATTGAGCTAGATAATTCACTACCTTAAACTACTCGATACCTCTGGTGGACTAGAAGCCCAACTCTTTGGCTTTCTGGATTATAATGTAGTTATGGGTCATACCCATGTCTAGTAATGTTGTAATGATCTTTCCTTAACCATCACTTACACAAAATTCAACCCATGTAGATTAATTTCTACACTCATTGTTTTGGACCCAAGATTTTCCATAGTATTGAGCCCCATGAGCATACACATCATTTTATCACCTTTCTCATCTAGCTACACCAATTGAACCACTAAAAACCTTTGTCATTCTAGACAATCTTGGTTATAATGATCTCCACTACATGTCCAACACCTCAAATGGGCTTTCCCACCCAATTCTCCACCTTGTGACTTCTTCTCATCACCTTTGGATGTGTTACTAGGATTTTAAGACCCCACTAAAGACTATTGAGTAGTCTTCCCTCCCTGGTTTCCATCTAGCTTCCCCAAAAACTTACTCAAACTCTTTTCAACACTCTTTCCCTTTGAAGTGTTAGAGTTTTGGGTGATTTTAAATGAGGTCTCTTCCCTAAAATCAAAGAGCTAATCTCCTATGGAAATTACTTCACTAAATTTTGACACTTCATGGTGACGAAGCTCAACCTTAGCCCATGAGTGAAGACCATTCATAAACTGAAATAACCTATCTACTTCAGACTTATCCTTTATCTCCAACATTAAGCTTTGGAAAGACTTTATGTAATCCCTCATCTTGACCATCTACTTTAGCTGACTCAACTTGATCCTAGCCAACCATGCTACATTACCCAATCATAATTGATCCCTAAGGGCTTTCTTTAGATCCACCTAGGAGTCTAACCTCTTCATGGAACCTCTTGATATGATGTCATTCACTAAGTTTCTAAACCAAAACTTTATCATACCCATTAGATACCTTGTCATAACATGCAGCTCTTGTGTGTCTGATAGTCCCCCCAAACCTATCAGGTACTCCTCCATGTCCTAAAAGAAATTCTCCAAAAGATGGTCATATCATGCACCATCATAACATTTGGGTTCCTTCAACTTGGGGAGTTTTTAAATGGTCAAAGAACTAGACCTAGGCACTCTCATAAGACTCAGTATCACCACCTAAGACATAGTCACCTCATCTTATAACTTAGCCTGAGATGCACCACTATCTTCCAACCTTTTTGTCAAAATCTTGATGGTATGATCCATGGTCTCCAGTTTCTCCTCAAACTCCATAAACCTTATGCCCACTATAACATCCTAGTCATGGAATTGGTTATTCACTTAGTAAATTTTTTATCCACTTTAGACCTTCCCTTGCTCTTATGTCGATCCCCACTACCTTCACTTTTATCTTTAACCCTACCTCTACCAGCTATAGACTCTAACATAACTTTGGACTATTCTCCTATCATACTGACTCAGACTCAACACATAAGACTAACCCAATAGGGGAAGAGTGGATGAAAAACAAGACTATAAACTAAGCAAACACAAGATAAACAAGACACAAAACTATGCTCTAATACCAACTATCACAAGGATAACTCACCTAAGCTAAAAATTATGCAGCATTGATTGCTTTCACCCAAATCCTTCATTGTGATAGAACTTGGTGAGAACTAAAAACTATGCCTTAAGTGTTTAACTACACAAAACACACACACACACACAAGATGATGGTATGCTTTTGTAGTTCAATGGATTAAAATGTGGAAGCTTATAAACATAACACTTGCAAAGAATATGAAACTAGTCTAACCACAAGATCATTCACATAGTGCAACATAAATTGGGAGAAATGTGTATTTTATTTACTCTTCAAGACAATCTAGTCTAAAGTAAAGTAAATAAGCTAACAAGCTAGACACACACACCACCAAGTTGGACATAATTGATAATGCTTGGTGACTACTCAAATGGTTACAATAGACAATCCCCTCCCAAGGTCTGATTACTCTCTACCTAGGACAACCCAGTCCCTGCTTCATGAAACCTAGACCAATAGAACTATCTATGACACACCTATACAAACCCAATATAGGTAGACACCCATTGCTGACTCTAACTTGGACTAGGGAAACAATGACTTCACTTTCTAACACTCTACTTAGTTCAGACTTGCACTCACTCAAATCACTAAACAAAGAAGGCAACCAAATTTCTTGATAGCTCATAAATGTAACTGAGGGATGTCAAAATCATACATCCCTTATATCAATCTACACATGTTGGTCTAGTAAGAGTCTAGGTTGATAGGTGTCCACATGCCCTCTTTTGATTTGGACTATAAGTCCCATCTTCTGATTGGATTTTGAGGTTGTATATGTCCATGTGGTTAATTGTGGTTACCCCTAGGGACCTAGAGTCAAATCTAAAATTTATGATAGGTGACCATGTATTAAGATTAAATTAGACCTAGGAGATGAAATTAATAACACTTGGTAATCTAACAAGGTTAGACACCTGATAAACTAGGAAACCACAATTGGTTTTTAGGATAACACTTATCATGTATCACTCTTTGGTTAGTTCTTATTCCTACAAGCTATAAAAATTTGATGCCCTACAAGATTAAGCCTAGGGACTAATATGTCCAAATGGTGCTCATGTATTGGTTCCTAAAATTTGATAATGTTGACACCTTGGGAGATAGGCTCTAGGAGACCAACACCAAGAACTTACCAAAATCTAAGTATAAACCCTTTTATATGTGTTGAGACTCTCTAGGAAGTTGTTTCAAGTCAATGTTTGATTATATTAGGCTTGGGAAAGCTATGACAACATTGAGAAGGTTTTTTAAAGTCTTGGAAGGCCAAAAAATTTCTAAGTATCGAATTTCCCTTTAGTCCTCCTTTAACACTTAGTCAATATGATCAATTTTACTCTAGCCATAAATTCTAAGATTAAAATATGGTTCCATGCAACTTGGCTTCTCCTCAAATTTTTGTTACTATACTAAGGCTTTAAGTGTAATTATAATGGTTCTTCCTATGGTGAAGTGATATTACACCATGTGGTGTCATCCCACTCACCCACTACTCTAACATACTATTGGGCTTGCATAGACCACCCTAGGGCCATAAAGTAATGGGATTTCACTAGTGGAATCATCACACTAACCCACTATCCTAGAGGCTTTAAAATTATATGGGTGGTTTCAAGATGTTGGGATTATGAAACATGGAATCATCTCACTAACCTACTTGCCCATTACTTTACTAACATGGAAATACAATAGGCAACTTTAAATAAAGTTGACTGAGTGTTGAAAAGCATTTAAAAAGGGCTTGGGACTATTGGGATACTAACATGTGGTATTGAGTAACTTTTGAAAAATTAGGTAAGTGTCAAAATTCTTTTGAAAGAGGCATACAACACTAGGAGATGCAAATTATTATTGTGTGGTGCCATTTGATTGGACCAAAATCCTACTATGATTGATAAACTAGGAATATATCAAGACATCATTTGGGGACCATCAATTTTAGGTTATTATATTGGTCAAGTCACTATTGTCACATGTCTTCATTTTAACAACCTTTTTATTCTCACCACCACATGTTACTTACTCAAATCTTCACACTTTGGAATCATGGTTATTGCCTCTAGGCTCTCCAAGATGCTACCATGTGGATTTTCCTTGGGGCATCAAAACCATGGAGCATTAACTTTTGTATTAAGGATTTAATTCTCCCAAGAATCTACACTTTAATGTTTTTGAAGTCTTTTTAAGAATTAGAACTTTTTAAATATTTTTCCTCACCAAAGCTTCAATGATCTCAAGCTTCTAATACCTTCATGATTCTATGCCTCTATGTTTTTGAAGACTTAGAATTTTTTCAAAATATTTTACCTCCAAGCTTTGTAGATTCAACACAAAGAACATTAAAATATGAATATGTCCTTTTTCCTTTTAAATCATTTGTATCAAAACATACAAAGACAAAAACCTTGAAGCATGAAGGCTTAATTCCTTCTCTATTTTATCCCCTTCATGAAACTTCAATGAAACTTTTAAGAAGCTTGTATACTATTGAACCTTGAACTAAAAATGGATGTTGTTCCTTCATGGTAACCAAAATGGTCAACATTGCCTACCATGGTAACAAAGGATTTGAAAATAGGGGAAAACACCCCTTTTATGGATTAGATAGGATAAGTTAATTATTAGGTTATGATACTACATGACCTATAATATTTTCCTCATTATAATTATCATTTAATTTAAATTTTTAGCTTGGTTTTCTTTCAAACTTTATATTTGATGTAATTCTAGTATTAGGTGCATTGATATAGGGGCATCATGCAAATAATGTACATATATTCTTAAGTGAGTGTGTTTTCATATTTTTGGATTTTTTTTAGTGTTATAGGTATTTTAGAGGTATTATAAGGATTATATATGTCATTAGGATATTCTTGGCCTCTTGAAACTTTTTCTGCCAAAACCCTAATTTAAATATTTGAAATGTTGTTAGTAAGGTTAGGAGCATTTGGTGTAGTGTCAAAACATGTCATGTTATTAAGTGTTAGCAAAGAGTCATGTAGGGGAATAGGTGTGAATAAAAAGGTGATTTATGTAAATAAATTATAATTAATCAATTAATGTGAATATAAATCCTTTTTGAAGGTAGTTTCCAAAAAAGTCAATTATGTAAGGAAGCTAATTTCTTATATTGCAATGAGTTTTTGGATTTGTAAAAAGGTGGTAGTATCATAGAGGAAAAGTAGGTAATTTTATAGAAATAAATTTTCAAAGATTTAAGAGTAATAATTATGGAGGGAAATATGGAAGGGAGTGAAAAACCATGAAACCCTATATTCTGCCATATGATAGTATTGGTAATGTAAGTAAGGAAATCAATAAAAGATAAGATATCTGAAATAAGTGATTTTGTATTACTATGTTGATCTCATTTATGATGGTTATTGATATTCTAAAGCTTTGAATTTTATTTTAAGAATTATTTAATGTGAAAATTTTTCAATCATTATTCCTTATAAGACTGTAATAGGATTTTGTTTAAGATTTGAAATCTAAGGAGACTGTGATAAAGGAACTTAACAAGAAAGAAAATATATAGTGGAAAAAGACCTAGGAGTAGGACTACTAAAGGGTGAATTTTTTTACACATAAATATTTTTGTTTTAACTCAACAAGAATAGGATTTAAGGTCCCCATCTTTGTATATTCTATTATGAGACACAACTTGAGAATGTTGCATATGTTCTTAATAACAAAGTTATAAGTATCATGGATTTAGGGTGATATAAATTTGATGTATAAATATAATATAATTTATGAAAATGTTTTTGAAATAACTTAATGGCTTCATGAAGTGTTAATATGCATTCATACCCTATCTTGGTTTATGCATAGATAGGATGAATCAAAACCAAACTACACCCTCTCAAGTTTATATAGTGGAAGGAAATAACTACATAATTCTGAGAAGCTAAATGTTGAGGGAATATATCCATTTTTCAAGCCAATAAATAGGTTTATCAAGGTTTATTGGTGTATTATATACCTTTAATAGGTATTTAAATATTTTAAATAATCATAATCTCTTTGAAAACCATTTTGAGCCCTCTCGGGCTTACACAATCTCAAAAACCCTAGCTTTAGGGCAAAACACAAAAGTTACAATATATTATGAAGTAACTAGTGAAACCTAATGAAAATTTGTATTATAAAGGATTTTATCATGATTAAAATTATTTATAAGTTTTTATAATTTTACTAAATCCATATGTATGGATATTTTTGACTATGTTGAAAATAGTGGTCAAATAGGCCTAAAAGGCTAATTAGAGAGAATGAAGCACCTATAAAAGTGATAAAATGAGTTATTTGGGCCTTAAAACTTAATATAAACCTCAATATATATATATATAGGATGTTTTAATATAAAATTTTATTTTCAATTACTATTTCATACCATCTATACTTTGAGGATTTGTTAAAAAAACATTGCTAGCTGTGTAGGGAGATTGAGAGCTTGGTAAGTCAAGAAGAGGATTGAGGTTTTGATAGGGGTTAAAATGGGTGAAAATAAGTGTGTGAATCCTAATAATATATTTCTATGTGAAATATAATTTTCATATGACCTAAATAAGCTATGGGGTGAGTTGGAAGTTGAAAAGCAAATAGTGACAAGAGGACTAATGTGTGTGAGAACATAAATGGGAATGTTAAGAGTGAGAAAGTGAATGTGATAAGGATTGAATGATATATATGTATAAATGGGAAATATTTGAGATCCTAAGGTAAAATGACAAAAGGATACAAGAATCCTTGTGCATGAGATCAAGAAAGAACATGACCTTAAACCCCAAGTGAGAGTTGACAAGACAAAGGAGATACTGAAGACTCAATTCAAGAATATTTGTGTATAAGTATCAGATTGAGGTTAGGTAGAGTATAAAAAATGTCTATATATCATTTTATATTAGATCAAGATCAATTTCATGGTATAATATCAAGGTAGTCTATAGGCACAAGGTATATGTTTAGTTTGTTTTTCATTTGAGTTTTTGTTATGTTGATGAGATAACATCAAGTGTGGATGAAAGTGAAGTGTGGTAGGCATCCTTGAATCCAATGAAAGCTTGTTGAGAAGATATAGAAATTTTAAATATCAAGATAAAGATCTCAAAAGTGATATTGAAGAGAGTGAAGAAGTCCTATGTGAAAGAGAGAGAGAGAAGACCCAAGTGAGGTCATTGAGAGATTAGGAAAGATACCAAGTGAATGGTCATGATGTGGCAAGTGAGAGAAGGCTTGTTAGGTAGAATAGGTATAGATGAGACCAAGATATTGATATAAATCTTGAATAAGATGAGGAAAGAGAGAGAAAAGATAAATCAAGGCAAAGTTGAAAGAATATACCACAAAGAGAAGAAGAGGATAGAGATGGAGAAAGAGATAGAAGAAGTGAGGTATAAAATAGATGAGTTGTTGACCAGAGTAGAGAAAATGAGGAAAATTGAGAGCCCATACTATGGATGGGTGATGAAAAAGAAGCCACTCAAGTGGCCAATAAAGTAACATATAAAGAGAGGAAAGTGGAAGCCATGAGAGATGAAAGAATGTAGAAAATGTTGTTATGCAAGCAACATAAGAGTGAAATGATGAAGTATAGAAAGAGTGGGCAGCAAGGAGAATGAGAGGATGAAAAATACCTTGAAGAGGAGATGATGAAATTGAGTGAAGAAAAAGATGAAATTTATAGCTATCTAGTTGAAGAGAAGGATAAAGAAGTGGATTAAATTGAGGTTCTCATTGAAGGCTTAGAAAATGAAAAGAAATTGAGTGAATAAGGTGTAACTTCTGATCACACATATATTTATGTGAGTGATGATCAGTTGGAGGTAGAAATAGTAGCCTTAGAGAAGGAATTAAATGTTAAAGTGAGAGATTATGAAGGGAAAAAATAGGTTACATAATTTGAGAATCTTGTGAATAAGGAAGAATAACATAAAGAAGAAAGATTGATAATAAAAGAGCAACAGATTGAAGTAGGTAACCAAGAAATTGTATTTGTCTTAATAACAAACATGAAAGGTTTCTCAAAATAAGGTAAGAGTGCAGGTACATCAGTATTATATTGGGACATATATAACCCATATGATATAAGTACATAAGTAAGAGGGAGTGCACATGGAGTCTAAGTTGATACAATCACATGGTGGAAGCAAGAAGGTGGACTTGTCTCTGATAGGGGCAAGCATGAGAGTAAAAAAAATGAATAGCTGAGATAAGAAATAACAACATAAGACAAAGAGGGTCCAATATATATGAATTATAAGACACAGAAGAAGCATGTAGTGATTTATTAGAGTTTCATTTCTTCTTCCCCAGGAGTATGATGTAGGGGCATCATGTAAACAATATATAGATAGTCTTAAGTGAGTGTGTTTTCATCATTTTGGCTTTGTTTTGGTGTTATAGGTATTTTATAGGTCCAATAAGGATTTTATAGGTCTTTACATGTCTTATTTTAGAGGTTCTTGGCCTAGATAATTTTTCCCACCAAAACCCCAATTTGAATATTTGAAATGTTAGTAAGGTTAGGAGCATTTTGGTGGTGTCAAAACATGTCATGTCAGTATGTGTTAGCAAAGATTCGTGTAGGGATATAGGTGTGCATAATAAGGTGATTTACATAAATAAAGTGGAATTAAGCAAGAAATGTGAATGTAAAGCATTTTTGAAGGTAGTTGCCAAGAAATTTAATTATGTAAGGAAGTTAGTTTCTTATGTTGCAATGAGTTTTTGGATTGTAAAAAGGTGGTAGTATCATATAGGAGAAGTAGGTAGTTTTAGAGGAGTTAGTTTTGAAAGATTAGAGAGGAAAAAGTACAAAGGGAAAGATGGAAGGGAGTGAAAAACCATGAAACCCTATTTATACCATATGACAATATTGGCAATGTAAGTAAATAAATCAATAAAAGATAAGATATCTAAAATAAGTGATTTTGTATTACTATGTTGATCTCATTTATGATGGTTACTGATATTCTAAAGCTTTGAATCTTTTTAAGGTAGTCATTAATTTTGTATTACTATGTTGATCTCATTTTAAGATTATTGTTAGATGAGATGTTATGTTCAATGAAAAATTCATGAAAAGGAAGGAGGTACAACAAACACCTAAAATTGTACTTGTTAAGGTAGTCAAAGAAGAAACAGATGAAAAGAAGCATGTTGAAGGTCCAGATAAAATTGTAGAGCACCAAAAAAAATAACCACAACTAAGAATATATGCACATATCAATAATTTTATAGAGCTATACTTCTATTTTTCAATCATCTTGTTATTTGTTAACTGATGAGGGTGAACCTAGTTCATTTCAAGAAGCTAGATAATCTAAAAAATGCAAAAAAATGGAGGAAATCCATGGAAGAAGAAATGAAATCTCTTCATAAAAATGAAACATGGGAGCTTATGGATCTCCCACCTAGAAGAAAGGTAGTTAAAAACACTTGGGTGTACAAATTTAAGAAGAATAATGATGGGTTATTGGAGCGGTATAAAACTTGTTTGGTGTAAAAAGGTTATGTACATAAGTTAGGTATAGAATTCAATGAAATATGGCCTCCAGTTATGAAGCTAACCACTTTCATAGTGTTAATTACAATTTTAGTAGATCAGAATATAAAACTATAGAAACTTGATGTGAAAACAACATTCCTACATGGTGATCTCAAAGAGGAGATTTATATGGATTAGCCTAAGGTTTATGAGGAAAGAAGCATAGAGTAGTTAGTTTGTATATTAAGTAAATCTTTATATCAGTTAAAACAAGAACCAAGGTGTGGTACAAAAATTTTAACACCTTCACGAAGAGCCAAGTTGTTTGTAGAAGTGAAGTTGATCATTTTGCATATCATAGAAGGTTCATTGATGGAAGATTTATTATCTTACTTCTATATGTTGATGATATATTGGTTGCAGGCTCCAACATGAATAAAATAAATAATTTAAAGGATCATTTGAATAGGACATTTGAGATGAAGTATTTAAGAGAAGAAAACCAAATTTTATGGATGAATAAGATAGGAAAACAAGGAAGATCTAGTTGTCTTAGAAGACATATCTTGAGAATATTCAATAGTGGTTCAATATGTAGAATTCAATACCAGTCAGTGCCCCACTTCCTAAAAATTTTATGTTATCTTCTAAGCAGTGTCCTAGAACATGGGAGAAGAAGACAAGTATGTTTCATGTACCATATTCATCATCAGTGGTGAGCCTCATGTATTACATGGTGTGTACTAGACCAGATATTTCCCAAGTTATGGGAGTTGTGAGCTAGTTCATGGAAAATTTTAGAAATGAGAATTTATCTATGGTATAATGGATATTCAAATATTTGAGAGGTACTTTAGATGTTGTAATCTACTATGGAGGATCAAATTTATAAATTAGAGGTTTTATAGATTTAAATTTTGGTGGTGATAGAGATGGATGAAAGTCCAATATAGGATATGGTTTTACTCCTTCTAGTGGAGGTGTAAGTTGGGCTTTATTAAGGTCAACATACCCCTATTTATGAAAAATGGGGACCCATGTGTCAAATTGTGAAAATTTGTAGCTTGAAATTGAAAATTCACTTGATCAGAGTGTCTTTAGCATGATTTCACATCATTTTTATTTGAATATCATCCACACTTGGCTTGGTTAGCATATTTATCCATGGTTTTAGTTTACCCTTATCTAAAGTGCTAACATTTGATCTCTATGTTTTAGGGTGTAGGTCTAATAAGGTCTAATTAGAATGAAAAATGCTTGGGTTTAATGATTTTAATGTTAACTTGATTATTTACTAACCTTTAGGTTTTTAGATTATTTGAATAGTTAAATACTTAATTTAAGTTTGATCTAAGTACTTGATTTGAATCTGATGCAAATTTTTATGTAGGGACATTTTAAATAATGTTATGAGCTTAGTTTATTTTTATTTCCTAAGGCTTAGTCATGTTTTTAAACATGACCAAACCTTAGTCAAAAATCCTTTCTTAGTCTCTTTTATGTAATGAGCCCCCCTTTTGGACCTTTCTATTATTCATGTGGTCTAATCTAAATGCAAAGTCCTTTGGTTATGTTTTTAACCATCAGGTTTTATATTTCAGATACTTTGTCCAATTAATTTTGGGATTTTATTCAATAATTATTTTAGGACTTATAGAATTGGTCTATTTAAAAAGTATTCCTTTAGACTTATCTATGTTGAGACAATTGTTTTAGACATTTTTATCCAAAATAATTTCCCCATGAAATTATTCTATCAGGCATTTTGACTGACAAAATTACCCTTTAGACTCTTTGCACATACCCTTTAGTATACTTGTTTTAGACTTATTACTTTTTGTAAGTGATCTTCAAGATTTTTGTTTTTGACATTTTGTCCAATGAAAAAGTCCCGAAACATCTTTCCCATATCAAGTTGTGTACAACTCTTTGGAAATAGCCCTTTGCCTTAATAGAATTATCCTTCAAACTTTTTGTTTAGGCAAATTATTCTTTGGGATTTTTTTCCAAGATTTATTTTAAAGATTTTGTTTGATAGATCTGGCTTTCAAGACTTTTGTTTTCAATGTTCCATTTCCTTCAGACATTTTGTCTAACAAAATTTGGTCTTTGGGGTAAATGTGTCAAACATTTTGTCCAAGCCAATTTCCCCAAAAAAAATCCTTTTCCAAGTTCCTTGAAAGGAATGCCTTTTGGCTTCTATGAAATTATCCTTCATCTTTTTTAATATACCCTTCAGGTTTTTTGTAAGAGGTACTTTATCTTCTAGACATACCCTTTAGGATTTTCTTAAATGACCCTTTGGAATTTTATCATCAGGCATTTTATCCTATGCAAAATTCTTAAAACATTGACCCCAAAGGTATATGCCCTTCAACCTTTGTGAAATTTACCCTTTGAAAGTTTATAAATGGACATTTTCACTCTAGACTTTCCCTTCAGGACTTTTGTCCCAGGAAAATGCCCTACTAATTGACTCTTCAAGAGGATTGTTTTGGACATTTTGTCTAAAACATTTCCCCTGACACCAAAAATATTGAAATAAATTGACCAAATAAATTCAAGTACCTTATATATATATATATATGTTAAAGTTATTTTGTATTTATATTTGTAGGATAAAAGTGAACTACAAAATAACAAGTGGTAAGCTTGGTAGATAGTCTCAAATATGATCTTAAATTTGATGATCATGTGCTCATCAATGACATCCATGAAAATGTAAATGATGATCACATGAACATCAAATTTAACATAGTAAATAGTCCTAAAGATGAGATTAAATTTGATTGTCATATGTCCATCAATGATATCCATGCATACATCAAATGACAATCATATGAACATCAAATTTAACACATCAATGAGCCTCAATAATGTGTTTAAAATTGATATTTTCCCACCCATCGATGACATCTATGTAGACATCAAATGATGGTTATGTAGACATCAAATTTAAGATAACAAAGATCCCTATAAATGCATTTAAAATTGATGATCGTGCACCCATAAATGACATCTACATAGACATCAAATGATATTCACACAAATGCCAAATTTAATATAATTGGATGGATCCAAATAATTTCAAGATCTATATTTTGTGTTGCTCTATCCAAGCTTATCTGATGGTGTAAAACAAATATAGACTTTTCAAAGAGGCTTAGAACTAATGAAATTTGAGTAGGATGCCATAGAAGTGTAAAGAAGGTGCCACATAAGTAATGGCAATAAAATAAAGATTTTATGGATTGAGGATGCAAAGGATCAAGCTAAGGAGAGTTAGATTATCACTTGTGAAAGAACACTTCAATCTAGAAGCTAACCCAAAGTCTAGTTGGGTTGTTAATAGATAAGGTCAAAAACATCAATGTAGTTAGAAGGATTAGATAGAATGGATAAATACCACAAAGGGCTTGGTAGATCAAATGAAAGAGTTCTTCATAGAACCAATTGTCAACCTTGTGCCAATTGAGAAATAACATCAATAAACAATGAATACCCTACAATAGTAACTCAAAACTTAAGTAGCATAAGGGTCCTAAAGCTTAATGAAATGATAATATTCATTTTGTAACCAACTTTGTATAATATTTTGAAACAAGATATTATTTTGTATAGACATGTACAATTTGTAAGAGTACATTATATATAAACTAGTCTATTAAAAGGAAAAGGTCATTTATTCTAAAATAAAATAGAAAGGACACCTATCTTATACACTTATACAAATGTAATTAGATGAGACTGATAGGCATGTTGCCTTGCATCTTATAAAAGGATCATTTTGAATTGTCAAAAAGATGGAGTTATTAGACCCAAATTAATTCATAAACTAGGAGCAATTAATATAAGAAAGTAATTCTACAAATATTGTCCAGTATTTGTTTGTGTTCATTATTATCATAGCTTCTCTCTCACTTATCATTCTAATTCCTATATTTGAATAGTTCTTATGAATTCTTAGTGTTTACATTTGATTATATAGTTATTAACTTGTGCTAATGCTAGGTTGACTTAAATTCCTTAGGTTCATTTCATTTTCTTACTCTTCTTACATTTGGGCTAATGTTGTTTTCTTGTAGGGGTAAATCTTTAAAGTGATCTAGGTTTTAATTTTCATTATTTCCATCTTCCTTAGGAGTTTGCCTAATGTGTGATAGGATTTGGGCTTAATTTTTTTCATGTTACACATTGGTTAAGTACATGCCTAGATGAAATCTAAATTTTGTCATGATGTTTGGAATGAAGATCAACAACATTTCTTTTTGCCCTACCCTTTCTTTTGCTTCTTTATTAAATAGATCACCTTAGTTTAATTATCATTTTACATACCCATATTAGATTAGTTATTATATTATTTTTTATCATAATTCACTATTCTTAGCATAGTTGCTTCATAATTTGCATAGATCTACTATTTGGCCATGGTGGCTCCCAACCACCAAATTTATAAATATTGTGAAATAGTCATTTATTCTACCTCTATTACACCAATAGATAATAGGATTATCATTAATTAAAACTCATGCATTGCATTCATAGGAACTCAAAAATGAAAAGTGTTTATTAAACATTCTGGGCATCTATGGTATACATTTAGGCATCAACAAGAGGAGCTTTATTGGTGCTAAAAGGAGGACCCAATGGATATTTGTGAATTTGTAAGATATTTGCTAGTTTTTGGTGTATTTTGATCAAAGATCACTCTATTCATTTCATACTTGTGTTTATTTTCTCATAATTATGTAAAGGTTGGTGATCTTCATGGTCTTAGACCAAAATTTATGATTCTTTTAGACAAAGATCAATATTCTTTGAAGATCCATAGATATTCAGGTAAAGTTAGTTCATGCTTTGTGTATTCCCCTTGTTTAAGGTTAGTAATATCAATTTTGTAAAAATATTGACTAGTTCTTTGAAAATTTGAGTTTATTAGAGCTTAGAGGTGTAAAGATTGCTCTCATTCATCAATCTAGATGTATATTTGAGCTTATTTAGTTAAAGATAGTCATGTTTTACATGTATTTATGAAAAATTATCTTAATGTGAAAACTTAATCATTATACTTTTCAAAGGTTGGTTTGATGTATCATATTTTAAATAGGTTTCAAAGTCACAAACTAGAATTTTCCAATGTGAGGCTTAGGTGAGCAAAATTCCCAAAGTCTTAAACACTTCACCAGTTCTAGGTACTCATGTGTTCAAGGCATGGCTTGGTTAGGTGGTTATTTAATCAAAATGTCAAGTATATTAGATGATCTTCCTCAAAATACTAAAATATATTTACCTTCTTTTAATCCTAATGGAGTTGTCATTGCTGAAGAACATGTTAAAATATTTAAGGATATTTTGAGACTCTTGAATTTTATTCACGAGGATGTAGCATGTATATTGTTCCCATTTACTTTCAAATATGTTGCATATGAATGGTTCCTTAACCTTCTAGATGATTATATTTCTATTTGGGATGATTGTAATAAGATCTTTATTAATCAATTTGGTAAAATAATTAGTCCATGTATTCTATATTAGCAGTTGATCACAACTAAAAGGGATATTAATGAAACCATCTAAGTCTTTAATGCTTGGTTATAAAAATATGTTTAGTATAACTATATCCCTTTATAAAACCAATGAGGCTTTAGCCTTAGAAATTTATAAGGATGTTATAGATCCCATGACCTCCATGTTCCTGAAAAGGTCTTTTCTAGTCATAAATGCTTACTTTGATGTTGTGATCATTACTGACAAAATACAAACCCAAGGTTAGAGGGAATATTTCATGCCTAATGTCAATTCAAATTGGCCCATCATAATTTTCATTCCTAGTATACTTACTTTAACACTAATTTATAACCAATTGCCCTTGAGTCATACATATCCTAGCCAAAACCTAGTGTTCCTAAATGGGACTACAAGTGGATCCCATCCACAAAATAATGAAACTATAATGGCCACAACTAGTAGTAATGCTCCAATTTGTGAGCTTGAGACACCAAAAAATTCAAATGACTTGATATTATAAATGGTCCAAAAATTGAGCACTGACTTTCTTTAGTTGTAAAAAAAAGTAGGAAATAGAAGGGAAAGCTCTAATAGAAACTATGTTTCTCAAAGATTTAACAGGCCTCCAAATGGGTTTCATGAAAATAAAAATAATGTATCATTTAGAAACATACATGAAATGAGTTTATATGATATAGATTTGGCTGATCATTGCTATATTTTTGAAGCATCTCAAGGTGAAAGGGATACAACTAAAATCATGCCTAATCAAGACCTTATTATAGGGACATCTAGCATTGTAAGGACATCTCAAGGTTTCATGACAAAGGATTTTGATTTTCCATTTGAAGATGAAGATGAACCAATTGAAGAAGTTGCATCTGAGATGAATCATATTCCTAAAGATGTAAAAGTGATTGTAATTAAAAACCAACAAAACATCATCCTTAGAACATTTTTAGATTAAGAAGAAGATTTTATATAAATGGATATCGATCAAGCATGAGATAATCTTTATTTAGAAGGTAGATAGAAAGACAACCCATACATATTTATTTTTGAAATGGAGAATACCCCTAAATAAGATGATCATTGGAAGAAGTCATACCATGATTTCTTAAATGGAATTAAAGAGTTAGAGATGGTAGATGATGGGATAACAACACATGGATGCTTCATCTAAGGATTTCACCAATGATTTGGAGTTCCTAGAAGATTATATTATTTTGGAGGTCCTAAACCAAGAAAATATAGAGCCTGATTGGATGAAAGAGCTACCTTCCTTCATCGAGGATGAAGATGAAGCAAATGAAATAGATGAGAAATTATCATATGACTTCATCAAGAGGTTAGTATTATGGGACCAACATATTTTTGATGGGATTATAGATGAACATAATTTAATTGATTAGGATGAAGAAGATTTTGGGATGATTTGGAAGATTTTTGTGTAAAGATTGGTAGTCCATGCCCACCTCAAAAAGAACCTAATGAAGACATCGGTCTAAAGATACTAGCTAAGCTACCATTATTGAGTGAATATGTTATAAGCCACTATATATCTATTGATGAAGCAAAAATAACACTCATATTATAAATTAAAAGAATTTGGGAGGAAGATGATTGGGTCTTAGATTCATATCTTCAATCCATGCATCTGAGAATGTTGATAGGAGATCGAGTTACATCACCTAGAAGGCAAAAGCATGCAAATACTCCCATCCACAATAAGAGGACATTGAATGGAAGTAATCATGGTTTAAGGTTTTTTAGTAGACTAAATAATTTTCCATTTGATTTGGGAAGTAAGTAATTTAAGAAGTTAGTGTAGGGTTTAGTTTAGTTTTATTCTTGTTTTGGTTCTTGATTTTTTCCTTCTTATCCCTTGTTTGTATATAGTACCTATTTATATTTGTTTATTTTCTCTTGATTTGTTCTTTGATTTTAAATAAGTCATTTTGGAAAATTCTCAACTCAAATTTTTATCTAGTTGCTCAAAAAACTTCATAGTTTAGAAATGCAAGTATGACTTCTCAACTTTGGTTGATCATAGATTATTGAAATAGGAGCTTGATGTTGTAGTTTAGAGAAACTAGCAATGATTGATGGATGAGTTAATTTTTTCTTGAGATTTTAAACCTTATTCTTATTTAAGATTGGTTTTAAAAATAATTACACATGTAGGATGAAATCTTAAACTATTAAGACATAGTCATTTTTGCACTTGAAAAAACATTAATTGCCTAGGACAAAGTTTACAGCCAAGGATGATTGTCTAAAAATCAAATACTTGACCAAATCCCTAAACTTGAACCTAGTTCCCAAACTTTGCTGAAAATCCAAAAATGACTTGAAAAATAAAAAAACAAGGGCTTATTTCAAAATCAAAAGGTTTCTAAGTAGAAGTGATTCTGGAAATCTCCACTGGGGTTATGGATGCCTAGATGGAAATGGAGTAAATCCTTAAGTAGATCCAAAGGCAATTTTGTCAGGGTTATGGATGCATGGCTGGCTACAAAGCAATGACCAAGCCTTATTTGATCTAAAGCATAATTCTCAATGAATATTTAAACATGTTGGAAGTTAATGTTAGTGATTAAAGTCATGAACCTAGAAGTTGTTCTCTAAATCCTTTGATAATTAGTAATAATCAAAGCACACACACATAACATGACTAAGTTTTGATATTTGATCCTAATTCTACATGTACAATATTTATTCTAACCATGAACTAATATTAATAATGTTACTTGATCAATTGGAATAAGTGGATTACTTATTAGTCTAAACCAGAGTCTCTAAATTATAATATATTACTATGTTTCTCCCAGAAGTTACCATTTGTTGAGTTCAACATACCCCCATTTCTAAAAAATGGGGACCCATGTGTCAAATTATGCAAATTTGTACCTTGAAATTGAAGATTCAATCGATTAGAGTGTCTTTAGCATGATTGTACATAATTTTTTAATATCATCCACACTTAGTATGGTTAGCATATTTGTCCATGGTTCTAGATTACCCTTATCTAAAGTGCTAACATTGGATCTCTATGTTTCAGGTTACAAGTTTAATGAGGTCTAATTAGAATGAAAAATGCTTGGGTTTAATGATTTTAATGTTAACTTGATTATTTACTAAACTTTGGTTTGTTAGATTCATATTTGAATAGCTAAACCCTTAATCTAAGTTTAATCTAAGTACTTGATTTGAATCTAGTAGGAACTTTTTACGTGGGGACATTATAAATAATTATATGGGCTTAGTTTATTTTTATTTCCTAAGGCTTAGTTATGTTTTTCAACTTGGCAAAACCTTATTCTAACATCTGTGCTTAGTCCCTTTTATGTTTTGAGCCCCCCTTTCAGAGATTTCTATTATTCATGTGGTATAATCTAAATGTAAAGTATTTTTATTGTGTTTCTAACTATCAGGTTTTATATTTCAGATACTTTGTCCAAGTAATTTCAATATTTTATTCAAGAATTCTTTCAAGACTTATGCAATTGGTCTATGTTAAAAGTATTCATCTGGACTTATCTATGTCAGGACAATTGTTTCAAACATTTTATTTGAAACAATTTCACTGTGAACTTATTCTATTGAGAATTTTGCTGAATAGAATTTCCCTTCGACCTATTTGTACTTATCTTTTGGCATATTTCTTTTGAACTTATTTTTTTTTAAGTGACCCTTTAGTCTTTTTATTTCAAAAAATTTCTTCAATGCAAAAGGCCCAAAACATCTTCCCCATAGTAAGTTATTTGCAACTCTTTTTAATTTCCCTTTACCTTAATAGAATTATCCTTCATACTTTTTGTTTAGGAAAATTATTCTTTGTGATATTTGTCTAGGATTTATTTCAAAAAATTTGTCTGATAGATCTGGATTTCAGGACTTTTATTTTCAATGTTCCATTTCCTTTTGACATTTTATCTTATAAAATTTGGTCTTCGGGGGAAATGTGTCAAACATTTTGTCTGAGTCAATTTCCCTTAAAAAAATATCCTTCACCAAGTTCCCCAAAAGGAATGCCTTTCAGATTTTTTTAAATTATCCTTTAGCTTTTTGAATATGCCATTTGAGATTTTTGTAAGAGGCACTTTATAATCCAAACATATCCTTTGAGCTTTTTCTAAAATGACCCTCCAAACTTTTTTCATTAGATATTTTGTCTGAAGTAAAGGAATTGAAATAATGACCCCAAGGGCACATGCCCTTCAGCTTTTATGCAATTTACCCTTTGGAAATTTTGAAATGTACACTTGCCCTCAAAACTTGCCCTTTGGGACTTCTGTCCTAGGCAAATGCCCTACCAAGTAACTCTTTGAGAGGATTGCTTTAGATAAAATTTCCAAAACATTTCCCCCAATATTAAAAATCTTGAAACAAATTGCTCAAATTAATTCAAGTGCCTTATACATATATATGTTACATTCATTTTGTCTTTATATTTCTAGGATCATAGTAAACCAAAAAATGAAAAGTGGTAAGCTTGGTAGACATTCCTAAATATGACCTTAAATTTTATGGTCATGTTCCCATCAATTATGTCTATGTAGACATCAAATTATGGTTGCACAGACATAAAATTTAACATAGTAAATAGTCCTAAAGATGATCTTAAATTTGATGGTTGTGTGCTTATTAATGACATCCATGTAGACATCAAATGATATTTGTTTGGACATAAAATTTAATACAATAAGGAGCCTCGATGACATGTTTAAAATTAATGGTCGTGAACCCATCAATGTTGTCCATGTGGATGTAAAATGATAGTTACATGGACATCAAATTTAAGATAGCAAATATCCTCATGGATGCATTTAAAATTGATGTTCATGCACCCATCAATGACATCCATGTGAACATTAAATGATGGTCATGTGGATGTTAAATTTAGAGAGCTGGCTAGATCTAAATAATTTAAAGATCTATGGTCCATGTTGATCCAAGCAGGCTGATCTGATGGTGCAAAATAAAGATGGACTTTTCAAAGAGGATTTAAACTTAAGAAATTTGAGAAAGATTTTATAAAAATACAATGAATGTGCTATATAATAAAAAGTGACAAAATAAATATTTTATGGACTGATGATGTGAAAGACTAAGCCAAAGAGAGATATATTATCACATGTGCAAGAACACTTTGATCTAGAAGTTAACTCAAAACCTAATTGGGTTATTAATAGATAAGGTCAAAAACATAAATTCATAGATATAATGGATAAATACCACATAGGGTTTAGAAGATCAAATGAAGGAGTTCTTCATAAAACCAATCATTGACCTTGTACCAATTGAAAAATAACATCAATGAACAATGAGGACCCTACAATAATAACTTAGAGCTTCAAAAACATAAGGGTCCTAATGGTTAATGAAATGTGAATATTAATTTTGTAACCAACTTTGTATAATATTTTGAAATAGGATATTCTTTTGTATAGACATGTGTAATTTTTAAGAGCACATTGTCTATAAACCAATCTATTAAAAGGAAAAGGTCATTTGTTCTAGAATGCAACAAAAAGGACACCTATTCTATACACTTGTACAAATGTAATTGGATGAGATTGAATGACATTCTACCTTGTATCTTATAAAAGGAGCATTATCAATTGTCAAAAAAAGGGAGTTCTTAGAGCCAAATTACTTTGTAAACTAGGAACAATTGATATAAGCAAGGAATTCTACAAAGATTGTCTAGTATTTGCTTGTGTTCATTATTATCATAGTTTCCCTCTCACTTGTTATTCTAATTGCTAGATCTCAATGGTTCTTATGAATTCTTTGTGTGTACATTTTATTATAGAGTTGTTAACTTGTGCCAATGCTATGTTGATTGAAAGTCCTTAGGTTCATTTTGCTTTCTTACTCTTCTTACATTTGGGCTAATATTATTTGCTTGCATGGGTAAATCTTTAAAGTCAACCAGGTTTTGATTTGCATTATTTCCATCTTCCTTAAGAGTTTTTTTGATTTGTGATATTATTTGGGCTTAATTTGTTTCATGTTACACATTGGTTAAGTGCATGCCTAGATGAAATCTGAACTTTGTCATGATGTTTGGAATGAAGATCAACAATATTTCTTTATTTTTACCCTACCCTTCCTTTTAATTCTTTTTTAATTGGATCACCTTAGTTTAATTTTCATTCTACATATCCATCTTATAATAGTTATTAGATTATTTCTTGATCATAATTCACTCTTCTTATCATAGTCGCTTCATACTTTACATAGATCTACTATTTGGTGGCTCCCAACCACCAAATTTATAAATATTGTGACACAATCGTTTATTATACCTCTATTCCACCAATATATAATAGGATTGTCACAACCTAAAACTCATGCATTGGATTCTTAGGAATTCAAAATTAGGAAGTGTTTCTTAAACACTCTAGGCACCTATGGTACACATTTAGGCATCAACAGGCTTCTAAGTTGTAACTAGTGGTGGATTTATCAACCATTGAAGCATAGTATATGACTAAAAATTAAGGTTACAAATAGGCAACATGGTTAGAGTGAATGTTGGGTGACTTTAGGGAAATATAGGGTAAGATTACTTTACATTTTGATAGAGTGTAATTTATTCAGTTAAGAATGTAAAATTTCATGATCACATGAAATATATTGACATCAAGAACCAATTTATTGGGAGCATGTTTGAGGATGATAGAATCCTATTGAATAAAATTGATACTACACATAATGTTGTAGAAATATTGACAAAGTCAAATAGGGTAGAGAATTTTGAGTGGTGCAAAACTTCTCTAGGCTTGTTGAAATTGTGACGAAGGCAAAAATGGGAAATGAAAGAAAATGGATGGTAGAATACTCAAGTGTATTAAATATTGAATATTTACTTCAAATGTGAGAATATTAGGATGTGAATTCATTATTCATGGTGATGAGGTGTCAAACATTATTCATGTAGTAAGGTAGAAAACACTATTCATGTGATGAGGTGGTAATCATTATTCATATGATGAAGTGGTAGTTACTATTCACTATGATTAGGTGGTAGTTATTATTCACTATGGTAAGGTGGAAATTAATATTCATGCTGAGGTGGCATGTGGGGTGTAATACTCCACTAAGGCACATGGGTTTACCTTTAGTGATGAACATGGGTTAGTGTGATTGACCTGAGTAGGTATGGGGTGCATTTCTATAAGGGATCCATTATCTAATTATTTGGTTAAATTCAAAAAGATGATTAAACATATTTTGACTTTTGTGATTAAGTGGAAGACAAAGACAAATTGTCACTTGGAGGTTCCACTACTTTTTGGACCTTGATCATGTGGAGGAAACATGTTACTATTGATCACTATTACACATACTAGGAGTATGGTGCATTTATGACCTTCCTAGGAGTTTCTCTCATATATTCTATCTTTTATGTCTATTAAATGTTGTTAATCCTTTTATAATTGCATGCTTGGATATAACACTTAATAACAAGATTGTATGCTTAGAAGTTTAAGATTTAATGCTTTGTAATCTTGGATTTATTGTATTTTTTAATGTAATTATTATAAAAGAGTTTATTGAGGAAGCTATTTGTAAAGGAGGTTTTCTAAAGTTAATATAAGTCTGGAAGCTACCATTGCCTCATGGTTTTTCCTTGTACATTGAAAGGTTTCCATGTAATCTCTTGTGTGATGTGTTATTCTTTGTTCATTATTATGTAGCTTGATTTATTATGCATTATTTAATTGTATGGTTTGGATATTATTTCATAACAATGAATGTATAAACAAGAATACACAATGAAATTGTCAAGATAAATGTTATCTTAGGCACACAAATAAGTGATCAGAAATGAACACTAAGAGTTGAATATAACTACTTGGGGAGAGATATATGATATCCATCATGGAATCAAAAATATAGTAAGATACATGATGTATATCATGGAATAAAAAAGTGATAAAAAAGTGTCATGGCCATGACACACACAAATAAAGAGTACACACAAAGCATACAAAACACAAAATGAAAGATCAAGGGGCCACATATAAGGGGCATTTTCAAATGTCAATCATATGCATACAAACATATAATGAATTATTTGATCCCCACATAAGGACATGCTTTATTGTCCACAATCTAAACATAGAATACATACAATACATGAATCAAGAAAGAAAACATGAAAATCATGCATGGATATATGTATTTGATCAACATAAACAATTCATAACACTAGTAGATTCAATAACTTAGGTAACTAGTGAGATATCAATGTGTTAGTAATTTAGAAATATAGATAGATGTTATGCCATATAAATAATTGAGGTATGAATAGTAAAGGATAACTAAATAAAGATAAAACCTATATAAAATATGTTCCCAATGATCTTTTTGATGTATACACAAGATATAAAATTCATGTGTTTGGTTTGGACATAAGTAATGATAACATGTGATCACTAGGATAAAATTAGGGGAATAGGATAACAACACAATGTGATCTTATTTAAATAGGGTGATCCTATTTATTTATAGTTTCTAAGTCTAAGATAGTGAAATAACCACCAACTATTTATAGGAATGACATCCTGTATGTTATGCACTCACTCATGTATACTTGTGAAGCATATATGATATGAAACTAGATATAAATAAGTACTAAATAACTATGCACAAATTAATAGATTTAACTGAATTAAACATAAGCATGCAAAGGTCTTGATTTTTAAATTTTCTTAGAATATTTGATTTTTTATGTATTTGCATATATGAAATGAGAAAAGATAAATAAGGATAATACTCAATGACTCCTTTAAGAGCCTTACCAGTAATAGATCATGTATTAAACAAAGTAATGGTGACCTATTATAAATGAAAAGTATCATGCCAATGTGTGGGTTATGTATCATTTCCATATTCATATTTTGCATAATCAGTATCATCGAGATCATACCAATTTTTAGTATTATAATCATTATCATATTGATTATGCCACTCTTATCTTCATTTGTATCTAGATATGTAAAATAACTTCCTCAAATTATGGTATTGACTTTGTTGATTTCTCTTGTGCAATATGTATTGTATCATTTTCCTTTGCTAATATCCCATTACTTGTATTTGTGTGTATGCTATATAAAGATATGCTTTATTTTTATGATTTTTCTCTAAAGATATTCCTTCTTCAAAAAAATATGTAACCTTTCCTTCATGTTTTAATGATATGCAACCTTTATTTTTATCAATCATTGCTCTTATTTATTTTAGCAATGCTCTTATAAAAATAACATTGTATGCACTTGGATTTGAAATGACATGAAAATTAAGATAACACTTTTTAAAAGAAAGAAAAAATATTAATTTAATTGATCCCATACATGTTGTAGATGCATTATTTTGATCCAAGTATTGAAGTTTATTTACAATAGATATAAGAAATCACATAGAACAAAAATTTATTTCTTGATATTCCATAACCTTGACATCAATAACACTATAGTGAAAGGCTCTTGATATGAAGAGAGACTTGTAATTTCCCCATTTATAACTACATTTGAAACATTATATTTTTAATGTATTTCTTGATTTGGAAACTCTTTCACTAGAAACCCTCTTTTAAGAATGTTTTTTCTCTTATCTTAAATTTGTTTTTACAGTTCTCTTTTAGTAAGTGTACTTTTTATTACTATAACCTTTGGTTTTCAAACTGTTCCTTTTGTAATTTTTATTTTTCATCTTGTGCCTTTTGTACTCTTGATTTCTTTATTTTTTCTATTTGAACCTCTACTTGCCTTGAATTATTTATTGATATCCATTCTTATTGTCTTTGATCCTATTGTACTAATTATGATGTTTTCACTTGTTCTATTTGCACTTGTTCCACTATAGGTTTCTTGATTGATGTATGTGATATAGGATCACCACTATCAATAGTATTTTGTATGTTATTATTCAAATCCTAACAATCATTTTTATGATACCCATGCATTATATGATATACATAATAGTTTTTTGGTCTTATTAAAGGATATATAAAAGATATTTTGATCGAATTGTTATGAAGCATTTCCATTAAAATATCACTTGAAATCTTATTATCCTTTTTTACACTTTTTAAAACATTAGTTGTATATGTATTTTGTTTTAGTTTTCCATTTTAATATGAGTTTTTTTTAGGCACAACATTTCTAGATTAAGATACAAATGCATGATTAAAAGTGACATTTTATGGATTATTTGCATATGTGATTTTATTTTCCAATAATCCAATCTTTGAATTGAAATACTAATTTTTATTTTATAATTATTATTTTTAACTTACTCATAATGATGATTTGATACTAAAGGGATTTAAAATATCAAACCCTAGGTACTTTTGATTGAATATGCAAAGAGACACCCTCAAGAGGAGATGTGGGAGGTTGAGGGGTTTTGGGAAGGATATGTTGGTTACCTTATTTTGGCACTATAGGATGGGCCACATTACCCCTTGGAGTAGGGATATCATATACTTGGTTAAAGGTAAAATATTTATCACCTTATTGAGGGTTAGGTGGAGGAAGACATTCTTTTTTAGTCATTGTAATTTATACAAAGACTAAGATGAGAATAAGAAGAGAGAGACATATGAATTATAACAAACACTCCAACATTATAAAGAATCATAATTTAATTTGAAACTTTAGGAGAACAAAATTTTATAAGTAAACCCAAGGGATAATAATAGGGATTATAGTGTTTGACAAATAAAATGGGTTAATAAATATGTTTTATCAAATTTAGGAAACTATGAGAATGTTAGATCATAATTAGACAAACCATTATGAAAAAATGGAATGATACATATATGCAATAAATGACATAAACTAATTTTTAACTTAATAAATTTATAACAATAATAAATATGGAAATTACAATGGATAACACAAACTTAGTTAGAAAACTATGATGCAAACTGTTTATCAAATTGAAACTAATAGGGAGGTTGTGTTGACTAAGTGTAGATCTAGAATAGGACATGGCAAGGTTTCAACACATCATATTTGTAATTGAATGGGATTGAAATGCAATATTATCCATAAGAATCATAGTGTCTAACATATAATATAGCTATCAATTTTTTGTGGTAGGTTAGACTTCACCTATGTCTTGTGTGGAATGTGTAGGAGCTTCCAATACATTATGAAAATCGCCATGTATATCCTCTTTCACTTGAAACCCTAACTTATTGACATAATAAAATCAAAGAAATCATAGATTAAAAATGGGTTAGTGATTTAATTTGTTCTTGACCTTAACACCCCTTGTGTTGAGCATTGTCGACATACCAATACTCTAAAGAGGGTTCAAACTACATGTAGTTCTCCCATGTTACAGTGGTGTGATGAAATACTGAATAAAAATGATAGATGTTGGTGAAATATTAGTATTATTAAGTTTTTTAATCATTAATTATGACCTTGGAAGTGTATTTAAACTTTAACTTAGGGATATTGGGGTTGTATGCAATTAGAATTGTGAGAAATAGGGAATTTTATCTCAATGTGCAAATAGAATTCTAGTGTTTTTAGTATGGAATCCTCTTATGTGAAAAATGGTTTGAAATGTTTATTATAGTGATATTTTTATAATTAATTTATATGGGTATTGATAAACTTTTGGGATGACCTGTTTTATGAAATTAAAATTTAGAAATTAGTTATTATTTGGTAACAAGATAAGAGTGATGGATCTGGACAAGAGAGTAATATGCTACTATCTAATTAGGGATATATTGTCAATGAAACACAAAAAAATGATTTGGGTACCAAGAATACTTTATAGGTGAGCTTGAAATACTTCACATGATGAATGAGCCATCCACATGAAAAGTTAAGGAAAGTGGTCAAAAGACCCTATAATAAGTCATGAGCCAAGTGTGTAAAAAGGGTGGTCACAAGTGCACTATTTTAACTTAAATGTTAATTTATGTGTCTAAAAAAAATACATGTAGTTTGAATTCCCTATTTTAAGTATTGAATATATAGGTAGTGCTCAACCATTTATTTAGGAGTCATTGGGTTCAACTCAACACACTGTTTTTCCCCTTTTATAGGCCTAAACCTAGTGTCAAAAGTGGCCCTAAGATTTAAGGATAAGGAGATAGGTTTCTGAAATCACACAAAAATATATTTCATGAATATAAAATAAAAATATGGATTAAAATTAGGTATAATTAACTACATGGAAAAAAAAATAAAAACCCACTTAGATGAATCTAATAGATATCAGATGCTAGTTTGTGTCAATACCATTTAAAAGCTAATGATTGTATCTAGGTGCATCTGGAGACACAATTACTTATCTAAGATACTCTTAATATATTTTTCCACCCTTTATACCACTTGCATCTAGTTTCAGACTTGCACCATACAGTAACATGCTAAATATCTTATTCCCTTAGGTATTTTCTATTTATATCAAGTGTAATTACCAAATGAGATTATGCATTTTACATTTAGGTTTGTGTTTATTGTTATATTTCATCATAAATCTGAATTATATAAAAGTTATATCTTCCTTAGTTTACATTAATAAAAAAATAAGGTAAACATATTTGGTAACACATTTATATACCAAGCATGTCAAACCTTAAGTATTCTCTTAGGTTTTCATCCTTCTTTCCAAGGTTTCAAATTTATGTATATAAATATAATTTTAATTTATGTTTTCTAATTTCTCCATACATTAAGACAATAAATATTTTTCAGTTTGGATCTACCATTTTGAACATTTTCATGATTTCATTCTATGCCATCTAAGAAGGCAAGTTACCTTGTCCCTCTAAGACAAAGTGATAGATTAAGTGGTGCATATATTAAGCATAATCTGATTCTTTTGGTTCCATCTAAAATGGCTAAAATAAATGCAATTAATGTTTATTATTCTTCTTATTTTGATGCTAACAAATTTTAATGAATATGTACAAATAAAATATTATGTTTAAATGCTTGATTTAGAACATGTCATTAAATATAATCATGAATACCAAGATAGAATCCATCATGATGACCTTAATGGGGTACATATTATTCAATTTAAACCATTGTCTAATTTTTGAAATTAAATTTCTCAAAATTTCTAAGAGTTGGATAAGATTTTAAAATTGATCCTAGAAGTTAAAGCTACACATAAAATGTAGGTTTCCACATTTGAGGAGTAACAACATGGATCCTTCATTATTTCTAATATACCTTTTGGATATACTAATTCCACCATCAATATTCAATCTAATACTATTGCTACTATTATTTTTTCTATATATTTGGTTACACATGTATGACCACTAAATGTGTAGGGGAAACACATGTTTTTTCCACATTGCCATGCCTTTTACTACACAATCAACATGAGTACATCCTAAAATGGCTACTCATGTGACATAATCATCCTAACCTACTACATGATTCCTCAAGTAAATTTTTATAACTCTATAGGCTAATGTGTTGTAGTTAGAGGAGGATGCTTATAGAGCAAGACATTTAACACATTTTCATGTTTTTATTAATAATCCAGTGAACTTATATATTTAAACTTATCCCTTATCCATGGGTTTCATAGCTCCTAAGCTTATAGTTTTTTATGGTAAAGTTGATCTAAAAAAACACCTAAGAGTTTTTCATGAAACATGTTAAAACTATGTATCAAATGAAAAATTATTGACCAAATTATTTTTATGATGTCTTAAGGACTATACTTTGAAATGGTTCTACAAAATCCCATTCTAATCAGTTAAGGAATTCAATCCTTTGGGAGATCAATTCATACCAATTTTTTCTATTAATATTAGTGAGAAATTGTCTTATGCTCAAATTGTTAAACCTTAATCAAAGATCTAATGATCCAATCAATGACTAGTGATTCAATATAAGACTACTATTTCTAAGATGAAAAATCCTATGGTTGATAATGAGTTACAATATCTCTTAAAGAAAAGTTTGCTCCCTCCTTTTCATGAGTCCATTATGTTTAATAAATTTATATCATTTGGTAATTTATGTCATACATTTAGAGATCTAGAAGTTACATTTATAAATTTGAATAAACTTGAGTATGCATGATGTATATCCTTTTTTCATAATCTACCTAACCTTACCCTGATACCTACACATAAATATTCTTTAATTGAGTCTTTAGTATCTCTTTTGTCTTGTCAACTCTCATTTGGGGTTCAAGGTCATGCTCTTTCTTGATCTCATGCACAAGGCTTCTTGTCTCCTTTTATTCTATGCCCTTAGGATATCAAACATTTCCCATTTATAAATATATCTCATTCAAGCCTTATCACATTCATTTTCTCACTCTTAACATTCCCCTTTATGTTCTCTCACACACAAGTCCTCTTGTCACTATTTGATTTTCAACTCCCAACTCACCCCATAACTTATTTAGGTCCTATATAGACTTATTTCACATGGATATATCCTATTAGGATTCACACACTTATATTCACCCAATTCAACCCCTCTCACAACCTCAATCCTCTTCTTGACTTACCAATCTCTCAATCTCCCTACACAACTAATAACCCTTTTTTTAACAAATCCTCAAGGTATAAATGGTAAAAAATAGTAATTAAAAATAAAATTGGATATTAAATCACCCTCTATATTTTTTAGGTATATATCAAGTTTCAAGTCCCAACTCATTTGTTTGATCACTTTTCTAGGTGATTGATTATCTCTACTTAGCCCTTTAGGCCTATTTGACCATTATTTTCAACACAATTAGAATTATCCATATATATGGACATAGTAAATTTATAATAAAATTTAAATACTTTACCTCATGATAAAATCTTTTATACTAAAAATTTTCATTAGCTTTTACCAATTACTTCATAAGATATTGCAAATTTTGTGTTTTGCCCTAAAGTTAGGGTTTCTAAGACTATGTAAGACTAAGAGGGCTCATAATGGTTTTAAAAGAGTTTATGATTCTTTAAAATATTAAAAATACCTCATAAAATTCTTTTATACACCAATAAACTTTTCTCAACCTCTTTATTTTTGAATAATGGATAGATTCCTTCAATACTCAACGTCTCAAAATTTTGTAGTTATTACCTTCCATTGTATAAACCTGAGAGAGTGTAGTTTGGTTTTTATTCATCCTATCTTGATTTAAAATTATCAAAGGGATATTATAGGGTTTAAATCACATGAAAATAACTTATCAAACCATAAAAATCACTTTAATTACATCTAATCATGGTTAAAGTAGGAATTCTTCCAGGCACTATTAACATAGTCTGCCCTTATGTTAACAAATTCAGAGTTTGAAACATACATAACCATAAAAAATTATTAAAAAGGTCATGATAAGGTTTTTCATGACTATTTACACCTATCACAAACTCTAATCCTTCTTTAACATCTTCTTACCACATCCTAAACATGAGTTACGTAGTTTACTATTAAGTCTGATTGTTTATGCATAAACCAAGATAGGGTGTGAATGCATATTAACACTTCATGATTACATTTAGGTCTTTTAAAAAAAATTAAATATTATATTATATTTATACATCAAATTTATATCACCCTAACCCCATTCTACTTAGAAATTTGTTATTAAAAACATATGCAACATTCCCAAAATGTGTCTCATAACAGAATATACATAATTGGGGACCTTAAATCCTATTCTTATTGCATTCAAACACAAATATTTATGTGTAAACAAATTCACCCTTTATTATTCCTACTCCTATGTCTCTTTCCAATGTATCTTTTCTTTCTTGTTAAGTTCCTTTATCACAGTCTCGTTAGATTTCAAAACTTCTACAAACTCCTATTATGGTCTTATAAGGAATATTGTTTGACAACTTTTCACATTACATAATAGTTAAACTAAAAGATTCAAAGCTTCATAATATCAATAACCATCATAAATTAGATCAACATAGTAATACAAAATCACTTATTTTAGATATCTTATAATATAATATAAGGCCTTTACATGTTTTAATAAAACATTACATTAAAAATAGTATTAAATAATCCATGCTTTAATGCCCATGTCTTACCTTGAAAATTTTTCCACATGTCCCATGCTAATTTTTCCATGTTCCAACATTTAATTGGTCTATGTTACCATGTCATCACTTTTACCATGTTTGGCCACAACTTTGATTGGCCATAACTTTCATAGACGAACTTGAAATTGGTCTGTTAAAAATGTGTCAGAAATATTGTGATGAGTTCTATGCCATGGAAATGATTTAAAAATATTTCAAGACCATCAATTTTTCTAGTTTGACCAGCCTTAACCACCTATTGACCAAAATTTGACCAATGATAATTGGAGCATACGATATCCATTTTTTACATTCTAACACTTGATGGAAATCTCTTGATAATCTCTACACAATGGAGCATATTTAAATAAAACCATGGAACATCTAAAAATATCCTTTGAGTCACACATCCCCACTAATAAGGCTTTTATTCCACCAAAATTTGAAACATTTATTTTCTTGGTACTAGATTTGGCTATTTATAATGCCTCATGAAAATCTCTATAGTGGACTCTGTGGTCTCTAAAACTACTACTCTGATGTGGGCAAGCTATGTCATTCCTTTTTTATGAAAATTGTCAATTCATTGTAAACATAACATCACACAAAATGATCAATTTGAAAAAGACATCTCAATGTCAAAGAGATAAGTGTCTAACTGATTCAATGATCTACCGATGAATAAACTATCCTATATAGCATGGGGACAACAAAATTTGTTTGTGATACTAGTTACATTCCCAAAATAATGAACTACCTATACCTGCAAAATATCACTTGGTATAATTGTAGGCAAAATGTTACCCATGTATGGGTCTTGAACTACATCTTACACATTCTATCATCAAATGCAATTTCATAACAACAACTTATGTATACTATTGTCAACTTCTCAATAGAGTTAATTAAAATATGAGATAAAACAAGCATGATAAACCTATCATAAGAATTTACTCATCTGATTACTCCAAAAATATTCAAATTGGAAACATTGGCTAATTTTCCTTTCATCAATCATCAAAAATCCTAAAGATGTTTTAAAAATTTTACATGCTAATGTACAATTCTAGCTATGCAAACATAAAACTAAAGAAATTATTACCAACCCATTTTATCAAATTATCCTATTTATGTGGTTTTATTTCCTCAATAAATACTTGGGTTGACTCATCAACTAGTGGTGGATTAAGAACTTCATTTACCTTTTCAACAAGTCTGTATTCCATCTTTGTCTTACTATTTTGAGATAGATGAAGTCTCCAACACTTCTCAACCCAATGCCCATTCACATGACAATGAGCACAAAAATTCCTCTTAGATGAGGAATCACATTTGCCATTTCTTGCCTCTAAATAATGAGATTGGTCTTTAACACCTACCTTATTTTTGATGAAAGGCATAAACTTATTCAACAATGACCTCTTCTAACAACTAGCAATATAATGGTTACTTAACCCAAAATTTACATGGGAAATGATTCCACATTTTTTATATATCATAGCCATATTTTTTATACTTAAAGAGAGGATTAGAAGTTTTGAAATTTACACAATTCCATATAGTGCTATGTTGAGTGTAAGAATGAGAAGGTGGAATTTCATTACCTCTTCTAGTCATTCATTTACACCTTTCATCATCCTATTATGACAACTTATTCCTCTACATGGAGGAATTTTGTTGTACTAGTAGTGTAAGCACTTGTATGTTAAAAATCTTGTCTTTATTTAGTGGATTTAGAACTCTCTCCAATTTCCATTTTCCCATTAGTGTAACCCAAACCTAAAAAATGAGGATGATCCTCGACTTGTATTATGTTAGTAATACCTTGTCTATTCTTTCCAAGACCTCTTCCATCAAAACCCATTTTAAATAATAGTTCCAAGCCAATACCTCTAGTGTGTTTCTCAAAATCACCAAAATTTACATTGAAAACTAACTAGGAGGAAGTGCTACATGGTGAGCTTATAGTGTAATCACTTGTCATGGTCTCTACATCTATGGTGGAAGGTACCTCCTTCTATTCACTATTCAACTATGTCAAGAGCTCATCCTTGGTCTACAAATCAACTTTCAATCATTTGACCTCTTCTTCTAAGGAGTGAAACTTAGATCTCAGGAAAGTATTCGCATCCTAGATCTATTGATTGAATGCTTAGATCTCTTCAATCCTTTCATGCTTCAAGGCTTTACCCATTGTTTATTACTCTTGCAAACAACTTGTATCTCCAACAACTACACACTACACTAAAATATTAAACAAGTCCAAAATGTCTACAAGTAATTGAAATTGATATTAATAAGCTACATAATTAGAAGCAAATCCTATATTTGAGTTGCCATGATACCAAAACTTGATCCATAAATAGTAATTGACTCTCACTTATTAAAAACTATTTAAAAAATGGATATTCTTTAAATATCAAAACATCCCATCAAATTGCTTATAAATCCATTAAAAATATAAATATAATTGAAATGGAAAGCAATATTAAAATTTATGAGCAAAAATAGAGACCACAAAACTCTAGAGTTGATAACAAAGTTCACTTGATCTAGGCGATGTCTTTGGTTCTTACTCAAAAGCAAAACCTATCAATTATTGATGCAAAATTTCTTTATAAATCACCTTATCCCTGGTATGGGTTATCAATCTATAAATAAGTGTTTTAATGTCCTTTGGATCTAGCTTTGATAACTAGCTCTGGCTTTGGCTCTCAACTTTGGCTCTCAACTCTAGCTCTAGCTCTCATAAATGGCTCTAGATCTAACTCTAGCTACTGGCTCTAGCTCTGGCTACCATCTCTAACTCTAGCTCTAGATACCAGTTTTGGCTCTAGCTACTAGCTTAGTCCATTGGCTCTAGCTTTGGCTCTTGGATCTAGCTCTCAATTCTAGCACTACTTTATTATTCTCAAATTTTGTGTGTTGTTTTTCACACTTCTCTCTATTATGTTCTTCACACTTTGATTATGATTTTAAATGACCCCTCTAGACCCTTTATATAGGTTTAGGGTCCACAAAAGGTGAGCTTAGATGATTATCCTTTCCAAATTTTAATAATATTCATAAGTATACCAAGACCTATTTTAATGGGATTTAAATAAAATTTATAATTATCCTAAGACCTATTTCAATGGGATTAACAATTATCCCATTTATCGTGGGATTATACTATAAGGCCTTTATATGTTTTAATAAAACATTACATTAAAAATAGAATCAAATAATCATGCTTTAATTCCCATGTATTACCTTGAAAAAATTTCCACATGTCCCATGCTAATTTGTCCATGTGTCAGCATGTAATTGATCCATGTTGTCATGTCATCACTTTTACTAGGTTTGACCACAACTTTGACTGGCCATAACTTTCACATACAGACTCAAAATTGGTCCATTAAAAATGTGTCAAAAATCTTGTGATAATTTATACACGATGGAGCTGATTTAAAAATATTTCAAGACCATCAATTTTCCCAATTTGACTAGATTTGACTATTTGTTTACCAAACTTTGACTAATGATAATTAGAGCATATGATGTCTATTTTTTGTATTCCAATAGTTGTCAAAAATCTCTTGTTGATCTCTACACAATGGACCACATTTAAATAAAACTAGGGAACATCTAAAAATATCCTTTGGATCATATAAAGAATATTGTGAAGGGATCTATATCTTCAAATAGTTCATTCCTGCACCTACACTATTTAGATCTACCTATGCATCATCATATAAGCTAAGTACACTTTCTCCTTCAAATTTATATTATTAGAATATTTATGTTTTACTTTTTATATTTGGCATATTCTTAGATTTTATATGTCTCTTTAGTATATCAGTAGAATTTAAATTCATTAATTGGCCTAATTTTAGATTAGATTACTCCTTAGTTGACTAGGCCACTCTCTTTCATATTAATCATTATTTATAAAAAGGGTTAAACATTTGGTGAACCTGACCTTCTCATGCAAATCCTAGCTTGTTCTAGGATTTTCAACCTTTTAGGATTTTTGATTTTAGGAATTTATAGATCTTAATTTTTCCATTACTTTTTGCATCTTTTTTTGCATTGATCAAAAATGGAAAATGATAAGAATGATCATTAAAAAATGGAAGATAAATAATACTTAATCAATCATCTAAATATAATTAATTAATTCATGTTACACAAGAAGAAATCAATAAATTTGTTAAGGATATTACATCCACATCCAATAATGGTGAACCCTTAGATGGTACAACAATTACTAAATCCTCCATGGGAATAATTAATATTTCAACTCAATTATCAATTTCAATGCCTACATCAACACAAGTGGTTTTTATATTCCCTTTGGTGGCTTCTCAAAACTCAAATCTAAATCCCAATGGGTCTAATACCCAAACTCTTCTCCAATGTATTCAAGCTTTGGAATCTAATGTTACAAACATTAAACAAAATTCTTTGAAATCAACTCATAATATTGATTCAAAAGATTTATTATATAAACTTCTTCAACCTAAGATATATTCACACCCATTTCCAACTTTTTTTATATCACTCAAATTCACACTTTATGATGGAAAGGGTGATCTTGAGTAACATCTTAAATATTTCTATGTTTCATCCCTTTATTATGCTTTTAATAACAAACTTTTGACCAAATTATTTCTAATAAGTTTAAAGGATTATGTTTTAATATGGTTTTATGATCTACCATTATAATTAGTAATAGAATTCAAGCCTTTAGTGGAATAGCTTCTTGCACATTTTTCAATCAACATTATTGAAAAGATATCATATGGACAAATTTCAAAGATCAAACAAAGAACTAATGAGCCTATTAATGAATATGTCTTAAGGTATAAAAAATGTTGGCCATAATGACAAATCTAATGTTAGATAAATATCTTCAATATATCTTTATGTAAAGTTTGTTTAATCCCTTGCATGAGTCTATTGTTTTCAATAAGTTCAAATCTTGTGATTACTTATGCCATATTATTTGAGATACAAAAACAAATATTATTTCATTGAACAAGATTAAGTATGTAAAAAACACATTTAATACATCCACTACCAAGTTTCATATCAAACCAAGTTATAAGGTAAAACCTATTGAGGCTAAAAAGGAATAAACTCCAATGGTTAGTTCAATGTCACAATAACCTAATAAAATCATCTTATATAATGCACCTAAGAGATAATTTACATAATTACTTGAGTCTTCAACTTTTTTATTTCTAAAGCTCATGCAATATCATCTCATATCTCTACCTCCTCTTATGGTGGTTGTTATGAGTCAACCACTACCAAAAGGATATGATGCAAGCACTTATTATGACTACTAAAAACATATGTTTCAAATTGAAGAACAAGATATAAGACCTTATTGATAGTGACTATAGACACTTAAAACTAGCCACTAATGACCTTTAACCAAGCTTTTGATCAATTTCTATCAAAATGCATAATTTGGGCTAAAAAAATTAAAACGCATTAAATGATTTGAAATTTTTATATACAAGTTTCAATTTTAGTTGGAGTATCATTAAATGAGATAATGAAATTTATGAGATAGCTAACTTTGATCAAATCATTTCGAGCCAGAATGATATTTTCACACCTAGGTGCTCTAGATTGCTCTTTTCTACCAAATTTCTTGCATGAGACATGTGTCTTTGTTATTTTGTGTTGGTAACATCCTAAATGGGATAATGGATCCAACACATCTAACATCTCATCCTAATTCTAATCCAATCAAATCTTGAGCCAATAATATAATATTTTGACTAATTGATTAATTTGTGCACCAATTACCAAGATTTGTATCAAAGTTGACTAATCATTATTAAAGATAATTAATTCAAATCATGAGACTAATTAATAATTACATAGATATTTTCAAATATTTCTTTTTAGAACTTAATATATAATAATTACATCATCAAATGACATCATTTCTTAGAAAGACATTGTTAGGCCATAAATGCATAAAATATAAGGATTAAGCCCTCCCATGTCTCATTAAGACCTTCCATTCCTCTTTAATGCCTCTCTATCCCAAATATTGATGAAGGAATTTATTTATTTTTGCTTCAAAAATTGAATGGATTCTTAGCCACACATCTTCATCTTGAGATGGATAGTTCAGGTTCATTCTAATCATTTTGCAAAATCTATAAATAGGAGGCCTTACCTATTGAATTTTAAGCTCTTTTAATCTAAAGTTACCATGCCTAAATAGCTTCAAACTACATCTTGATGTAGTTTTATTATGCCTAAATATTGAACCAAAGCCATCATAAGCCAAAGGTTCCAAGAGGAGATGAAAGTAGTCACATTCCATTAAGGAAGATCTCTTGAAGCACAAGCTGAGCAAGCCAAAAAAGGAGTCTTTTGGAGAAATCAAGGATTTGGTAAGAAGTTTGTGTTTTGTGTTCACATTTCTCATTTATTTCCATTTATATTTGTGTATTCAAATGGTTTTATCTCACTAAGCTCCCCCTAGTGACTATGCCTAGAGATGTTATCTTAGTGTGTTTCTTTCATTTTATAACTAACATGATACTGACCATCTTCTCTTGAGTCAAATTCCTAGTCTACATAATGTAACTATTGGATCTCTAATTTGACAAATAGACATAGCTAAAGAATATCAATTCCTTATTGAGAATTTGTTAGCACCAACTCATGAACCTTCAACTATTGTGATGATTTGTGATATTTTTGGTCCTATCTCTATTTGATACTCAAACCTTTACAACTACCTCCATGACCAAACTATGCCACCCAACCTATCTTAAAAAATAAACCAAAACCTTCATCTACCAAACCACTCACTATACCTTACTTGGATCAACCCTTTACTACCATAGTTTTGATGAAACTCTACTTCATTATTTAAATTTGATAGAATCTACATGAGTGTTATGGGAAGTTCATGAAGGAGTATTGGAGCCCATATCAGTAGGGTAGTCCTATCAAAAAATCTCTTGTGTACTGGTTATTATTGACCCACAATAGATGTAGATGTAGTTTCATTTGTAAAAAAGTGTGATAAGTGTTAATTACATGCTAATCTAATTCATGCCCCAACCAAGACTCTAAAACCAATGTTGACACCATGGCCATTTGCTACATGAGGCCTCAACCTCATTGGTAAGATCAATCCCACCTCATCTGATGGCCATAAACATATCCTTACCACCATTAAATATTTCACTAAGTGGGTTGAAGTTATACTCCTCACATGATCAAAAAGCAAATTTCCAAGTTCATTTTCAACCATCTCATTTACCACTATGATATCCCTTTTGAAATTATATATGATAATGGAGGATCATTCATAAACAAGGATGTCAAAAAACTATGTACTGAATATAACATCATGCAACACTTTTCCATGGCATATTACCCTCAAGGTAATGGTTAGGCTAAAGCATCAAATAAAACCATTATTGTTATTCTCAAAAAAATTGTCAATGATGTCATTTACTATTGACACCTTCAGATATTTATCACCCTTTGGGCATACTATACCTATCACCACACACCCATAGGAGCCACTCCATATTCACTTGTTTATTTTATTAAATCCATTCTTCCAATTAAGTTTGAGTTTCCATCTCTCTACAGCTCTTTCAAAAATTTCCTAAATGATAATGACTATTGAGTATCTCACCTTTAAGAACTAGATTTACTTGATGAGAAATGAATGGATGCAATGAACAAACTTTTAGCCTATCATAACTGACTTCAAGGCCACTACAATCAGCACATGAAACATAAATAATTTGAAATTAGTGATCTTATCCTTAAAGAAAACCAAAAGAATACCACAGCTGAAAGAAACATAAAGATAAGTTTAAACCCAATTTGGTTGGTCCTTTCATCATTACAACAAACTAGGGTACATGAGCATATAGGGTTTTCATACTAGATGAACATGAATTTAATGACTTAATGAACATTATTCACCTTAAGTGGTACTACACTTGAGTGATTTGGCATATTCTCTATAAGGACCATTTCAAGTTGTATCATTTTATCAATCTTCTTTGTACTATACCATTTTATCATCCTACCAACCTATCACTTTTTCCTATCACCTATCTATTTTACCATACTTTCCCACCAACCAAGTTATTTTCTCCTACCCTACCTAGCCCTATGACCTTGGTTCTATTCCATTCATTCCATAGCCACATTCAATAAGAGGATTTAGATCCAGTTTCAATAATTGTTTCACACATTCTAGACAGAGGTAATATTTTGGAGTTGTAAGATAGTAGTTTGGTAGTTGCATCCTTTATTTCTTGTTCCATTCTTTATACCAAGTATGCTTAATTATAAATTTATATGGTAAATTAGTGTCTCACTAGTTGTATTACTAATTATAACCATCTATGGGTAAATTAGTATCATTGACCTATGTCATTGTATCCTAGTTATAACCACCTATGGGAAACCTAGGGGAAACACTTGTTTATCATACCTTCACATATTCACTAGCCATTTCTTATGTCATATTATGAATTTATACCAACTATGCCTATTTTGTTTGAATTGATGACTATAATAGTCAAATTCCTCCATTGTAAGGTAGAACTATAGTGACTTGAGGTCCTACCCTGGGACTATATAGGAGGTTCTTGATACTTGTTTAGGTCAGCTTAGTCCCCCTAAGCCATGTTCTTACCATTTTGTAAGCAACTTAAGCAATGCTCTCATCATTTTTAAATATTTAACTGTTTAGTGTCTTATCATTATTGATCAAGTTGAGATACGTAAAAAATTCCAAAAACATTTATAAAATCATCTAGAAAAAACCAAAACTATTGAACACATCTTTGCCTTAAGGATTCTAGGAACCCTTACTAAGTTACAAGTACATCACTTTTAACTTAGTTTCCCCATATTTTTAGCCTTTTCTCCCATGCACTTTCCATTTTTCAAGATCATTCCTACTCTTCTATCACATCCACCATGTTTGTTTTCATTAGTTATCATTTTTCCCCATTTCCTAGGAGAACTAAATTTGGCCTAAAGTTTTTATTGGATATTACATCTACAGAACTGTGTAGGCAACATCCACTTACCTAGCATATATGGAGACAACTCAGCCACCCCTTTCCTTTTATTCTATTCCCCTAGTCATGTTTGTTTGCTAAGTTCTCACCTATTTTCTAGGGGCAATGTTCTTCCATAGGTTTAAGTCATGTTATTTATATTAACATTAGAACTAAATATTATTTATTTGTTTGTTTATTTATTATTTATGTGTTTGTTTTTTTGTTTTGATTTTAGTACAGTCACCTTGATTTAGTCTATGTGTGTTCAATGGGTGATTCCTTGCACATTTATACTTAAATCCATCCACATTTATCTATCTACATTACCATCATGGTTTTTATCATTGGTGGATTATTTTCCCTTGAATGTTGGATTTTGGGAGTCAATCCTTATGCCTCTTTTAGCCTAGTCCTCATGGTATTCTATCATGATGCCTAACATAAAGTGCTACAACAAAAATTAGATTTAATAAGTCTACTCATCAAGGGTAACATCAACATCTTCTCAACACTAACAATTTTAATCATATCCCAAATAGATTAATTAAACAAACAAAATAATTTCAACCATTGTTAGTTCAGATGAGCATCTCCCTATTAGCAATTTGTTCCAATTCACCATTACCCTCTATGTCAAGTTATCATCATCATCTAATCAATCATGTTTGCCATAATTAGGGTCTAATGATTATAACTTCCTATGGGAAAATCATTGTACACCATCCCACCTACATTTATCAATGACTATAACCATGTTTGATGAGAATCATTTTGTTCTCAATAAATTTACTTTATTTTTCCCAAATAGTGGCATATTTTTATCTTGTTTGTCTATCTCAATTGGCAAAAATCCATCTTCTTAATGATTATAACCACCTTTGGGCAAATCATTGTGTTATCATACCACATTTCCACTATCAGGGTATAATCTTATAATCGCATTTCAGTAAACCATTATACACCATCCCACTTGCATTCTTAATGATTTTGACTATTTTTTAAAAAAACATTGTGTTCTCACCCCATCAGCCTCATATATTTTGTCCCCTCATTTTGCTTCTTTCTTTTGAGGGATCATTTGTCGACCCACTTATACCAACTATTCCCTCGAGGGGGCATCATATAGTTAATCCATTGTTATTGAAGTTGTAGGCATACATGACATTTTTATTCTTTGAGAAGATGTTACTATTACTATAGATTTTAACTCCTTTCCAAACAAGGATAAATTGTAGACACCTAAAACTGGCCACCAATGACCTCTAACTAGGATTTTGACTAATTTCTATCAAAATACACAATTTGGGATAAAAAAACTAAAATGAATTAAATGAGTTGAAATGTTTATATACAAGTGCTGATTTTAGCCAAAGTATCATTAAATGAGGCAATTCAATTTATGAGACAATTAACTTTAATCAGATCATTTTAAGTTAAAATGATATTCTTGCACTTGGGTGCTCTAGATTGCTCTTTTCTACCAAATTTATTATACAAGACATGTGTCTTTGTTATTTTGTGTTGGCAACATCCTAAATGGGATAATGGATCCAATGCAACAAACATCACATCCTAATTATAATCCAATCAAATTTCAAGCTAATAATATGACATTTAGACCAGTTTGATTAATTTGTGCACCAATTGCCAAGATTTACATCAAAGTTGACTAATCATGCTTAAAGACAATTAATTAAAATCATGAGCTTAATTAATAATTCCATGGATATTTTTGAATATTTTTTTTTAGAAATTGATATTGAATAATTACATCATCAAATGACATCATTTCTTAAAAAGACGTCCCTAGGCCATAAATACATAAAATATTGAGATTGAGCCATTCCATGCTTCATTAAGACCTTATATGCCTCTTTAGTTCCTCTCTATCCCAAATATTTATGAAGGAATTTATTTATTTTTGCCTCAAAAATTGAATGGATCCTTAACCACACATCTTCAACTTGAGATGGATGGTTCAGGTTCATTTTGATCATTTTGCAAAATCTATAAATAAGAGGCCTTGCCTATTGAATTTTAATCCATTTTAAGCCAAAGTTACCATGCCCAAATATATTCAAAACACATCTTAATATAGTGATATTATTCCAAAATATTGATCCAAAGCTATCACAAGCCAAAGGTGCCAAGAGAAGATGAAGGTAGCCACACTCTATTGGTAAAGATCTCTTGAAGCACAAGCTGAGCAAGCCAAAAAAGGATCCTTTTGGAGAAATCAAGGTTTTTGTAAGAATTTTTTGTTTTATGTTCACATTTCTCATTTATTTCCATTTCTAGTTGTGTAGTCAAATGATTTTCCCTCACTAAGCTCACCTAGTGACTAGGCCTAGAGATGTTATGCTAGTTAGTGTGTTTCTTTCATTTTGTTTTTATTTTGGAACTAACACGATACTGGCCATCCTCTCTTGAGTCAAATTACTAGTCTAAAGTGACCAACTCACCTTTGAGGATTCTCCAAATGATTAAGGATCACAACCTAATTATCATCAAAATTAAAATATATTCAAAAATCCATTACAAGATCATTATAAAGAAACATTAAAAATAAAAATGGTATATCATTCACATCATCCTCCATCACATTATGGGCACCCATTATATGGTATTATTGGTACAATTACATGAGATATACCTCCTATTGTTCATATTCCTTCCACTTCATTTGATGATGGTGAGATTGTGGATAATGACTCAAATATTCATTCATTACACATATTGATCATCAGCCTATACATAGTGTTATCATTGATAATAGTTCTATTGATAATTTATGTACCTTGTCATTACTCACAAAGTTAGGATACACACAATATGATTTATTCCCTTCAACCAAAATATTCAAATCATTCAATGAGAAGACACAATTTTTTGGTGAGATTAATTTACTTCTATAGGTTGGTCCAACACATGTGACCATAATAGTTTTAGTTATACCACATATGAGAGTCTTTGATATGTTATTGTTAAGACCTTGGATTCATAAAATCTATGTGATACCTTCCATAGTGCATGGTTATCTCAATTATATTCATGCCAACATGGTAATTATAGTTTTAGGAATTCAATATGAATACCCATTATAATAGGACAAAATTATTCCATTATAGCTAATTATACAACCTATTAAGTTTAATATTGAATGAAATTGTAAGGAAAATGAAATACCCTTTCCTAAGTGACCAATAATTGAGATTCCATTGCATCAAAGATATATACTAGATTCTATGATGTCCTCATTTACACGTTCATAGCCTACCCAATTATTGATATTAGAGTAGCATGCTTCAAAGAGGGTACAAAGACCCAAAATTACACCAAGTAAATCATAAAGCATTAAATAATGGGTTCCATTAACCACTTTATCTTTTACTACTACTTCATAAACATAGTCCTTATGATGCATACTCGTATTTTTATTAATTATCTAGATCCAAAATTTGGCACATATATATGATCCTTATAGCACGACCAATTTATTATAACATATTTAGAGTATATATCACCCTATAACAATCCCTTATATGGGATCATCTACTATAACTCTCTTTCCAAAAAAAAGTCAAGAAAATCCAAAATTCTAAAAAAATCAAATATTCATGAAAATATAAAAAAATTCAAATAAAGTAAAAATACAAAAATATTTAGCATTTCACATATTTACTATCATCTACATATGTTGTTTGCTTTATGTTAGTAGATAGCATATCATTTTTATACACACATATATTTCATGGGTACTTGAGTGTGAGGCATGAATACATTAAATCCATGATACATGAGTACGTATATGTTGGACCTTTCCTCTTCCCATGTGATACCCTACTTTGGGGGAATATTTATTATATTTGATCATAATTGACACAAGTTATATTGTTTTATGATCATTTTCCATTATCACATTGAGCTTATATATTAACACTTACACATGTTTTTACTCATGTTACTCTCTTACATAATATACTTAATATGTTATTTTATAGGACATTTTTCTAACACATGTATGGAGGGACTAGTATGGCATGTGTATGATAGTTTTTTATATTTCATCTTATCATATGGATTATTTGAGTGTAATTATTATTTAATTCCTTATCTTTTTTTCAAAATAGTTTAACATACTCCTTGATTGTTGGCCATAATGCCCTAAGTGTTGCTTATTGCTTTGGTGTGTGGATAGTTGAGTATGTCATCCCCTTGAGTGTTTGGCATTTGAACATGCCCCTTGTTTTTTATTTCCTTAAAACCTTATTTATGTGACTTTGATGGATTTTATGTGTATGATTTATTATATTTTGAGATTGTTACTTCTAGACATTATCATGATCCATGTCATGCATCTTACGTGTTTTTTTGTATGTATATTGTGAGCTTCATTGATACATCTACTTAGAAATTATACTAATATATGCTTCTTTACTACATGATCGATACAAATATATGATGGTTTTCTTATTCTTTTGAGATAATGTGACTATCACTTTTCAATCCTCTCATCTCAAAAGGGGGGCATGTCATAGATACATGAGTCCACATACATATGGTTGACATTATTAGTAGAATTTTATACAATTTACATGATTTAGATGTACACATAGGACAAAATCTTATACATTTGGCACATATTTGGGACATTTTTTAGATGTGTGATACATAATATACATAGTTATAGACTAAAGGTTACATTTTGATAGATAATTAATCTTGAGACACATTTAAGGTGCATATGCCATGAAAATTCACCAAATTATAGACACATTATTCAAATCATACTACTATTTATGTACTGACCTTACCAATATGCATCATTTGAGTTTTTATCTATTGAAATAATTGGCTTATTTGATTAGTTTGATTGAGATTAAATGATCTTAATAGACTTGAAACTACTTATATTATTGTTTTTTGATATGGTTATACCATTTTTATTAGGAAATATTGGCTAGATTTTATTTACACTTGAGTTTTGTGATTGAGATTCAGTGCTTTCAATGAACTTGGCATAACTTACCCTTACACTAGATTTGGGGAATTATCAACCTCAAATTCCCCTCTTCACATCTCCAAGGTTACTTGTGGACCTCTCTCAAATGCTTTATCTAAGAAGCATCATTACCAAAACAAATTATAAAGGGGAAACATGGTTACATCAACACACAAGTATACTCCTTTTATCTCTTTTATTTTAAGTAATTTTAATTATTTATTTTCAAATTATATGCACTAATTACACCTATAACATGTTCTTGGTTTTAGGTCATACACATAAAATTAATTAAAATAGGGCTCAGGTCAAAGCAATTCATATTGTATATACCATGGTGTGCATTTCTTTCCTTTAACCTAGTAATTTCATCTTTATTCATTACTATATTGAAGGGGTGATACATGTAAATACTCAAATATAGATCTATATGTTAAACTAGTCTTTTACACTTAGAAAATATAAATCATAGATCTATGCTTATTCTTGACCTATTTTTTAGCTAAAAGGCTCATGTTTTCCATCTCATTGTGCCTAAATGTTTATCTTATAGTCTGATTGTGTTATTTTGATTAGCCAAATCACCTTAGTCCAAAGTATGCTCAAAATTTGATATTTATTCTTTGTCGTCAGTTATATAAATTTATCAACTTTATATCTTCTTGGACACTTATGTTTAGAATTGGACACCATTTTACTCAATATACCCCCTTTCATTTTTTTGAGTAGAGACCCACTATATTCTAAAAGGTCTAGGCTTGTTTTGAAAATATTCTTTCCTAAATCTTTATATGTGCACCTAAATTTTATATTTGATATAAATGCAAATATACATTTTCACATGTTTGTCTTATTTAGACTAACTTATTAATACTCTTTGAAAGTTTTTCATATACATAGGTATTCAAAACGTCTATAGTTATTATAAAGTCTCAAGATTCAGATATTTTGTCTATCACCAAAAGTATTCTTCCTATAAATTAGGTCTTGAAAATTTTTATTCAAAAGTTGACCTTTGGAATTTTTGGATCCTTCATACCTATTTCAAACCTTCATGAAAATTTTTATTCAAGACATTTATTCATAGGTTTTGTTCATAGGTTTGATCACACTTTTGGTCTTCGACATTCACATTTATCATTCAAAATACTGGTACTTTACAAACTTTTTTACTTCAACAAAAGTGTTTGACATCTACATCTTCGAGTAAAGTGGTTGGCATTTTTTTTACATTCAGGACTTTAGAGAAAGTGTTCATATTTAGGTCTTCAAAAAAATTAGTCATAAAAATTGTTCTAAAGTGGTCTTCGTAACTTTTGATTTATAATGTCTTGGTTAGCATTTGGTCTATGACAAAAATGTTTGAAAATAATGTTTCATAACTTTTGATTTAAAACTTGGCTTCATAAAAAGTAACCTTTGAAACCTTCACAAAATATGGTCACCACAAGTCTTCAAACTTTTATTTACAAGATGTGTTCATGTCACAATAAGTTTAGATAAACCTATTCTAATGCAACATCTAACACCCAACTATCAAAATCCTCCATGAAATCACTAAATTAGAGTAAAAAGAGTGACAAGATGACACTTTATAAAGGCAATTATATGGCATTTTTTTGAGTGACTATAAGGTCTACATGACATACCCACCAAAATAAAGTGGAAAAGTTTGAATTGAATGAGTAAAGCAAGTTTAAAGACATTGTAAATTAATGGCACACAAATTAAAATTGAATAACAAAATGTATATCAATGAATTGAAATAAAAAATCATGCCCATTTATCCTAAATGAGCCTGAGTGAACTTGCATCCTTGAGAGAACTTGAAGCGCTAGCCACCTGTGTTCAACCTATGAATTACTTCCAAAAGAGCCAAGCCATTAAATCAAATAAATTGAACTCTATGAGAATAAAAAATTAAAAATGGATTATTAATCCAAGACATTCATGGGAGTCCATCCACCTTCCAAGTTTTTTATCAAAGTCTTTACCTAGTACACAGACATCATTTTTTATTTGATAATGTTCAAGTGATGAGTATCCCAACTATTCAGCTCTATGGGATGTAATTAGAAAGGTGGATGCACATACATGTGAATAAAATTTAAAACTAGCATAAAGACAACAATACCTAAGTTTAAAAAGTAAGAGAAGCTAATTTTATATATTTTAGATCAGTTGAAGCTTTCCCAATCTAGGGACTCTATAGGGAAATTAATAAGTAGATATGATTTTGATCAACTCTTCCAACAAGATTCAACCAATTTCAAGTAGAATATTAAAGGGATAGTATTGTAACAAATTGAGTCTAAAATTAATTTTGAAATGAAAACGGTTATAAAAGTTGAAATATTTCAAATTAATTTTAGAGCCACCAAGGCTGAACACACATGTAATGGAGCAATCAAGTAAGGTGCTTTAACCACCACTTTTGAACATGGACATCATTAGATTTGAGAATTTATTTGGTTTCAAGTAATACCAAGATTTAGAAAGAAAAAAATAAGCCTAATACCATAGCTTCCATCTCAACACGAGCTCCTAGCCCAACTCTGCCATCAAATTCAATGCCTCCCACTATGTCAAGTTTAACCATGTAATCACCAAGTTTGAATAAGCCTTGATTATCAATAGTTAATTTTATATGTAATTTTACATGTAAGATTAGTAAATGTAATTATATTTTACATATACTTGACATATGAATGTGGTAGTTATCCTAATCAATTTTTAAGCATGCACATGTTACATGACATCATATGGACAAATCTATTTTTAGATAAAGTTGTGATCAACTACCATTGTACATGTATTTTTTGGCATCAAATTAGAACTAAGTATTTGATTAATAACATGTAACTTAGAGTTATAATTGAACTTGGAGGATGGGTTGACCCCTCCCCAATTCTGTTTATGCATGTAAATCCCTCATTTTAAAGGGTTGTAAAATTATCAATACAAGAAGTCATTATTTATTATCATGCAACTATGTAGATAGGTTTCCATTCCAATTCTATGTAATTAAGAATTTATTTCCTTGGTTGTTTTTATTTAGTAATTTTAAGTGTGCAATATCTATGGAGAATTCTTTTTGTTATCATTATGTTTTTTGATTCTAGATGTGTAATAGTTACTGAACAATTAGCAAGTATTATTGATTATATGTAAATAAGTCAACTATATTAATTTTTAGAGTGTGTAGAAGTGTTTTCATTTGATATATACTTATAGGAGTGATCTATAGCTTCCTTAAATATCTTTCTAGTCTAAGCTATAATATCCTGAGCAAGGGTGTGAAACAAATACTCTAAAAGGAGAAACCTTTAGTTGAGATCTTTGAGTTTCCTATATTATATCTTTCTAGACTATAAAATTGTACTTGTTGTAAGTTTGAAATAGATATCAATAGTAATCATTATTTCTAAAAATACTTGTCCACAAAGAAACCAACCTTGGAAGTAATACCTTGAGACCATAGATCCTTTTTCTACTTTACCCTTCCCTCTTTTTTGGAGTTTCTTTAACTGAGATCTATCCACTTTAGATTAAATTCCATCCATCCAACTCAACTAGGTTTTACTTTTCTTATTAGGATTTATTTCACCCATAAGCACACCTAATTAACAACCTACATACTCAGCCTATTATTTCACCACCCAATTGTTTAACCCATACCTATAACTCATGACCTAAAGTGGATTTTACCTCCATTGAGATACAAAAATGTTAGAGGATATTTTATTAAATTTGGAGTTGTGCACAAGACCCACATCAACAATAAAAGTTAGTGCTAGAAGGAGGGCCACTCGCATGCTTTCCCTAATGAGAGTTATCCCCAATATTTGGGCTGCACTAGAGATACCCAAGAGAGTTACCAGATCTATATCCCAAACTAGTCTTTTGGTTTCACCTTTGTCATTACATCAAAGGCTTATATCTGTACTAGTTATTTTTGTAATACCTTGATCTAAGACACCTTCTTTAGTAACAAATATCTAGCCCATTAGTCATCTTATGACCCAAGTACCTTGGTTAGTAAAATCTAATATTATCATACCATGTGATGTGCATAATTTACCAAGGAATCTAGATAAGTATCTACCTTATTTCTCCCCTTTAGGTGTAAAAATGGTAGAGTAACACATTAAATCCTTTAAGGCTACTTTGAGGTTAATAAATGTCACTAATGAAGATGTTACATGTAGGTTTTTCCAATTAACATTGTAGGATGATGCTTATGATTAGTACCTCAATCTTCAAAAGAACTTAATTACTTCTTGGAATACATGTTAAAGTAATTTTCTTGCCTAATTTTTTTAAGTTACCAACTCTAGTCTAGTGTATCAACATTTCACCAATATGAAGAGGGAGCCTAATGAGCCAATTTGGGTTTTTAATGCAACATTTTAAAAGATGTACACTTGGATGAATCCATCATATAAAATAGATCAATTTTTAACATTTGAGATGTACAAGAATGCCTTGGATATAATAAATTTAGTATTTCTACAAAGATCCATTGTTGTTAAAACTCTAGCATTAACATATGAATAAGTTATCAACATTAATAGATAGTTAAATCTTCATGTACCATCCTCCCCTAATATCAATTTTGGTTTCCTAGATTTGAATCAAGTACCTCATATGAGTCAAAATGTTCTTGTATTCAACAAAAATTATTTTATGCACTGCCTCCTTTGATACATCATACACCAAATCATAATTATGGTTATATGAACAATTATGTATAGATGAATGATCACCAACAAAACTAGTACTCAATCCCATCCAACACCATAATTGCCTAGGATATGAATTCTACCAAAGTAGAATTATATTCTATATAAATAATAGTCCACAAGTTTAGAAATGACTTGTTGAGCATGGAAAGGAATATAGGTAATGCTAATGGTTAAAATAATAATCAAAATTCTAGTTTCCAAATATATAACATACCTTTCAATTAGTCTTCAAATAATATAGAACAATGATAACCCAATAAGTTTCCAAAAATAAATATAATGGAAACAAATCTACACAATTAGTGTATACTTCATAATAAATCATAGCATGGTGAGCTTAAATGTGTTGAATTCTATGTAGCATTTGAAATCCTCCAAAGGGAGATGGTGAGGCAGTATTTGATGAACAACCTACCAAAGTTTCACCCTAAATTTTTTAAGTTATAATCACTAAAAAGGGGTGAATAATTTATGAAATAAATTCAAATCCAATTCTAAAACTTCAAATTCTCAATCACTCAATCATAAACAATCATGAATCATATAAGCCATTCATAAAGAAAGCTATGCAATATCAATGACACATAACAAATGAATTATGTGGGAAACCCTCATGGGGGATAAAACCCACTCTCAATATTTAAAACACATGGACTATAGTCCTATAATAAATCACAAACAAGATACCTTTATTGAAGCACCCAATTCACAAGGATCACCCACCCTAAGCATGAATAAGCACCAACTTGTCCTAGATGTTGAGCACCAACATAACACCTATGATATCAACATCTATATAACTTTGATTACCTTTAAATATGATTGAGAAACAATACATTACACATCTCTTCAATCCTTCACACTCTCTCAAGCCTTGACACATAAGTAATGCATCCAAACCACCCTTTTGGATCACTTTATACTATTTCACTCATCTTCAATATTCAAACCTAAAAGAACACTATTATAACATTAGAAATATGACCTATAGTTCATGCATACATTCCTCAACCTTAACCCATCTTAAATCCATCCACAAATCACACTCTCACTTCACTACACTTTTCATCACAAATCTAGAAACCTTCACCTTTGATCTTGCTCTTTATAAACTCTACATGATCATCACCTTCTTGGTCGGCCATAAAACTTTACTTAACCCTTAAGGATTCTATCACACTTTGAAAAAGATCAAAATAACCTTCATAAGTCTTCCATATATTTTATATACCACTTTTAACCATCAACACCTTTCAATTAGGTCTAAGAAGCTTTATAAGTCCATAGAGGCTTACTCACCTTTTTAGCACCTCACCGAGTAAAACTAGGAACACAAGACCACTTCAAAACACATAGGTCCACTCCACATGATCCATAAGCCATACTCAAATGATTAAATTCATCCCTACACACCTTTTCATATGCAAAACCTATCAAACATTTTCATTTTTCATGAAATCACCATGAATGAACTAAAAGTCAACTTGTAAGCAATTATTCACATTAAATATGAATTGGTCAAACTACCAAAATCCATAAAAATGATCCTTAGGGAGTCTAAAACACTCTCTAATATCTAATTCACCTAGAAAAGTCCAAACACCATCAATAAAAACTCAAACATCCTTCTCATGTGACTTGTAAAAGAAGGTCAAACCCTCTGTCAACTTTGGACCACAATAAATGTAGGTGTATGACCAGTCAAGCCTCTAAATTATTTTTCTTGAATTTCCCTTGAAATTATCTACCACTTTACTTTTTATACCACCATAAAAAATTTATAATATCAAAAATTTTATCCAAAATAATGAGGATTGATTTTCTCTGGTAAATTCAAATATTTGAATTCCAATGATCACTTTTTAATGCAAATTTGGCTATGGGAAATAAAGAAATATGCCTAGGAGACCAACTTTGTACTACCATAACTTTTGATAGACACCATATCAATAATTAAAATTTTAAATGCATTATATAGGCACAAACCTTAACAAATTTATGTTACCATTTTATTCTAACACCATCACACATGCAAATGATGATGTCATTAATATGCTCACTCAGCATAACTTTCCAAAAGACCAACTAGGTCTAGATGATCCAAATAGAAACCTTGCACTTAAACAATAACCCCAAGCACTCTTGACCCACCATAATACCTATAAACCATTATCACATTATCAACAACATCCATCAACCTACCTATCCAACTAAACACTAAAGATCTATGCATGACTACTGAAGCACACTTTGTCATTGACTAGCTAGCAACCTGATACCTCATGAACACTCTTTGACACATCATGGACATTATTAGACACCTTGTATACATAGTTTACAACACCTCAACATGAATTTGGTTCCTCAAACACTACTATGGTATTTTAAACTCTTGAGTCCCCTTTCCCAAGCAAGGATGAAAATGAACCGGAGGATAATTCTAATGAGATACATGCCTTCCAATAGTACCGAAAGGGAAATTATAATTTTAGTAAAAATAATGCATTCAAAATGTATACTCATCCAAATAATACCAATATTCCACCAAATTCAAAGGTTGATAACAATCCACCTCCCTAAAAGGGAATGAACAATCTAGAATAAGGAGAAACAAAGTAAAGGAGGATACAACATTGTTAAAAACATGAATAATATTAAATCAAACATCACTCTATTAATTATCTCAAAAACTAAATATAAGGAGTTCTTACGGATCTCTATAATAATGAAATATGTTATGGAGATGAAAAAGGCTACTCATACATATAAATACATGAGTAAGACATAATTCCATCCTTTCTTATTAACTATCAAAGCATTTGTAAGAACTATTCACAATTTCTTAGTTTATTCTGGAGCTTTAGCTACTATGATGCCAACTTCTATTTGTCAAAAGCTTGGATTGACTCCAAGCCCAATGAAAAGGATGGTTCAAAGTTAGACAAAATAGTGGTACTTATAGTTGGAGAACTAAATTATGTATATGTCCAAGTGGCATCTGATCCATATGTATATATGACTATTAATATACTTATGGTGTATATTCTCAAGGGATATAAACTTATCCTGATTAGAGACTGTTTGAAGATGTTGAATAGGTATGTAGCAATAGACTTCTCTCATATTTGGTTTCCATGGAGAGGTATTACAAACCAAATTATAATTAATATAAACTAATAATGAATCAACCCATCATAGAATACAACACTAATATTGAATAGGTAAGCTAAAAATATCCTAACCTTGTAATTTATACCTTTACCACAAAATATGAGGTGATAAAACCAAAAGTTTAGGTACCTTCCCAATTATGGACTCTCCATTTTGACAATGCAAGATCTAAGAAAAGATCAGGTATTGGTGTTGAATTGGTTGGTACATAAGGTAATACTTGGTGGCATACAATTTATAGTTCCCTTGCACCAATAATATATTAGATTATGAGACACCAATTTTGGGATTTTGATTTGCTCTCATAAATAATGTTAAGAAGCTACTGATATATGGAGATTTAGAACTAATAATCAATCAAATTAGGACCAAATACCAATGCAAGTTATTATACTTTGAAGATTAAAAAACATATAGCTTGGTATTTTATTGATTCTTTTGAGGCCTTGAATATAGTGGCTCTTCCTAGAGAATATAATCAAGATACTAATTCACTAGTTGCTTCAACTTCTAATTTAACACCACTACAAGAGTCCAAGGCACATATGTTTTCCATCAAGTTATTACCTTATCCATATATTGCTAATAACATGAAAAAATTACATGTCTTTGATGATGACCAATATATCATCTAATTCTTGACTAATTTGAGACAATAATAATCTCAAATCATTGATGATAAGGAGATTAATTATCTATGCCATGAGGATTTGGGAGAATAAGGAGTCATTCAGTTGAAATAAAATTTCCTTCCTTTAGGACTAGTTTATTTAGAAAATTTGATATAGATCCCCAAACCCAATAATAAAGATAACCTAAATAAAATGAATATAAGTTCAAGAATGAGAATCTAGGAGACGAGTGTGATACACACTACATCAACATTGGCCTCAGTTGCACTTCAAAGGAAAGATAAAGGGTGAATAATTTACTCACCTAATATAAATATGTGATTACATAGATGTATGAAGACTTGAAGGTTTCTAACCCAAGGTTCATTACACATACAATCCCACTAAATTTGGACTATAATCCATTCAAGAAAAGACAAAGGTCAATCAATCATATCCTAGATATTTTCATTTATAAGGAAGTGGAAAAGATGCTAAATGTAAAAATAGATTTCCCTATCAGACATTTTGCCTAGGTTTCTAACTTAATCCATTATGGAAAAAAATGGGTAAATTAAACTATTTTTTTATTTTAGAAACCTACATAAGGCTTATGAGAAAAACAAATATCATTTCCCTTACTTGGATAAGGTGATCTATATAACAAGTGGTTCAAGAATTATGTCCTTCTTAGATGAATTTTTAGGATATAACCAAATGATGGTTGAATTAGAAGATAGAATGAAGACTACATTTACCACAAAGTGGGCTACTTATGCATACAATAGGATGTTATTTTTCATAATTAACATAAGATATACCTTTTAATAAGCAATTTACTATGCATTCCAAGTGATAATAGGTAAATTCATAATCATTTACATGGAGGAGCTCACTATTTTATCAAAGATAAGAACTGATCACATATGCCATCTACAATCAATCTTTGAAAGATGTATAATGTTTAGCATCTTGATAAACCCTAAGAATAATATACTTGGCATGAGTAATGGCAAGCTCTTATACCACATCATCACCAAAGAAGGAATTAAAATTGACCCAGATAGAGTTTAAGGGATTTCAAAGATTGCATTCCCATATAGCAATAAAGAGCTCACGTCTTTCTTTAGGAAGATAAATTTCATGAGGAAGTTTATCTCAGGGTTTTTAGAAATTATTAGACCTTTGAATGCAATTCTCAAACAAGATGCTAAATTATAATGGAAACTAGAGGCCCAAATGTATTTTCAATACATCAAAGATGTAATATCTTAGGCCCTAGTGTTTATAAGCCCAGACTTCACTAAAGATTTCTTCTTGTATTCATTTGATTTAGAGTATATAATCACTATTGTGCTTACTCATATGAAGGATCAAAGTGAACATCCTATTAAATTTATGAGTACAAACTTAATAGATGCAAATCTTAAGTATTCCATGATAGATAAGATAATCTTTGCTCTTGTTAAAGTAATAAGGAAATTTTGACACTGCATCTTGAGAATAAGACCATTACCATTGTGTTAGACCCTACCGTCAAGCTCACTTTGGGAAAAAACAAAATGGGAGAGGATAGAAGAAAATGAATGGAAAAATTATAGGAATTTGACATAGAAATCAAGCGTATCAAAATTTACAGAGGTTAGGGCATCATTCATCTCATGACTGAGCTTGACCCACACATCACCATTAAGGAGGTTTGTGAAACCCAAGTATCTAGAGGAGATTGGTATATTGATATTATTTAATATTTACTCATATGTACTTGTTCCCAAGAACTCAATAAAGAATAAAAGAGAGATTTGAGGCTTAAAACTACTCACTTCATGATTAGAAAGGGGATTCTCTATATAATAAATTATGAAGGCATCTAACTAAGATGTGTATGATAAGAAGAAGCTTAAGAAATTATGTAAAACTTACACTTGAATATAAGTAACAGGCATCCCTATGGAAACACCATGACCCATAAAATTCTCATAATGGGATATTACTAGCCAACTATCTTTAAAAATGCATAAGTTCATGTAAAAACATTCCATGAATGCTAGGTCTTGAAAAAAGAGAGGTGTATGCAACAATGTCACTGTAAGATATTACTAAAGGAAAACCATTCACTCAATGGAGCTTAGACTTCATCAGTGTAATTAACCCCAATTCTTTAGTTGGTCATAAATTTGTACTTGTTGCCATAAATTACTGCACACAATTGACTAAAGCAATAGCTTTTAGGCATTCCAAATCACACTATGTTATAAACTTCTTAAGGAAAACATCATATTTAGATTTGGTACCCTATTTCCTTAGTTTCTAATAATGGTCCAACATTTCAATCAATTGAGTTTACTAAAAGGTCCCATAATAATCAAAGCACCATCAAGTCATGTTCAAACCATTACCCACAAGAAAATGGATTAGTTGAATCAACAAACAAAAAAATAATTGATGCCATTAAAAATTTAGTATAAAATAAAACTAGAGAGTGGCATCATTTACTGAAATATGCACTATGGGTTAATCAAAAAACAAACAAGTAGGCCCTCAAGGCCTCACCTTACTTGCTAGTATATGGATGATAGCCAATTTCCCTAATCATTCTTAAATTGTCAACATATCAATTTATGCAGGAGTACATAAAACCAAGTGAAAAAGTGAAGTCTTAATTATTAAACATAATAAATATGGATAACTCAAGGACTAAAGACTTACATAATTTTAATAAACATTAAGACATAGTCAAAAGATAGTTTGATAAAAGAGCAAAATCTAAAACATTCAGAATATCTAACCTAGTGCTTCTATGGGACAAACCCCATGAAAAGAAAGGACAACATGGCAAATTTACCCCACTATGGATTGGTATTTATTATATTTTAGAGCTCTTGGGTAATAATGTTTTATGTTTGAGGGACCTCCAAGGTATTTAATTAACATATCTAGTCAATGGACAATTTTTGAAGCCCTACTTCATGGTTTTACCATCTAGAGATGTTCCTGAATAAAAAAAAAATTGTGGTAAAGGTAGGAGTAGAATAGATTTGCTACTTTCATAGTTAGTTTCCCTACACTTTATATTAACATTTCTTATTTTTAGCATTTTGGTTCCCTATTTTAGTTCCCAATTTTCTAGATTAGATGTATTTTGTTTTATGGTAATCTAATTAATTTCTTCTAGTATAATAAAGTATGTACCCAATCCATTAGATTTATTATCCATGTTTAAGGCTAAAAGTTAAGTCCATGAGAAAGGTTCCAAATGAAAGAGCTAGTTTGGTGAGGGAATAAAACAAAGCACACAAATTGGTTGGTTTGTAGGTTTTACACCCTTGTGTTTAAGATTTATAGAACTCAGATATGTAATAAAAAATTATTCATGGTCACACTACCATTGAATACTTATATTAGGTATAAAAAAGGATGCTCTCATTAGTAAATACAAATTTAGAAAATTTTCTCATTTACACTAGATCAAATGCACTTATTATGTTAATACTTATTTAAGATAATAACCATTGATATAGATGTAGTTGAGAGGGATAATCTAGTAAAATTATGCCATCACATATACCAGTTCACTGTGGTTTCTACTCTCCTTATTCCAACCATATTCCTAAAAAAAAGGACCAATACATCCTGAAAGAATGATAAATAAATCCTAAATAAAATATAAATATGATCAAAGGCTCACATGATGAAATAAGATCAATGTATCATCCATCTTTTAATTATACAAAAAAGGAAAGAATAGGAACCAAAGGTATCTTTCTTGGGGCTATGGAAACCTAGTTGGAAGTAAATCAATGCCTGAGATTCCCTAGTTTTAAATATATTAACAAATAAAGCAAAATGAAACCTACAATTATCTTAAGTCTTTGTTAAAATCCTCATGATAAGTGTAAAAGGAAAATCACTTCCTCACACATATATCCATGGTATGAGCAAGGCAATTATGTTTTGTGTTGTTATTATAAGTCTCTTTCATGTCTATGATTTAATTATTCTTTTTTGGAATGGTTCATGTTTGATATAAATTGATAACCAAAGGTTCTAAGTTCTCAAATAATCAAGATTATTCCCCCTATGATCTACCATTTATTGTACTCAACATATCCCCATTATTTTTCCAAATGGGGACCCACTAAATTCTAAAATGTCTAGGCCTATTTTAAAAATATTATTTTATAAATCCTTATATGTGCACCTAACTTCTCTATTTGGTATAAATGAAAATGGATATTTCCATGTGTTTGGCTTAATCAGACTAAAATATTAATACTATTATTAATTTTTATGTATACATAAGTTTCTAAAACATGCACAATTATTATAAAGTCTTGGACTTCAAGTATTTTTCCTATCACCAAAAGTGTTCTTCCCAAAAATTAGGTATTTTAAACTTTTATTCAAAAGTCAACCTTCATAATTCTTGGATCCTTTGCACCTATTTCAAACCTTCACAAAAAATGTTTTTTAGAACATTTGTTCATAGGTTTTTTCATAATTTTTTATCACACTTTTCGACTTAGACATTTGCATTTATTTTAGACTTCATTTGAAACTCTAGCACTTCTGTAAGTTTTGCACTTTGACAAAAGTGTTCGACATCTACATATTCAGGAAAAGTGGTTGGTGTTTTTTATCAACATTTAGGACTTTGGATAAAGTGTTCAAATTTAGGTCTTTACAAAAATTAGTTATACAAATTATTTGGAAGTGTTCTTCAAAAAAATTGGTTTAGAAGGTCTCAATCAGCATTTTGTATTGGGAAAAAGTGTTTGGAAATCCCATTTCATAAATTTTGTTTCAGAACTTGGCCTTAAAAAAATCAACCTATACAGCCTTCATAAAAGATATCCACCATATGTCTTTGAAAATTTTATTCACAAAATGTGTTCATGTCATAATTATTTGGGTTGTCCCTATTTTAACATAACATCCAACACTCGACTACTAAAATCCTACATGGCATAACTGAAATAGAGTGAAAAGAGTGATAATATGATACTTATCAAAGGCAAATACATGGTATTCATCTGAATGTATATAATGTCTACATGGCATACATACCCAAATAAAGTGGAAATTTTTGAATTTAACAAGTAAATTAAGTTTAGATATGTTGGACATTAATGGCACACAATTTAGGATTGAATACCAAAATATATATCAATAAATTGAAATCAAACATCATGCTCATTAATCATAACTGAGCCCAAGTGAACTTGCATCCTTGAGAGAACTCAAAGTCCTATCAGGGTTAATTTTAAGAGGCCCTAATATAAAACCTATTGGAAAATTTTAGTGAATGTATGAAAATTTTATTCATAGCTATGGTAAATCCTCTATGGGCAAAGGAAAATCTATGATGATTCTGATGGAGAAAAAACAAGTAGTTTCCTATTTTTTTTGTATAATTATTTGGTTACACCAAAAGATATATGATAAATGGAACCACTAAAATGCCACACTAAATAATCTCACTAAATGTATGAATTAAATGATCACTTTGAATAGCTACACCAAATAGTTGGATCAAATGACTAAACTAAATGACTTTAAATATTAACTGTAAAAAAAAGAAATAAAAAAACTTCACAAAACCCAAATATTATTACATATTTTTATTCCTCTTGAATATATATGAAATTTAAAAAAAAAATCATCACAATCTAAGTCTGTATGCAAAAGTTATGACCTCTAAAAGTTGGTAGTTAGTTACATCTTTTAGTTATGTCACTCAGCTATGTCATTTAGTTGTGTCATTAATTATGTTGAAACCAAATGATACAACTAAATGACATAAAAAAATGACATAGCCAAATGACATAATCAAATGACATAATTGACTACCAACTTCTAGAGGTCATAACTTTTGTATACATACTCAGATTGTAATAATGTTTTTTGAAATTACATAGCTCTTTGAGAGGAATCCAAATATGTAATAATATTTAGGTTTTGATAATTTTTTTACTTTATTTTTATTTATACCACAACTTATTTTTTTAGTTCTTCAATTCACATAGTGAATTCTCAAATTGTACTAATATCATGGGGTGGTTGTTGAAAGTATATTTTGATGGTCACCCATGTTACACTATGTAATATGTGTGTGTGTGTGTGTGTGTGGTGAATTGAATGGTAAAATAATAAATAATTTTAAATTTTTGGTCAGATGACCCAAAAATAATTTACATTCCTAAGTTTTAATAAATCTAAACCTATGTAATGACCCTAAAAAATCACCAAAAATAGAGTTCAAAAAATGGAATATTCATGAATTAACAAATTTTTACCACTAAAATTTACCATGAGTCATAGCCACCTACATTCAAAATGTGAATTACTCAAATAATATCCAAGCCATTAAATTGAATAATTTGAACTATGTGATCATATAAAATTAACAATGGATTCTTCATCCAAGACATTCAGAGGAGCCCAACCACCTTCTATGTTTTCGACCAAAGACTCTACCAAGTACACGAACACCATTTTTGATTTGACAGTGTTCAATGATAATTATTATATATAGTCATCTCTATGGGGCATAATTGGAAAGGTGGATGCACATACATGTGAATAAAATTTAACACCATCATAAAGGAAATAATACCAAAATTTACAAAGCACAAGAACCTAATTTTATAGATTTTGTTTGATTTGAAACTTTCCTAAGATAAGAACTCTATAGGATAATTAATAAGTAGAGCCAATTTTGATCAACTCTTTGAGTAGGCTTCAACCAATTTCAATTATAATATTCAATGAACAACATTGGAATAAATTGAGGTTGAACTAAATTTTACAAGGAAATAGGTTACATGAGTTGAAATATTTTGGGTTAATTTTAGAGCCACCAAGGTTGAACATTCATGTTCAAAGGAAAAATCAAGAAAGGTGTATTGTCCACCACTTTTGAATATGTACATCATAATATTTTATCATGGAGTCATTTTCAAGTATTACTAGGAGTTGGAGGTGAAAAATAAGGTTAAGGCCATATATTCCATCTCAACACCACCTCCCATCTTAGCCTCACCATCAATTTCAATACCTTCCACTATGTCAAGTTCATCCATGTAATCACCAAGTTTGAATAAGCCTCAATTATCAAATTTTAATTTTAAATGTAATTTTTCATGTAAGATTAGTCAAAGTTGTAGACACCTAATTTTGGCCACAACTAGCTTCTGACTAGATTTCAGATTGATTTCTACCAACCATCAAATTAAGCCTAGAAATCATTGAAAGTTCTAATTTTGGCTACACATCATTCATCAATAATTAGAATAATGTTTTAAAATCTCTATTTTTGGTATTATACCATATTCAATAATAACCTATCATGGATTCATCCTCAATCACCTTGTGACAAGAATTGTCAATTTGGCCTATGGAACCATTAAGTGAGTCACTTGATCAAATATTAAAAGAGATAAAATATTAATCACATTGAATCATATAATTAAACTAGATTAAATGCTTAGTTAAATTATCCATTTGAAATTAATGAATATCCAAAAATAAAAATTTCAAAATTCAAAATATCAAGCCTTTTCATCATTACCTTTATGAGTTGTCAAGCTCTTCCAAAATATCCTAAAATATATAATTTGAGAGGTATGCCTAGTAATCTAAAATAATAATTATATGAAAACTTTAAACTCAACTAGAGTTATCCTCAACTCACCTAGGGTTAGTTTGAACCCATTCTATATTTAAACTCAACCTTAAATTATCTTGGATGAGAGTTAACTTTTGAGGCTATAAATACAAGGCCATACCCATTAATGTTAAATCTATCTTGGTGTAATGTTATAATGCTCAAATAGATGCAAATAAATCTTTCAAGTAGTGTTACCATGTCATATTCTTAATCCAAGAAACCAAGCCAAGGTACCAAGGAAAGGTGAGGTCAACAAATCTCCATTGACGAATATTTCTTGATGCAAAAACTAAGCAAGCCCATTTAACAAGCCATTTGGAGCTCCAAGGAAGGTAAAAGATTGATTTATTTTATGTTTTAGTTGTGTTTTCATATGTATGCTTGTTACCATGCTCTCCCTTGTGTCTAGGCTAGACATGTTAAGATTTTAGTGTGTTAATTTGATTTGTTTTATTAAGATAACACAAGACTAACCTCTCTTCTACGTAATCCTTGTTCACATCATGGCATGTCTAGTGGGACAAAGCATCCTATATGGCCAAGTATATTAATATGCTATCTTTATTTTTTCTAATGGATGCATAAAAATATTCAATTTTCAAGTTTTAGCTTCATTTTTTGTGTCTCTTTATTTTAAGCAAGTCATAGGTTGTAGGGATCGATGTTAATTTTATAGATCGATGCCAATTTTCTAGATTGGCATCAATTATAGAAATTGATCAGGATCTTTGTGTGAAAAAAAAACAAGGTAACATGGATAAAAATGGTTTTCTTTAATTTTTCTTTCCTTCATTTTTCATTTGATGATCTGCATATTGTTTGTCTAACCCATTTCTTGCAGAATCCATGAGATATTTGTGTTGAAAACTCATTTATTAATTAACCATTTTTCCATCAAATAGGCTTTATTTTTATGTTTTTTTATAGGAAACATAAATGATCTGACTTAAATTGATGTCAATTTATGTAATCAACATTGATCTCTATGGATCAGTGATGATTAGTCTCAGAGACAATGAAATTAGAAAACTCAAGAGCTAAATTTGAAATATTATTTTCTCACTTGATTTTGGGCTTCTAAGTAGGAAAACCCTCTAACAAATTTTAGGTCCTTAGGTGGAAAGATCAAAGTTTAATTATGGTTGAATATTTCACACATTGTATTTAGTGCTTAAAATGTACTTGGTTATTTTCATCTCTTAATTATTCTTGAAGTTTTTGCAATTATCAACAACAAAGCTAAGGGGCTAAAACTTCATTACATACTTCATTTTGGTTATAAAAATGAACTCTCACATTAGTGAAATACTCATTAGTGTTTTTCATTTTCATGTTTGTTTTTTGAAGTGTTTGTTTATCAAAATAGGTGTTGCATGTATGCTCTTCCCTCATCCCTTTAGGGAACTTGGGTGATCAAAAGTGCTCACTCCTTGCATTTGTCACTTTCATCCAAAAGCATGGAAGGAAAGTCATTAAGTCCCTCCCCAAAATTCATATGATTTGGGTGACCCCAAAACAACCCTAAATTCCTTCCACTTGTCTTTATTTTATGGATTTTGGCTTGTGGGTGGGAGTTCATCACCTCCTCACAAGTTCTCTAGGAAAGCATTGACCTAGGAATTCATCTCCCAACATTGTTTCAACCCATCATTGGGATGATTTTTTTGATCGATTAAAATAATATCCATTAGTGGTAATCATCTTTAAAATGTAGGGTTAATTCAGACATCACAATACACTAAGTAATTGATGTATGTAGTAGTTGTAAAAAGGACAAGACCGTTTCACAATAAATTGATTAACACAGATATAAATGACATGATTGTTCCCTAGTGTTTTTCACACATATGGGACCATTTAGAAACAAACATAAATTGATAGTTTAGATAACCCCACTTATCATATAAATATTGTTAATATAGGGTGAGTAGCCCAAAATTCCATGTCATCGTATGAACTCTTGAGAGAATATGGGGCTTCAAAACCCTAATTATCATGAAATCTTATTTTCACTTGTATTAATAACTTAAAATCCTATCAAGAGGAATTATATAGATGAAATTTTATAGTATGATTCAACCTTGTCAGTTTTAGGATTTAAGATATTAAACTTAGGTGGTTTTATCATTTTATCCTTTTTACTTGCAGGGTCTTGTGTCTAAACTATTTATTTGTCATACCGTGTCAAAAATGAGTATTGTTTACAAATCACTCCTTCATTTGAAGAGGTTTTATGTTATATATTTGACATCACACATTTTATTTAATCATTTATCAAACTTTTGTATGTGTATGTCACTTATTTGAAAGGGGCATCATTACACTACACATTTCATTCCAAGTTTTGTGCCTTAAAGTCTTGAAACAAACCATTTTCCATACCTTTAGAGAATAATAATGTCATTAAATTACTTGAATAATTTCAAAGACTTGTTGCCTTATGTCTAAATTATAATTTTAAAAACCAAATGTACCTTTTAGATCTATGGATTTCACCAGCATGTTATCTGTTCTTATCTAGCTTGTTGTATGTTTTGAGAAACCTAGTCTTCTAAATTGAGCTCACAATTGGCCTTGACAATTTTAGATCCAAACATTGATTTTTTTATACCTATGACTTGTGTAATTTTGGCTTAGGTGTTCACCCTTCACTTTTGGGTTGTGAAACTTAGAATAATTTCTTGCTCAAATTAAAGACTATTTTTGTGCTTAGATTTGGGGAAGTGGTTTATCTTCCATATGCCTAAATTTCAGTGTCTTTTGCCAAATGATAAAGTTTTTATGTTCAAATCCAAATGCCTAGTTTGTGTCAAAGTGTTTCAAATTTGTTAAATTAAATATCTTGCCTTTTAAACCTTATTTTATTTAAAATCTAGCTTTTATGCCTTGTTCCTAAAAGACCTAACAATTCTTATTTTGAGCCTAGCTTTTGTGCCTTATTTTCCAAAATACCTAGCAACCTTTGTTTCTTTATACCTAGTTTAGACTTGTTTGAAACACTTTTTACCTAAGTTTGGCATTTTAATTTTTATTCATCCACTTGACCTTTTTATGTAAGACATTTAATATTAGACATTTGATGTTAGACTATTTTAGACCAAGTTTTAGCACTAAACATTTTGGAGCTACAACTCCACTTTTAGACCAAGTTTAAACCATTTATCTTTTTAGACCTCCTTTATAAGAATTTGATGAACTCTAGGCCTTCTTTGAAAATGTTTGTTATTAATTTGGATATGTCTTGTTACACTCATAGTGGATCCATGTACAATCTAAGTTATGATATTATGGTCACAAAAGATGACTTTGTTCAAGGCCCCTAAAGTGATGATGTGGTTTGTGAGATGGATCCTTATCTTCCATACCCTACTCATTTTGGGGAACAAAACCAAGATCTTTTATCCCATTATTTGGTTAACATGCCTCCATATTCAGAACAGGACCAAGAATAAACCATGTAGTATCTTGCTATCATACCATCAATTGTAGAATAAGTTCAATAATAGTCATACAATGTTACTATGCCATCAACATATGATCATTATTTGTTTGATCATCACTTGATTGAAAAAAAGGATGAATTTTTAGTCAGATCCATGGAGGTAAGGGCCAAGTTTCTAGTAGACTTCCCCCATGAAAATTACCTAGTCTAGTTAGAGTTCTTTTCAACATGCCTTATAATCAAACCATTGACCAGGCCTCTACTAGCCATCCTTAATTTCTTGTGTTGATGTCATATCAAAACCATAATATGTGTGCTAAAGGAAAGGGCCTCATAAATGACCACTTTATATAAATACAACAAGCGTATCAAATTTATTTGAATCTAGTACACAACTTTAATAGCTTGGACATGTAAAATGCTCCACTCATACAGTTAGATCCTTAAATAGGAGTGTTAATCAAATTGATAAGCCAAGATAATTTGGGTATAAACCCATTTGTGAAAATCACTTTATTTAGTAACATGTAAAATGTCCCATCTATTAAAAAGTGACTTAGCTTCTATGCAAAACAATGTGCCAAACATGATGGATAATACACAAGTGTCTTCCAATCTAGGCCTAAGTGGTTTAACTACACTAACAACTAGTCTATAATAAGTGCATTTAGTTAATACCATGAGTGGTTCATAATAATAGGGGGTAAGAACTCCAATGTCCTAACCACAACACGTGACCTCTAACCCTCAACCAACAACTTTGTCAATCATGCAACTATAAGGATTAATCAATCAACATATGACTAGTGCTTTGCCTTCACAACATGTGATGAATGCTAATCAATCTCAATAGGTAATGACTAACATTCCAAAACATTTACCATCATAGAAAAGGTAAAACATTTACCACCTCAATAGGGGGCAACAAATGCCCACCTAGATAGGTAGTGACAAGTATACCTCAACAATTTTAGATCAACATACCTTTAAAATCATTAACATGGTCTAAAAAATAATGTATGTATATTAGTCAAATACAAATTCCAAACACTCCATAATTTTCTAATTCACAACAAGTTTTAGTGCAACTAATAGGTACTACTTTCCAATAAATACTAATTAGGTACTAATTGCCTTTTGTTCAACATGTGCCACAAATCCAATGACAGGGCCTTGGTTTACAATAAGTCCCCCTTATTTATCTAGGTTTTACTAGTTGACAACAAGTCCCTACTCAACCTCAACATGCATAGTACTTTACCTAGAGCCATATCC